>JAKWJA010002499.1:23868482-24197213 GCA_027704765.1 Solanum habrochaites | reverse complement strand
TAATGCCTTGTCTCCTCCCCCCCCCCCTCACTCTTAGCAAATCTCATATTTTCATCCATTCATGTGGTTTCCTGCAATATTGGTCAAGTTATTGTTTATCATGTTTTCTCTTTGTTCAAGTTGAAACAATCTGTGTGGTCTGTCCAAACGACTCCTGAATGATAAGCACATCGGTGGTCAGCTTTACATTTTCCAATGATTGGTTGGTCTTCCTTCTATAGGATAGAACATACCCATTGCTTTCATCTTTTCATAAAGTTGAGTTTGAAGCTTCCCTTATGGTGTAAAAGACTTGTAAGAGCCTTCCTAAATTTTAGTCAGGGAAATTTTTTCTGGTTGGCTTATGGTTTTGAATTCCCCTTTGAGAATCTGGCCTCATAGTCGGAGCCGTAACCATACTTTACCCCTCTACTTTTTCTTTTGATTTATCCATATCACTAATTCCTTGGATTTTCCATTAATCGCATCGGTAAATTTGGTTGAGCTTTCCAGTCTGACCATCTTCCAAGCTTCTCCCACTTTGACAACTCTCGACAACTTTTGTCCCATCATCCAAACCTTCTTTCATAGTACTCGGCTCTTGAGTTCGAATAAAAAGTTAAGTGATCTCACGTTGGACATTGGAGTTCAACGCTGCGGCCTCTTTTCTCCAACGAAAAGCATACTCTCGATAATTTTCTGTAGACTCCTGTTTGATCTTCTCCCAAGTAGAGCAATCTGGGATCTTCCATCTTTGTTCCAATCTTTTCCGTAAATCTTTGCGAGTGCAGTCCAACTTTTCTTGTTTCAACTCTTGTGATGTAAGCCACTTCAGAGCTTCTCCCCTTAGTCTTCGACTGAAGTGAACGCATCAATAATGCTTCATTTTTGCCAACTCCCACGAGTTGAATCACAATAAAATTTTTCCCGATGTTTCCTAGAGGAATTTTCCTGTTCCGGAAAAGTTAACAAACTTTGGCACTTGAACCTTCTGGAAGGTCGAGATTTTGATGGTTGCATAACTCCTATAGCTCAATCCATCGACTTCGGAAATATATTGTGCAATCCTTTATGGCTTTCCTGATTTCTTCTTTCATATTCAGCTTGACTACCTCTTCTTTGCATCGCTCTCTCCCTGTTCCTATGTGATCAGCTGGAACAGTCGCATAAGGTGTTCATTTAAGTTGGGATTTGGAACGTAGTTTTGAGGGTATGGGTGGAACAATGGAAGGTTTCTGGTTTTTGAGTGCTGATATTTGGGGGAAGTTTGTGAGGATCATTTTTGGTTTTGAGATGGGGGAAGGTTCTATCACGTTCGTATTTTGGTTTTGAGGGAATAGATGATTTTACAAGGTTTGGTATTTTGATGAAAGGGACATGATGTGGTGGGCTTGACATGATGTGGTGGTGTGACGGGGAGTAGGGGTAGTTAGGTCTATGTTAAAGGATTGAGTATGGATTATAGAGAGGTTTTGAACCTGTTACTGCTTGGTGAAGGAGTGGAGTGGAGGTTTTTCATCTCTTGTAGGGTTGAAGGATGAAAATTGGAGTAGACCATCTTGCATTCTTTGCAGTTTGACTGCATTTCGGCATCTGTTGCTCACTTGCATAAATCAATTCATTTTTAACGTCGGCGGCTGTTTGGAGCCACAAAAACATCATTCTGTAATTCTATCATTGTTATCCCCCCATGATTGTCTTTTCTTTTTGAAAATTTTATCGGGGAAAGATCTTTAGGGCCTGCTTGTGAATACGGTGATCCCCAACTAATCAACACAAATAAGTTTTAATACTTTACACATGAAAAACTCAAAAGGCCAATATGTAGTGGTCTGGAGGTGGTATAATACAAGATATCACAGTAGGTTTAAACACATGATACGCTCCAAACTTCTTCTCAAATAAGGAAGTACGCGGTCGTTTCATTAACAACCAACTAGTAAGGTGGATCGTTCCCACGAGGAAAATAGTCTAACTTAACGTCAACTTGGATTACTATTGTTTGGTCATGACTTCCTTGGAAAGTAAAAACAATAAAAGGGGTTCTAGTTCTAAATGAGTGAAAATAAATATGCAAATTGTAGAGCAACTTAACATCGTTGGAATGTTGGACTTTTAAATCGTAATCAAATAACTAGGGTTTACGTGTTCCCCACAGTTTACAACTTGATAATCTAACTTAAACATTCTTTCCTAGTATCGTTGCATACAAAGGGATTAGTTAGTGTATTTCCTACGATCCTGTTCTCGTCATCTAGAAATTCTAACCCGCACCTTGGTCGGGCGGCTACGTGTGTTGTATCCTAACCCTTATCCCTACCTCAATTTAAGCCTTGTATTCGATATTTGACAATTATTACTTCGTACCATCATACTAGCCTATTAGAATAGTATACACTAAATCTATGTTAAATCATTCTTTTCCTATAAGTCTCCTCTTGGTAGCGGCAAGTAGAGCTAAGCTAATTTCTAATTGGCCACGTTAAAAGACCTCTAATCGAAAGAATTATTATACATCAAGACACATTTTAAAATTGTTTTTTTAGTTAGGGTTTATCTCTTATTTTGGGCCCAGGTTCCCACAACCCTATTTATGAGTTTAGTTACTCATGGCAGAACACAAATATTCAAATATATAAATAGAGTTCATGTACTTACTTCAAATTAGAAAGAATAAAATCCAAGTTTGCTTGATAATCACCAAAATCACCAACAATCATGTATAATTAAAGTCTCACCCTAATACAAAGAGTCTAATATATGATGTTCTATCTACTTGTGTCTAACTATCACGTGTCAACTATCGTGTCTAACCTCAAAAATGAGGTTTTTTCGAAGATTTAAAAAAAACAAAAACCTAATTACACAAGATTCGACTAGATGAATCCTGCCAAAACTCGGCTGGTCACAGACCTTGTGGTCACAACGGACCGTCCATGGACTCCGTCGTCCATACTTGGCAATTTCTTCTGCGGCTCTCTTCATTCCCCTCACGGCAAGTATGACGGACCTTCATAGCACCACGTCGCGTTCGAGGGTCTCGTTCCAAATACTTCAACTCTTGAATCTGGGTACTGGGTCACTTCTCTGAACTTCACGACCCACTGGCAAGGAGGACCATCATAGCCACAACGGACCGTCATAAGCTTCGTAATCCCACACTTGGTCGACTCCCCATCTTCCTTCAGCACTGCACTTACGCTTCCCCTACGGACCGTCCAAGCACGACGGACCGTCATATGCTTCCGTAGGTGGTCTCTTCATCATTAATCGCTCCAAACTCTCCACATTCAGCGTTGGACAGATTTCCTGCAAACACAGACCTAACTAATAAATTATCACAAAAAGGCTTTTTGGACACACTAAACTCAAGGAAAAAGTAATAATTATACCGTTAAATACCACGTATATCAACACATAAGAGTTGCTGTATTCGGAGAAATTGCTAATCACTATAGAGAAACAATATAGAAAAATGACAATAGACAGGAATTTGTCTACTTTGACTTTGGGATTAGTGAAAAAAGTGTCTACTTGAGTCGAGACAATGTTGACGTATCTTTCATTACCGTACTTTGATTTTTGATTGAGTTAACTCTAATTTCCTTTTAATAGTCAAAAAGATAAAATTTCTCAAATTCTTTTATTTGAAATAAGAATATTTTTTTGATATGAGAGTATACTAAATACAAATGAAGTTCTTTTATTTCTTTTTTTAGGAAAACTAAAGACTCGAATAGGTATTTGGACGCACTTTTGATAGTGACTTGATTACTTGTGCCTCGGGTTTTAAACGATTTGCAGAAGTTGTGGAGCTTAGAGTATCTCCAGATAAACAACATATTCACATAAGCAGTTACAACCAAAAAAATATGTTGCGCTTCTAATGATACGTACACTTTTGCCCCAGGGTGGGGCCAAGCGATTTGAGAGATTGTATTACCATTTGAAATATTTTATTGCCCCAAACTCAAATTTATACAAATTTATGAGTAAAACTTAATGGGATACATAATAGGGGAAAATGCATACAAATAATCAGTCCCACGCGGGGTACGACCCTAAACTATGCCTCCCCGGAAGATCCTTTTTTTCTTTCTTTGACTCTTGTAATCTTCCGTGACAACGTCTTTGGATGACAGTAGTTTTTATACTCTTTCTTTCATTCTATAACCCTATAATCTAATCCTTACCCCTACGGACAAGATTTCCTCAACACACGTAAACATCCTTCAAATTTAAACACATAAGTATGAACGTCCATTTAGGGCGTCGGCCGTTTTGGACTCAGGGTGATCTTCTAATTGACAAAACACGCCTTGGGTGTTGGGTCAACATAGTTAGTATGCTCTAAATTTTGTATTTGGCTCGGCTCTACTCTAGTTGACTAGGAGTGGTTTTTGAAAGGACCGGGAACCCAAATGGACAATAAGGGCTGAAACTCGCGACAACCATTGGACGCCTAACGAACCAATAAATCGCCGCTAATTTCGAAAAAGGATGAGAATAGAAAAGTCGTCTGCTTCCGCACACCGATCTTTTTAAATAATTAATACTAGATATCAAAATATGCCGTGATATGCAATGACCAGTTTTTTATATGAAAATTTTAAACATATGTCCGCAAATAATTTTCAACAATCAAACATAATAGTCAAACAGACAAATCTTTTGTTTTAGAAATTAATTAGTCCCCCGCGAGAGTCGATTTTCTGTTTGATGTTTTAAAAATACTATTTGTTTAAAAATGGTGTGAAAGGATTACTAGTTTTGAAAAATCAATTATCTTATTTTTTAGAAATCAACTTTTCAAATTACACGGAATCGCCACTTTCTTTTGATAAAATCAAGAAAAATTTAAAATTTTCAAAAGATTACAACAGATAAATCAATTGAAAAAGTGTTCGAATTTCAATGTACATCCCAAGAAGGTTTAGGCCCCATCGGTGCCCACTAACGTGCGGGTGAACGGCAATTTTGACTAAATGATGTTTAAAAAAAAAATACAAGTAAATAAAATTTGTTTTACCAGATTTTATTGCCATTTTTATTTATTTTCAAAGAAATAATTAGACGGAATTTCTCACAGGAAACATAGCTAACCTTTGACAAAGTCATAACAACCAACTATGAAGTAAACATAATAGTTTAAATTTAAAATCAAAAAATGGGCTGCCCTTTAGGAGATTTAATAAGATTCTATCAAAATGTTCCAAACCAATAAAATAATAGGAGAATATTTGAACTTATTGCTGGGCGGGGTGGGGGGGGGCTTGATTGCCCAAATTCATTCCATGGGCCCTTGGCCTACTTGTCCTAAACTAAACCATTTAAGGTTGGGCCCTTGTCAACATTCAAATCTTCAAACAAATTGGGCCTTTGATCCCTATTAAATTTTGCTGAAAAGGGCCCTGGCCCAATTCCTGTAATACAGTCAAGGTATACAAGTGATGTTTACTGTTGTAGACAATGTAAATTCAATCCATTTTGGACTTTTTGAGCCCTGCATTTGTTTAAATATGCAATTTTCGCTATTCACCCTATATTTCCCATTTTTGTTCTGCGTACTTGTACCTGTACCATTTTTTTAACTTTTTTAACAATTGTATATCGCTGCCAAAAAATGTATACCAATGTATACGGGCTGTACCCTCTGTATTTATTCAATTCTTATTCCCGTATTTCATCTGAAATCGACGTCCCTGTTCATTAACCTGAAGTTTGCATTTTTTTATGCATATTTATAGTATAGCGCCTCTGTATATTAGTGTATAACGTCTGTATATCAGCCTATTTTTCAACTTTAGAAAGTTGAAAGTTCCCTTTTAGCAGCATATCTTCACTGGCAAAAAAAAAAAAAAAAAAAGTAACTAACCCATATGTCGAAATTTGGATCCACCTGTACGCCTTCAACCTGTAATATCAGGATTACTGTTATAAAATATTTAGTGCTGTTCCATCTTCTTCAAATCCCTGCAAAATAATTTCCAGCGCACTTTTCCAGGTTTCTAATGAACTGTTAACTAATTTCAGCACTGGCAATTCCTGTTGTTTCGACGCTGTCATCTGTGTTTGAAAGGAATCTACGACTCTAGAGACATGTTTTGAGCCTTTATCAACTCAACAGAGAATGCAACGAAAGAAATCCATTATGGATCGAGGGTTCATTCAACCAAAAAAAAAACAAAGGAGAAACTTAGAAATCGCTTCAAACATGGATGAAGAGGATAATTTACCTCCAACAAGAACTAAAATAAATAGGAATTCGAAAGAAGGATGCCGCCAATTAAAACAAATAACTTCCTTTTCATAAATAAATAACAACAAACCCCTTGATGAACAATATGCACTAACAAATGCTGCTAACTTACTCAACAGAATACTCATGTTCAAAATTCCAAACGATTCATTTCGATAAACAAAAGAAACTAACAGCCATATAACAATCTTTCAAAAAGAAAGGGAGAAAATTTGAGGCCTTGCTAAATCATTCAAAGACATAAAAATACGACCATATAACTGTCAACTCTAACAGTCTTATCCTCCCTAAGTTAACATTTATACATCAAATACCACAAACTCGAATAAACAAATTGCAAAATCACGTTCGACTAGCTATTTTTTATTTATGATAAAACAACATGAAGAAATCTAATTCGGAATCACATAACGCCTCTGAGAGGCACATAATTTTACAATTAAACCCAGAAGGCCGTAGGGTAGGAAAATTGACCCAAAGAAACTGGACAACTGGTCTAACCATTTGCTTAAGAAACTAAAGCAACTCCATAACCTCAAATCAAATATCAAAGCAACTACTCAAGAGTAAACAAAATACTATAGCACTGGCATTTATGAACTATGATTTTGAGTGAATAACAACACTATGCAAAAACTACTCTAGTAGTAGGCCGAAGCTAAAAAAAACAGAACATGATGACTTAGATAATAAAGGAGAATGGAGGAGTATACCTTCTCGGACCGCGAACTGAAATGGAGAGCAAAGCATTGCTTCAACGCACACCCATAATGAAAGGTCTCCTCCTCTGTTTTCTTTGTCGAAGGCCTAACCTCCCTTACGCTCTGGCCTAAAATGTTCGAAACGTTACTCCTTTTGGCAATGAATCCTTGTCAAAAAAAACTTATATCATCTCTATAAATTCTCCTCAGGGATCACCCCAAATTTTACTTCATTCTCCAACCCAGTTTTTTTCAGGAAGACGGGCGGGTTTATATAGAAGGATCCCTTAGATTTCGGATGAGTTGAGGGGTTGGAAATCTTGGAGGGCCTGGAGAAAAATCGCGATTCTCCTCCATTTGAATTTGAATCCCCTAAAGTGAGGATGCAACTGCATCGTACAGACCTCCTACGGAATCAAAATCACAACCCTTTGATCCTGGAGCAAGGATGATGAAGCTACGAGATTTTGACACCTCATGAATCTCAAACAGCTCTTGTACGAGAGGATAAGGTTGAGGGGAAAGGGAAACGCCAGGCTGCTGGTTGTTAGGTTTTCTCGCGTAGGGAAGTAGAAGAAGATGGGGTCGGTTAGGTACTAAGGGGAATTGGGTTTTGGGCTGGGAATTAATTTAAAAGGGAATGGGATAGGAAGGAAATGGGTTTTGGCCTAGAAATTAATTTAAAGTGAATGGGCTGGAAAGGGAATGGGCTGGAATGTTGGACCTTCTGTGAGATTAAAAAGAAAAGGATTTGGAGTTGGTTTGGAAATATAATTGTGGGCTGGAGAGAGGGAATGATTTGATGGGCTTGGTATTTAGCCAGGGTTGGGTCAATCAAAAAATTGAAAGGCCAAAAGTTGTTTTTGATGAGTTTAGGGGGAATGTGTTGATTTCATAAATATCCAAAGTTAGTGAGATAATAATTTGGCTATCTTATAAAAAAAACTTGTTTCATATTCAGTAATACCATAATTATTTAAATTGTAAACTAAGTGATTTCAAAATATAACCATAATTCAACCTAAATTAGTTAAATAGAATACTTATTAAATTTTAAAATATTTTTGAAGAAATAATCGTAAATAATACAACTATATACTAATAATGTAATATATATATATAGATATATATATATATATATATATATATATCTATATATATATCTATCTATATTATATAATAAATATATATATATATATATTATTCTGATGAGTTCAAAATTGGTCTCATTTAGGCAAAATTTTAATAAAACTAGTGTCCTCTCAAAAAATTTTGATATGTTTTCTTGGTGGAGACAAAAGCTTCATTGTTTTATACTCTATAACTCTTCAATTTTAAGTTATAGACTACAAAGTCTATATCGTTTTTTGTTTATCAAAAATTGAAACAAATAAGTTATGTGGGGTTGCTGCCCCCAACCTGACTTTGTACCACCAGTGAGAAACCGGGAAAGTTCTAAAGGTGTGAATTTCAAACGGTGACAAAAAGGGGTATTTTTGGCTACCCACTTTTAGTCTTCAGAATGAGAAAATCATATTATTGAAGCATAGAAACATCAGATTTTCTATGTACAGATACAATCGAATGATTTAAAGGATGACATATATAATGTCTTGTGTCAATTCAACTTCAAAATAATTGTGGGATGCACTTCAGAAGAATACAGGCAAAAGATGCATGCTAACAAAAAATTTATTGCATCGCAAAAAAGTTTTTAAAGACTATAAAATGTCATCTAGTAAAGGGGGGGGGGGGGGGATGGTTGGATCACAAGTGCCAGAATCACCTTTATTTTCCATGATTATGATTAATAAAGATATTGTAGTAAATGACGTTTTTTAAGTGCCTGAAAGATCGAGACTTTACGCACTCATTTGAATATCTACTAATCTACTTCAAGAAATATGTAAAGCACAAGCATCAAAAATAAGCTGAAGATCTTATGATTGGGCTTTAAATTTATTAAGATACAAAACCGTCAAAAAGAAAGTCTCATAATAAAATTTCTAACCAATTAAGTTAATATTGTTGAAAAAAAACTCCTAGCAATCCTACACAAAACCAAGAAGAGAAGTAGTACCTCAACAATAGTACTCAGAACAAGCGGAGAAAAAATGCAAGAGCAACTGTAACACTTGTGGTAAGCCTGGTCATAAGTCTTCTGAATATTGTTCTCTAAGAAAGTATAAAGAGAAAGACAAAGCCAAAGCAAAAGTCAAGCAAACATAGTGGAAGAGATGGAAGATGCATATGACCTGTGTGCAATAATCTTAGTGTGTAACTTGGTTGGAAATCCCAAGATTGGTTTTCTCGACTCGGTTCATAGAATATTTTCTCTGCAAAAGAGCCTTTCAACTTACCTTCTACTAAGATCAAGAATGTAATATGGGATATACAAACAACAAGAATGCATGAAATGGAAAGTACTGATGTTGATAATGACATCCGATAAGGTGTTGACTTTGAACAATGTTCTACATGTCCCTACTATTAGGAATAATTTTGTTTCTACTGCACTGCTCGTTAAGAATGAGTTTAAGTGTGTCCTGGTTAACTTCCTCATCACAAAACCTTCCATCGTGTGATAGGATAACAATAATTCAAGCTTCCTAGCACTAAGGCCCCATCTCTTACCCTACCCATAATCTCTTACCCCAAAGTAAGATCCACCTAAGTATAATTCCTCGCATACACTAACTCTAATCTAGCTATTATAACTAATACACAACCAAGTACCAATCGGAAACAAGAATTCACTAGTACAATATATAAGTCTGTGCAACACTATATTAACAAGTGAATATCAAACATGTACAGTATTATCAATTTACAAACAACTACACATTTGACATTTTATATCACATCATTTCTCCTCTCATGGGACCCAAATCCAAACAGTTAGCTTGCCGGAACGTGGTAACCTATCTCATATTTATGCCGAAACGTAGCAGCTGATATCATATTTATGCCAAAATGTGTTAGCCAACCTTATATTTATGTCGAAATGTGGAGGATGATCCCATATTTATACTAGAATGTGTCAATCCTATCCAATAAGTATGTCGGAATGTGGCAATCCGATTCAATTCACCCACCACAATCACAATCATAAGCACATCTTCTAAATCATACATTTAATTCATGATTCCATGTAAATGATAATTCATATATCTCATTTACCACAAGTGTGACCAACATTACAACATGCATACATAGCAAGTATTATAATGACGCAAGAACAAGAACACATCACATATGCATAAAATCAGAACCATCACCTACTAGTTACTCCAAAATCCCTCCATTCATTCAAAATTAGGCCATGCTTAACCCTAGTTGATTATCTAGGGCCACTAACAATTAAAAAATTCTTCTCACTAGACATAAAACCCACATATATCGAATTCTAAGGATTATTTGTGCAATCAAATCGGTCCACGAAGGTCTATGCATAGCCTTTACCATTAATTTACATATATCAGGCAGTAAGCATAGATGTATATCTACTCTATTTTAAAAACCTAGCCTACCTTATAGCCACTCAATGGAACAGAGTTTTTACTTGATTTGAGTTCTTTAAGGTTTGTGATAGTAGATTTTCTCAAGAATTTGCGAGATTTTTCTTCTTAAAGTCTAGAACTATCCTTCTTTCATTTTAAAGCCTGAAGATAAAAAAAAAAAAAAAACGAAAAAAAAAGAAAAACAAAAGAAAAAAAAATGAGAAAAACAATAGAGAACAAAACCCCCCCTCACCTCCCCCCCCCCCCCCCCCAGCCCCCCCCCCCCCCCCCCCCCCACCCCCCCTCCCCCCCCCCCCCCCTCCCTCCCCCCCCCCCCCCCCCCCACCCCCCCCCCCCCCCCCCCCCCCGCCCCCCCCCCCCCCCCCCCTCCCCCCTCCTTCTCCCCTCCCCCCCCGCCCCCCCCCCCCCCCCCTCCCTCTCTCCCCCCCTCGCGTGCCCCCCCCCCCCCCCCCCCCCTTTTTTTTTTTTTCCCGCCCCCCCCACCCCCCCCCCTCCCCCCCCACCCCCCCCCCCCCCGCCCCCCCCCCTAGTTTTCTTTCTTTTTTTTTTTATTTTTTTTTTGTTTTTTTGATTGTCCAATTGTTTTTGATTTCTTTGGCAACCAAGGTGTTTGTACCTAAATTTTCTGGTTTTGCTTTTGGTTTAAGGGGCGGGGGGGGGGGGGGGGGGGTTAACTAGGGCATTTGTGGGCTTCTTTTTTTATGTTCTTCTTCTCCTTTTCGTCTTTTCCATTTTTATGACTTATTAAGGTATTTTAGAAATAAAGAAAATATAATTTTTTGTAATTACGTTGTTCCTCTCTAATCCTCCTCTGGCACAAACTTACGTCGTAGTGGCGTTGTCGCTCCATCGGCATCTGGCCCGCTCTAGATGGACAGCTGCCTAAGTTTTTCGCAGATACTTTCCCTTTCTACATATTGATAGTTCGGTTCATTACAATAAATACAAATTTATTCCTTGTTTTTCCCCGAAAGACTAGTGCATGGTTATCACACATTAAAGACTCAGACACCCCTAACTACCAAAAAGATCAAACACAAAAGTCACGACAAACTGACCTTTCAGAAAAGTCACACACCAAAATATACTATACTCCTTGGCTTGAATATATTCTGATAGCAACACCCATTCGAAAGCATTTCAAACTACAATAGCTGGGCATGCCAGGGCGGCAACCCCTCCCGCTCGGGACGAGATTCTCTTGGGCATAGGAGGTCGGCAATAGAAAATTTTTTTTTGGATTCTCTCATTTTCAAACTCAACTCATCAAAATCTCTCCTCCTCCTTAATCAATCCCTTCGCTTGCATCACAACTCTGTATTCGTGCATTCCTTACACCTCTTACTTCATTACATGCTAACAATTATTTCATACTATTGTTTAATCTCATTAGAAAGGGTATTGGGTGGTGTTATATCGAAAAAAAAATGAACATGTTGGCTTGAATTTGAATATATGTAGCCAAGACATCTGCCTTATATTAACGACCCCAACGCCCCATCGTTTACACCACCACGTCTGGGCGTGAAGATATCATAAAAAAATTATGTCAATTGATACAAAATTGGTGGAGGAAGTTGAAATTGGTCTTGACATAAATCAAATGCGCACTATTTCGAGGTATTTTTATTAAAATTAACTCATAAATGGATTTAGGAGTTGATATACTCTTATCTCCAGAAATTCTAATGAAAACTGGACTTGGTACAAAATTTGCAATTAATCGCACCTGGACTTCATCCCAGATGAAGTCTGATGTGGCGCCCTTTATCCCGCTGTGGCAAGCTTCATCATCGCGCTTTGGAGGGACGATGGCCGTTGTGGTTGGATTTTCCAGACTAGTGGCCTACCCCTAACACCCAAATTTTCTCTTTCTTAATTTTCTACCTTAACTAATGGTCCTATCATGTTCTAAGTTATGTTCACTTATTGGCAAGCTTCAAATATTATGAACAAAATTAATGAACCTTGGCTTCATTCGGATTTCTCGAACGCCTCTAGTCAGGAAAGATCATGACTATAATACCGAAACAACACGAGTTTCTATTACGAGATGCTCTTTGTGCTGCACCGTTTAGAGGAGAAGCGGGCATACTCTATGTTTCATTTGTAGGTTTTATGGATCCTATTGACGGAGGCTCCCCCTGCCATTATATCTAATTTGGTGCGAGAGTTCTAGTTATTCTGCCCACCGTTCGCTAGGACGTTCCTAGTTCTACCATCCGCATTTGGGTAGTTGACATCGCCCTGAGTTTTACTGCCATTAATGAGAACCTATAGGTGTTGTAGGTCATGAACCAAGCCTTCGAGGAACGACTAAGTAAAATGGAGTTGGAGCGGTTAAAAGATACTCTTATCGAGCCTACGCATCGGGATAAGGTTTACTGGGCTACTGCGGAGGCCATCACTAGCACACACTCGTCACATGAGGCTACAAGGTGGCTACCATTGCTGTCTAGGAGGATCCGTCCATCGGGCAAACCATACCAATGTGACCTTTCCCCGAGCCCTAATGGTGGCATCTGTTATACAAGGTATTAAGCTCTACATGGGAGCATGATTCCTCTGCGCATGAAGTGTGTTACCCCACGGGGCACAAAAAGGAGGAAAAGGCCTTCTTCCATATATGACTCAAATCAATTCCCTAATGCACGGGTGGTGAGTGCGAACTGTTTGATGGCTGATGAGGAAACTCTATATGGATCCCCAATTCACCCTATTTTGATTTCGGGGAAAGAAAGTGGGTGAGCGGGGGAGATGAGTGGTGTGGGGGTGATGATAAAAGGAACATCGGGGGGGGAGGAAATAGGGAAGGGTTTGATGAAGAGGATGGGGAAAGATAGGGTATAATGAGAAGGGAAGAAGTAGAAAGTGTCTTGGGAGGGTAGAGGGTAGAAGGGGTGGAGAAAGGGAAGAGGAGGAATGTGAGTGAGGGGCATGGGATCGGCGGGACGAGAAAGGGGGCGTAGATGCGAGGGGGACGGGGTCTATAAGTGGGTTGATATCGGATAAGGGGGGGTGAGAAGGGGGGGGAGGGTAGGATTTTGGGGGATAGATCAAGAGTGGATTGAGGCAGGGAGGAGGAGATAGGAGGTGTTTTAACAAGGATTGGGGGAAAGTGGGAGTGGGGGCGGATAATGTGGGGGGGTGGTGGGTGGATTATAGCAAGGGGAATAGGGGAAAGAGTGGATGATGAGGGAGTGGAAAGGGAGGTCAGAGGGAAGGGAATGGGGTCGGCAAAGGGGAAGGTAGGGGAAAAAGAGTGAAGATTAGGGGAGTGGTGGGAGTTGCGGGAGTGTGAGTAAAAGGAGTGAGTGTGTGGGAGGGAGAGTTGGAAGGGGGCAGGATAAGATGAGTGGGAGTACAGTGGAGGGGATGGTGGGGGTATATGGTAGAGAGGGGGGGTGTTGAATTTGAGGTGGGGGAAAGGTTGGGGGGGGGAGGATTGGTTAGTGGGTGAGATGGGGGGAAGGGGGGGGGATAGAGTGGTTGGGTGGGGGTGAGGAACGGGTCGGGGTAAGGGGGGTGGAGGTTGATTTCGAACTTGGGGGAGTAGTAGGATGGGTGTAAGAGAGTGGTATGGTGGGAGGTTAAGGGGGGGTAAATGGGTGGTGTGATGGGGGGTGGGAGCGGGTGTGGGAAGGGGAAGGGGTGGGGAATGGGTTGGGTGTGGGGGTGACCAGTGTTTTTCTTTCTCCTTCGGTAGGAGCAGAAGAGAGGACCATTAGGTCTAGCGGCAGTAAGGCGAATGCGGGTTCAAATGATGAGGATTTACTGTCAGGTGTACGGGTTGAGGAAGACTTCCAGTCTATTTGGGAGAGGATGGGATTCGACACTAGTCACTAACGATCCCAAACCATCCACTGCCGTGGAGGTCAAAATACTCTGCCGCCAACTGCGTAAAGAGAGGTTAATGGGTGTGGTTAAAGATTGTGTTATGTTGTGGAAGTGGAAGACAGTCAAGGCTATATTTACTTTTCCTTGCAATGGCCCTCGCAAGGACTTCCCCGACTCGAGCCCCAACTTTTAAGATTATTCAATTTGTTGTTGAATGAGGCTTGGAATGGTGTGACACCCCACAAAAACATTGATTTATATATTGACACTACCTAGTCCAAGATTCCTTAATTATCTTTCTTGTCTCCCATCTTGGTTGCTGATATTTCAAGAAAACTTATTTTACGTTTACATTTTTTATGTTTGAAGCACATCAATCCTGCTCGTTATAATTAAGTATGAAAGTTCATAATATTTGTATTTTTGTTGTTGAACAGTGTTTGGGTTGCAGGGATTTGAAACAGATCCCACTTGGGATTTGAAATGATTTATGAGGAAAAATAGAGGAGTTGGGGTGAGGTTCTGCCTCTCTATGTCCTACTTTGGCAGCGTCACTATGGCAGGAATAATCCCGCCCCAGCGGCTTGGATGGGTCCAAACCCCAAAACAAACAATTTTTGGGTTCTTTTCATTACCCAAAATTTCCTAAGGTTCCAGCTTAATCGATCAATCTAAGCTAAATCTCCAAGCTAGGAAATTATTGACTACTCTCAATTAATCCTAATGAGACGGTACTCTACCAGTTTATATTATTCGCACGATATCACCACACATCACCAAGATACCTCAAGACACTCACATGATTCTAAGTCATAATTAATCTTAACGGATTACATGATATTCAGGGAATTATACTTACAATCAGTTACACTAGAATTTTACTCACAAAAGTCCAAACACCCCATATGATGTCTTTAGTTGCATTGACCAAATGTCCTCACCTCCTTAGAAAATCAGACAACCAAACAGTACTTCCATTGACGTTTACTTCACTCAACAAACAACACACATTTGTAGTGAGTTCAACAACAAGAATCACACCACCTCAGTTAATTCAGGCAATAAAAAGCACACATTCACTATTTCCAAAACAAATAAATAAGTAATACATAAAAAATACAATGCCCAAACAATTTCAATTTATTAGTTAGATTGTTCCATAAATGACCATTACTGGTCATCGATTCTCCTTATAGCCGCTTACACTAGATACCAATTGGACCTTACAGTTCCAATTAACTTGTCGGTGTCCCTTCGTTTGTATTAACAACATTTTGTTTACTTTGTTGAGATACCAATTGGACTCAACTCATAATGCAAGTGACCCTTAACACGAAGGAAGAGAATGAGTGGAATGACTTCCTACAATGATCCCTATCCTCTTGTACATTAAACGTGGACGTCAACACACCAATCCACACGAGTCTATTTCACCTTATGGTCTTATACAAAGAGATGGGTAACCTAGGATCTGATACCAATTTGTCACAACACAACCCACTGGAACGTGCCGGAAGAAAAAATTGAAGCTGATGGGGATGTACTTCGTTCTCACCTAATAAAACTTTACAATAAATATTCAAACGATGTCAAAAAGACAAAGCAAATGTATTATTCAGTTAACACCCGCTACTAAAGGAATCATTGGTGTAACCCGACTCTCACCACATAACAAAGAAACCAACTAGAAGAGTCATGGTATAAACCACTCGCTTCTCCACCATTGTTATCTCTTGGTAATGCCCCAATCACATACTAGAACCCTGAGTAATAACCCCTTTCCGCATCAGTCCCACTTACCGGTTTCTTAAATATAGTTAAACCATCTAATCCACATAGAGAAAATTCTCAAGTACAACTACCACCCTTTAACTAACCATACACGTCTTACCCTTGCTTCTTAGCCATCTTACCTAATAGTAGTTTAGATACATTAACTCAAGATGCCTTATCACTACTAGACCAATATCTTACCCCAGGTGTAATCCACCTAAAATAAGTCTAACATACACTATCTCTATTCCACTGTGATAAGCATGTGCAAAAAAAGTATCAATCACCCAACACGTATTCAAAGTACAACATATAAGTGTGTTGCAACACATACTACCTAGTGAATATCAAAACATGTACAATATTATCAACTTACAAACAAAGACAGTTCACATTTTATATCACATCATTGATTCTCTCATGTGACCAAACGCAAATAGTTAGCTTGCTGATACATGGCAATCCAATCCAATATTTATGTCAGAATGTGGAAGTCGATCCCATATTAATGTCGGGACATGGAAGCTGATTCCATATTTATGCCAGAACTTGATAATAAAATCCTATAAATATACTGGAATGTGCCAATATGATCTCATTCACATACCACAATCACAAGCACAAACAGATCATCAAGATCGTACATTTAAGTCATGATTTCATGGCAATGATAATTTTTATATCTTATTTACAACATGCGAGTTCAACATTGAAACATGAATACATATACAACTATCATAATGAAGCAAGAACATATTTACATCACACATTCATAGAATCACAACCATCACCTACTACTTACTCCACAGTTCCCGTCATTATTTTAAAATTAGGTCATGCTTAACCTGCGACAACCCTCAAAATGAAATAGGACAAGATATATCTTCAAATGTGTTTCTTGAGTTAATAATTTGTTATAATAATGAAGAATAGCTTTAGAATCCAATTATAAAGAGTTTGGAAGTCAAACATCAAAGGACGAGCAAGACCTTCAGAAACTAGTCTTCTGTGGTCTACAATGTTTTAGCATGTTTTATGTGTTTTGATGTGTCATTTGGAGTGTAAAATGAGTTGAAGGGACCCTAGAATCTAGATGGTTATGTTTAGCGTCAAACCATCTGGGTACGACTCCCCAAGGACCATTAAGGGTCCTTGAATAGGACCAAAATGTTTGCAAAGAAGCTGCCAAGATAGACTCATTGACGGACCAATTTGACGCCTCATAGATCAATGAACGCCCCGTCAAAACGGGATTGTATCCACATTTATTTGTGGGATATTATCCCCCAAATGGGGAGTCTTTGAACAAAACGATGGAGTAGCAGGACGGCTCGTCGTCCAGTCGACGCCCCATCAATGGTGTCCGTCTATTGACACCTGTAATTTTCTGCACGGTCTCGACCAACTTCCAACATTTAAAAGTTATATAATGTTATTTTAGGTGTTTTCATGTATTGTTAGTTTTTAACACAATATACCTAGGAATTAGACTTCAGTTTTAAAAATCAAAATCCCTCTCCCACATAAGTTCTCTCAAGACTCCTGGCGAGCAATGAATCAAAAATGATGAAACTAGGATTGAGATTTCATCGGTCCCTTAATCAATCTCGGGGATTTTGACTAATAAGGTATGGTGATTTCATACTTGATGATTCTAGCATTCAAGAAGCCCAATCAAGGCTTCTTTCAAACGATCTCAAAATCTAAAATTCCTATTTCAATTAGAAGCAGGGGTTCGTGCATATATAAAGGTTTAATGGAGGGGAAAAAAAATTATGATATTTTCAATGTTAATTTATGGTTTTATGATCATAAACTCGATGGACCCATGAACATCCTAATTCTCTAATTTTGACTTATGAAGTGTGTTTGATGAATTTGATTGGATATTGTTAGAATTGTGTTTAGATGATGTTATGTTATCTTTATATAGTATAAATTATTACTAATTATGATGAATTGTTGGAGAATTTAGAAAAGTTTATTAAGGCTTCGATAAAGGGTAAGTTGACCTAAAATGTCCTAGTTCTTATTGAATTGATCTTGTGGAGTATGGTTCACTTATGGTGGCGGTGTTTAGTTAATGTATATGAAGATATATGTGAATTGTGATTATGACCTTGAAGTCATTCAATATGAAGTAAAGTGATGTTATGGTGTATATGTATAGAGATGTCGTATGAAGTTATGATTGTGTGTCTTGAAGATACTATGACTAATTCAAGTATGGTGTGAATGTGAAGTATGATTGTGTGTGGATTATGATGAATTTAGTATGATCATGTTTAGAAGACAATTTCATGAATGATGGTGGTTATATGAAAGTTTGTCTCACATATACACACAATGAATGAATGAATGAAGCTAATGAAAATGTAATGGATGAGAGTCTATTGGAAGGTTTTCTCAATAGAACTGTAATGAATTAAAAAAAGGGGGATTTTTGGGTGGACACTCTTCGTGAGTTGAGATGTAGTGTCTAGTATCAACCTCAATATTCCGAAGAACTTGGAGAAATAAATTAATGATTGGTTTAAGGGGTGGCTACTATTCGCTGAGTAGAGATTGTCGTAATCCAACATAAACCTGTGAGATGTAGTATTAGAATAATATCTAACCGTAGTTTAATGAGTAATGGAAGTCTAAAACTCTATGGGGATTAATGCTTAGCACCGAGAGGATTCGACAAAGGGGTAGATACTCTTCGTGAATAGATATTTAGTATCCACATGTTTTATTTTCAGATGGGTACTTTTCGTTAGTTGAGATGTAGTACTTATAAGCAATGTCCTTATCCCTTAACTATGCGCCCGCATAGGACTAGCTAGTTGTGTTCCACGTAAAGGGTAAAAGAATGACCCTACCTTAGGCAAGTGGGGATCCCTCATCAGGTAGGGTTAATACCTGTATTCCATGTTAAGCTCTCGTGGTCTATGGCGTTTAAAGATAGCCCCCACAAATGAATTATATAAACTAGGTCATCCTAAGGGTGTACTGCTTTTGAGATGGGTACTCTTCGTTAGTTGAGATGTAGTACTTATAAGCAATCTCCTTATCATTTAACTATGCGCCCGCATAGGACTAGCTAGTGGTGTTCCACGTAAAGGCTAAAAGAATGACCCTACCTTAGGCAAGTGGGGATCCATCATCAGGTAGGGGTTAATACCTGCATTCCATGTTAAGATCTCATGGTCTATGGCGGTTAAAGATAGCCCCCACAAATGAATTCAGTAAACTAGGTCTTCCTAAGGGTGTACTGCTTAGGGTAGGCGGTGAAATGGGACGACATCTATGCATTGTACAAGCTAGGGCATTTGGAGGGAGTCTTGGTGGGTCATGGTCATGTTAATCATGAATTGGGTTCACTTTATGCTGGTTAATGAAGTAGTAAGTTGAATTTATGTCAAATGTTAATGAATCATGTTGGTATTATGTCTAATTTTAATGAAACATTTTGGTATTGTGTCTAATGTTAATGAAACATACATGTTGCTATCGTGTCTAGTGTTGATGAAGGCTATGTAAATGATTGAATGTGACGTGCCTAGTCTAGGTGGTTTCTAAGGAGCACTAAGTGGGAGTAGTAGGATAGATTCTACTTTCACATTATACAAGTGTAACTTTGAGTTATCTTAGGGGGTGGTCTTTCTGTGAAGTTTTTAGATGCATGAATATTTCCTCTAGTATCTCTAGTAATGAATGTTGACTTGATGTGTTGTGATGAAAAGGAAGTATCCTTATCCTTAGTAGTCTTATTGAATACTTAGATATGTATTGAAGAGGCTGTATGGGTGGTGTCTTCATGTCTTACCTAGATAGGTCTTAGGATAACTTTGGATAGAGGGTCTAAATGATTTATGGGTTACCTAATGAATATGTCTATATGTTGAGAAGTATGGAAGTATTACATTGTAAGTTAAATGATGACTTGTATGATGTCTTGTACACTTGATTTATGAAGTTTTACCAAAATAGCATGGAATGCATATTTAAACTAAAATGTCCTCTTTGAACCATGTTCTTGCATATGCCATACTTAGGGTGCCTTCTTAATTGTACAACTTCGTTTGTTTTTCTCTATTCTACAATTGTAGGTGAAGGAGTGAGGAATCTTACAGTTCAGCTTGGTAAGTGAGTTTTCTCTCAAGCCTCTTCGTCGTCCTGTTTGAGGACATTAGATGTATTCTTTGTGTCCTTTTTGAGAAAATACTTTTATTCGACATGAGTTCTTTTTCCGTAAGGGTATTGACCTGTGATAACGAATATCTCAAAGATGAATTGTGATTATGATAATGAGACTTAGTCGTACTTACTTTTTATAAAAACAATTCTTATGACATTATTCGTGAAATTTTTTAATCCGCAGACTTTTCATACCTAGTGATGAAAGATAGAGACTTGTAAAAGACGTACGGAGGCCAAACGTGTATATTCTCGGGGTACTTTTCAATCGTGACATAACCCTAGTTCATCATCTCAGGCTCAAATAATCACCCAATCTTTCAATAGGCATTCATAAAATCTACATACATTGAATTCTATGGATTATTTGTGGAATTTACTCGGTACATGAAGGTCAACGCATAATCCTTACAATTGACTTACATATATCACAAAGTAAACACAGATTTATAACTACTCAATTGTAAAAACCTAGTCTACCTGGGCGTCATACAATTGAATGGAGTTTTAACTTTGATTTAAGTTCTTCTAGGTTCTTGATGGTAGATTTGCCCAAGAATCCGTGAGTCTTTGCGATCCCTATTCTACAAATCTCCTTCTCTTCCATTCCCAATCTTAGAGAAATTTTTCTGGAGGTTCTATGGTAATTTACCACTTATTTAGGTATTTTGGGGAGATGGAGAAAATATGATTTTTTGTAATTACGTTCTGCCTCACTAATCCTGCTCTGATGTCGACTACCCCGTTGTGGTGTTGTTACTCCATCGGAATCTGGCCCGCTTTGATGGGACAGTGGACCAAGTTTTTTGCTGATATTTATCCTTCCTAAAAAACGACGGTTTGGGTCGTTACTATAACACGAAATGACAGATTACCAACATAATAAATCACAACATTATGACAATATGAATTGTTTACCACTAATATAATACACAACAATTTGACCATATGATTTTCAGTTAAAATAGATATATTAAAACTATTCGAGTATAGTTTTTTGAACTAGAGTTATCAACCCCTTTCTTTTACCCTTCCTATTATTATTAATCATAGTATCCATTTTTTCTTGAACCTTATAGGTTGAGGAATAATTAGTGACAACATATTCATTGAATCATTTAACAAATTTGGTGTTGTCCTTTATACCTTTTGACTTTTGCGATCAGTGAACATATTCACTCAAGAAAGGTCTTGAAACATATAATGGAAGGGATATCAACCACTACAAACTGATTTATTTAATCAAATAAAGGGTAAAACAAAAAATGGGTTGAATGAAATATGAACTTGAAGTTTTAAGATTTTGGTTGCAAAGCAGGGGGGTAGTCGTACCAATAATTTCAAAAAAAGTGGTGTAAACAAAATAGGACGATTAAAACTTCTTTTTAAAAGTTAATTAACAACTAATGATATTTGAACAATACTCACTCCTCATTTCAAGGAGGTGAAATCACTGGATACAATAGCTTGTGGGTGTTAGGGTGTCCAAATATTTTATTTAATCATTCCGTGTATCATTACTTGCATTGTTATAGTTTTCCAGCGAATGGTTTCCGACTGGACACCTTGACCCCATGTTGCTACGCCACTGGGTGAAAGCAAGAGGCCATTAGACGGAAAAGAAAAGCAAGATGAAAGCGCGCGAAGGAATTAGTTGATGGACGGGAAAGAAAAAGTTAATCCAAGAACTATAAACCACATAGGGAGATGGACAACTTGTTGGTTACACACATAAAAAGTTTTACTTTTGTACTAGATGTACTCAGAAAGGAAGAAAGTAATCTGATAAAGTTTAAAGATTTAACGTAAAAGGTGAGAGAATAAAAAGTAAGAAATATAGTTTGAACTGTACTAGGAGAGATCAAAATTAACAAAATTTTATATCATAATTATTATCCAGACAGAAAGTGGCATATAATCCAAAAAGTATGAGAGAATAAAATAAAAAAAATAATAAAATTAGAAAATTAATTAATCTGCAATGTATGTAATTTTAAAACTATTTTGACTAAATAGGAAGTGTTGTATATTTTTTCAGAAAATCTTAAGTGTAGATCTATTGTAATTTTCCACATTCATAACTAATTCAAGAAATGGTTGGCGCGAATCTCTAAATTATTACAAAATATTCTTACTTGGAACTTCTTGATTCTCCAAATTAGTTGTAATTGTTTTATTTTCTATATTTTTCCAGTCGATCCTCGCCAAAGTAACAAACCTGTGACTTTCTTTTTTCATAATTCTTTAGTCGTTCTTTTTTTTTTAAAAAATAATTAATATGTATTTCAATTTTTTTTAAGTTTTGAAATATATTTAAAATGTTTTGAAAAACATAATCATATTTTTTTAATGATTTACTAGGTTTAGAATGATCAGAAAACACGACATTGAGAATATCAACAGAGGGGGTTAACATCGTTCCATGATCAAAATATCATGTATATTTTAGGGTACTTTATGGACAAAATGGAACTGAAGGAAACCTAGTGCTACTAGCTAAAGAGTGAATAGGTACAATCATATTGAAGTATCTTTAATCAAGGCAGAGTACTAAACAAAACACAAATGGATAATTGATAATCTATGAAAAATCATCATATTGGGAAGTCAATTGTAGCAAAGAACAATATTTATAATTGCAAATATATACAACGATAAACTCCACTATTAAAGAGTAGAATTTAGAATCTTTCAACTCCCCTATTAATATATGTGGAAAATAAATGAACATTCATAATCTTAATAAGTTCATAGATACCGTTCGGTAATATAAGTTATCCAGTTGATTAAAGAAAATAACAGATGTTCATCTATTTCATATAGCGGACATTATCTCTTTATTCTAATATTGGTTAAAAATCATTTAAATTCGACCGAAATATGGTACTCAAAACAAACAAAATCCAATACCCGAGTGGTCCTGTGAGTGGCGGAGTCAAAGATTAATTATTCATAAAATATTGTAGGATTTTTAGTCCTAATTTACTCTACCAAAAAGCTATAAACTTTTGGGCTCACTGACAGAACTTTCAGAGAGAATAAGTTTATGTTTCTGTGGACATA
Source organism: Solanum habrochaites (assembly GCA_027704765.1). Lineage (NCBI taxonomy): Eukaryota > Viridiplantae > Streptophyta > Magnoliopsida > Solanales > Solanaceae > Solanum > Solanum habrochaites. The sequence continues at coordinate 24,173,898 of JAKWJA010002499.1, read as the reverse complement.
ATTGTGGGGCTTATTGAATCAATTTTTTTTCCTTGCTCAAATAAGTTCATGAAATTAAGGTATAGGTCTTTAAACAGAACTCGTGGATTCTGAATTTGAATGTTTATCTCGCTTTAATAAGTGTATTAGGAATTGAGTTGTGCATTACAATACAACTTGTTATATTTTTTAGGGTGTACGTTGTTGTAGATTATGATAGAAAACTAGAAACTTATACCGAATATTTTTTTGTTTGTAGTTATTTGGTTTAAAAGATATATTTAATCATATACCTTTTACTTAAAAAGATGGATAAAAACTAAAACTTATCATATGTGGGGATAAAAATTAAGATGACCCCAAAATATGGACTTATGAGTCCATTGATACTCAGACAACCAACACGATTGGTTATTACAAGATCGGTCTATCTAAGAAACAGAATGATTGTTTTTATATCTGAAAAGAATAACTTAATTTTAAATTTTTGATTATCCTGTAGAGCGACTATATGTAATTTTATACAATTTCTAGAATTTGTTTTACGCTTTATACTTTCTTGTACTAAAATTGTATACTTTATCAATAATATTACATATGATATGAAACCAACGAAAATTAATTATATAATAAATATAATTTACGATCCAATAAAAGTGAAAATGAAATTGAAAATTTTTAGGAACAAAGACACTTTTTGTCATCAAAGGTAAAAGAAAATGAGAAAGAATTATGAGACAAATATAATGATGATGATAATTGTAATTATTTTTATATTATTGTCATAATTAACTATCATAAATTATAATGATTATCACATATACGAGTACTTAAAATGATTTTATTACTTGAATAGTCATTCAATTATTTTAAATATGTAATAAAGTCATAATTATTTTGTCATAGAAAAGCCACTCTTCCGTTAGTATTTCTCTATAAATCATTTTGATCAATTATTCAATGTTTGAGCCCTAAATTTTTTACTTGGCATTGGAGTTAAATAATCTCAAAATAAAAAACAAATGCCTCCAACCTCATTGACACCCCGTAGTACTAGAAAAAACATGACTTCTAGTAAAAAAATATAAGAAAGAATATGAATTTAATACTAAATTGCAATAAGTTTGAGTATTAAATAGTCAAATAGTATTACAACAATAGGACTTTTGTTGTTTGTTCTTGTTATATTACTTTCAAACACAACTACTGCAACATTGATTTTCAAAATAAATAATTGCATTCAATTGACATCATAGCATATTAATTCCCAATCAAACATATGAAAACTTTAATCCATATCCTTGAAACTTTTCTTTTATGGTATGATTGAGTTTATCACTCAATTCTGTAGTAAAAAAAATCTTCCAATACCCAATTTCTCCTCTACGATAGAACAAATTATATGCCTCTCCAGTTGATCCATTTGTATTCACTTCCAAATTTCTCAAATTCTCAAAGCTACACATTTTTAATATCTCATCCTCCACTTCACAATTTTCTTCCTATGTGGAAATTGGACATTTCAAGAATTCAGCCTTCCGTTTAAGCTATTTTTTTGTGTCTTTTTAATTTCTTCATACATTAACAAATGTATTTTGGTAGGCTTTTGTTTCCAATAATCTAACACGTGATTCCAAAATGGACCATAAAGGCTCACCCCCTCACAGAAAAGATCCAACATTTCTTCAAAGGAATTGGTATCGTTGTGATGAAATAATAAATTGTTTGTGAAATGGCAGATAGAAATAAAACTGTCCCTAGGATTCCTACATAAGTAAACAAGTTTGATTTTTGAATCCTTGAATGATTTTGGCAATGAAGAAAAGGGCATATGAGTTGCCAAGAGTCTAGGTGAAGTGAAGGTTGAAAAATCAGGGACTCGACCATCAATATAGAGTTCATGCTCCAAGAATGGAACAAGAACATGAGGGGATCTGACAGTAAGTAAAGGGGTGATTCGGTTCAAAAACCATGATGTTTCACTCGGATGAACAGAGCAAATAAAAGTGATTTTAACCAAGTAGTTCCTGATTTTGGAGTTGGAACAAGATATGATATCACTCATTCGGCTAGAAATTGTTTGAAATGCCAATTGCACCTTGAAGAACTCATGGTGAGTGTCAAAAAACCTTGATATTGTAGCTATATGATCCAACACATCTTATCTTTTTGCAAGCATGGAGCAACTTTCTTACACTCTCACTTAGGTTATCCTGTGTAAATTAGTGGGAGAAGAGAAGAAAAGAAGTGTCATTATTTTGAGGATGGAGTGTTATCTTAAAGGTTCGAGGCTTCTTTATAAAGATACACATAAATAATACATACTATCCACGTGAATACTAGTCATACTCAAATTTTCTTGTGACCCTCACTATTCCACATATTATGTTTATTATTAGTAATAATTATACTTTGATTCACTGATTTAATTTGTCAAGAGACCGCTATTAATGTGAGTGTGTTAGAATAGTTAGCAAGGCACTCAAAATTCATGCAGGGTTTTGTCATCTTTGTCAAGTAATGATTCTAACTTCAAGATGAATTTTTTGGTGTTTATTAAATCACATTTTTTTTAGTTTATGACCATGAAAATCTAATTTAAACAAATAAATTAATTTAACTATACTTCATTTCTTTTAATTATCCCTGATAAACGTTGCACTCCTTTTAAGAGAACATAAATAATTTGAATATATTAATATAATATATGAATTAACTAATACACAGTTTAATAGAATTGTGAGTGATTTGTGAAAACAAATAGTCAATGTTAAACAAATGTATTTCTCTTGATATGCTATATTAAACAAATTGTCACACCCTGAACTCTAAACCTTGGAGGTGGCCAGACCTCATGAATTATTGAGGGCTCCCAAGTGAAGTACCCTTAGTCTGACTATCTGCTTAGAGGAAGACCTACTCAATAATGAAAACGTTAAAACACTGAATGAAAAATAATAAGTCAAATATTGATGTAGTCCTTCAACTGCTCTACACTCACAACCTCAACTCCTTTATAAACTATCTGAAACGTATCAAGTCCAATATATAGCTTATGGTTAGCCAAACCATCTAGAAAGGGGAAAAACTTAAAAAAAATCAAATATTATCTTATCTTGAAAGCATCTATTGTTCTTAACATACGCCCCGAGACAAAGAATCAACAAGAACTACTGAAAGTAAACTAAAGACTAGAGTCCTCTGAAAGCTAGGACGCATCACCAAAAATTTATAGGTGACTTGGCGATCTTAAGGAAATGCATGTTGATGATCTTGAACAGTGATATATGTATCACAAAATCATGCAGATTGAATGACATTAGTGCATCGAATGTACGACTATGTACCATGGCTAAGTGAAATAATGATTGTAGTGAAAGGATGAAATATAACTCAACTAAAGTAAAGCCTAATGAAGAGATTAAATCACTAATCTTCATAAATAATATGCAATAATAGAATATATATATAAGATATATATTATATATATATATGTAGTATGTATGTATGTATGGTATGTTGTACGGTATGTAATAGATGTATGTATATATATATAATATATATATATATAATATACATATATATATATATAATACATACATACATATATATAATATATATATACATACATATTATATAGATAATATTATATATAAGATATGATGTATGTATATAATACATACATACTACATATAGTATAATATATATATATTATATATATTATATATATAAGGAGTTTATAGCAAACCATCATATGAGTCTGTGAGGATACAACGTCTTACCAATGCTAGCAGAATCTTCATGTTACCTTGACGGGTGTTATAGACGTAACTAAAACAGATGGATCTACTAAAAATAACTCTTGAGAAATTTCATGATTCATCGTCGTATCGACATAATTCGATATATGTTGGCGGGTATCTGTTATGCATTTTGCGTTATCTTAACTCTTAACCCAAAATGGGTTGGTAATTACAATACAAAATATAATGTATTCTTGAAAATACCCTCTCGGTTGAGATTTAATTTCTAAAAGTCCTATTTCAGACGGTGATTAAAAAATCTTGTAAAATATGATTAAATAATGAAAATTCTTTGGACTTTTATGAAAAATGTGCTCTTTTGTAACGTGTAAAAGTTATACATTCAATATTCATTTAAGTCTCTTTAAACTCTTTCTTGCTAAAGAATTGCCTTTTAAAACATTTCTTAAATTCTCACTTTAGTTTCCAAAATTCCAATGTAAAGAATATATATTATAGTTTGAAAACATTTGTGTTAAAAACTTGAAGATAGGAGTCATGTGAACAAAAATTATGAACAATTAATTTCTGAATTTCATAAAAGATAGGGTGGACCCTAGATCGATTCAACATTTCTACCGAGTCAATTGAGAAGGTAGAGAGTGAGGACTTAAACTAGTCCCACACTATGAATAGCCTTACAACACCTGCCCAGGAACAATGTTACACCCTGTTGTATATTAAAAAAAAAAAAATGCCTAAATGGCAAAATATTTGGAAGATGCAGGTTCAACCCACGGTTGCCACCCATGGACAGTAGGGTGACCCACAACCCGAGCTGGTGGTCCGTAGATGGCCACCTGCAACCTTTACCCAGAGGAAAATTGGTTAAGTGTCGACCTACGTCCGGATCTTTGGGATCATAGGTCAAAACATAGTCTATTGTCCAATAGCGTAGGTCAAACCACCAAATTCTAGCTCCTAATCGCCAAAGAAGGTTAAACCCACGAACTTGGATCCATCCACGGTAAGTCAGTTATTTGTCATGCCACGAGCTACCCCCGAGATGTGCACACGGGACTAAGGACCACAGGTGATCCAAAGATACCCTATTTGCATGATATGTTGCATAATAAACAATAAATGAAATAGTGCGGAAAAGCTTAAATATAATTAAAAATAAAAGAGGGTGGAGAAAATACCCACTGATGAGTTTAATAGAAGAAGATTAATAACTCAATACTAACTAAAAAACTAACATGTCTACATAAGTCTCTAACGGACAGACATGTTGTTGGGTGTCAGACTCCAGGTGGAAGTCTAGTTTAAAACTGAAAATAAGGACTGAAAATACTGGAAGGATACTCCTTACTATTGTCCTTAGAGGAAGGAGGACTCACACGATTCATGAATGGAGATCGTTGAATCGGATCTAAGTGTGATTGGATGGTAAGCACCTAAACTACCATCCGAGAAAGATGTAGCAACAACTTATGTGAGAGTACTTTGAAGGTAATGCGCATGAGAGCATAGCCAGTAAAAGCTAAAATAATGAATAACTGGAACACCACAAAACAAGTATAAGATCAGAACATGATGTACTGAATGTGAGCTACTTGGAGCAATGACCAACATTTATACTTATAAGACGAAGGACTAATGGAATTTGTTAAATATGGTCAATAAAATAGGAGTCACGGGATTGTCGGGAGATAACTAATAAACCGTAATAAACTACATGAGCAAGGGACGCCCAATGAATAGCGAAAAATCATGAAGAACCCCAATTATACCGTACAAGACGGATAAAGGCATGTTGTCTTGATCAGTAAACGATTCCCTAGAGGGGACTTACAACCTACTGGATATTAGGTCGGGACTATTTCGGTACGCCTGGCTTTGAACTCTCATCAACTCGGTATTATGTTACTCCTAATGGCTTATGTGATTACACATATGATATAGTTCTGGAAATACTGGTACTCAAATGAACATGTAAAAATTGTTAATGCAATATAATTTATTTTATAATGATGAAAGTAATAACATAGGCATGTCTAATGACATGACTGAACTATCTGACCTAGCATGTGTAATTAAAGAACTAAGAAAATACATAGCTAGGGTATTAGATTATACAAGAAATGATTGGTACTAACATGGTTATTTATGTTGAACAATAACTAACAATTATGATTACTCTGATGAAGTTCTAGAAATCCTGGTTATTCAAAATAAGGAATCAAGAAACTAGCTGAATATAGGGACCCAATGGGGCGAAACCAAAGTAATAGTGAAATCTACATACCGGGGGTTGACGAATTCCAAGAGAAATATTTGCGAGTTTAGGAGCGGAACTGATGAATGAAAACTTCTATGTTCTCTGAACTCCGATTCTTGACATTTTTTCTACTCTTTAGCTTCATAATTTTCTAAGTTAGATTAATGATTTTGACTCCAGGTAAGCTCTACACTTATGTTCTAAGCTTAAAAATTCTGGACTAAAAATTTACTGATTTCTGGTTGAAACAACGTAGCTTAGGGGTTAAACAAACAAGGAAAAGACCAAAAGACCCCTGACTTAAAAGTTGTCGAAATCAATGACGGACGATTGACGGTCCGTACTAGTGGACCGTCATTTGTGACTGAGAACTAAAAGTTAGATGGTGAATCGATAGAGTCGATTAACAGATCGTAAGTCGAGTGACGGTCTGTACTAGTCCACTTTCATTCGCGACTGAGAAATGGAAGTTAGCGGGCCAATCGACGGAGCCGCCTAACTGTCCATAATGGTCGACCGTTGTTTAAAAATGAGAACTTAAAGATAGATGGCCAATCGAAAGAGTTGACTGACGGTTCGTAATTGGCTCCGTCGCTGGCACATGGATTTACAATGTGCTCTAAAAGATAAATGTTTTGTAGCCGATTTTGCAGAACTTGGAGATTTGATAAGTTTTTTTGGAGAAACAAAATAAGGTTTTAGAATTTTACTTTATTCTTTAAGGAAAAAATTAAGAAAACCATTTTAAGGAATTTTTAAAGAATTTTTTTAAAAACTAGAAAGTCGGGTAAGGGTAAACCCCCCCCCACCCCCCCCCACCCCGTGGATCAAAACAGACCAAAAAAAAGCTTTTCAGAAATTTGCAGGTACAATCAACGGTTACTATCGATGGAACGTAGCCTAACCTACAGCCCGTGCTGCACATCCGTCGATTCTGATGGAAACTTCAAAAAAACACAGCCTAGAAAATTTGACCAAGTGTCAAATGATGGATGGACCTAATGTTTGTAGGTCAGACTACGGTCCATAGTCCGTGTTTGCCGATCAACACCCTATTCGCCCTCTCTCTAACAAGATCCATGATTGACAAGTACGGTCCGTAGATGGACCGTAGGTTGAAATTAGCAAACAGTTAGGGGGGAAATGTAGTTGGGTCAACTTCAAATAATCAGAGCTCTTTTCACAAAAATGAATTAGGTGTCCCATGACCTATGAAATGATAGATTATTGAATAAGCTTTCCATAGCCACCAAGTTTGCTAAAATTATACCTCTGAGTAAATATTTATGCCCATTTTAGTAAATGTCTGGCGAACAGACCCAACCTACGGACCCAAACAGTGGACCATCGATTGAACGGCGGCCCGTCTGTCCAAGTCGTCATTTGGTCCGACAACAATTAACTCAGGGGTCTTCTGGTCTTTTTCCACTTCGCTTAAACCCTAAGATACGTCATTTTGACCCTAAGTCATTAGATTTTAGTAATTTTAAGCCTAGGAATATAACTCAACTTACCTAACTAAAATCATTAAATCTAAACTTAGAAATTTAATAGGAAAAAAGGAGAAAAAGGTCAAGAATGCAACAAGGTTCCAGCTGTTCCAGCCCTGAAATTTGAATATTTCTTCATGAATTTCATCACCAGGTATGTGGGATTTTACTAGTGGATTCCTTCAACCGTGGGCCCTGTTCAGTTGGAATTCTTGATTCCCATATCAGGCATTAGCACCTAGGTTTCTAGAACTTCAACAAAAAATATGAATAATGAGTTCTCATGTTCCAAATAAAATGCCATTTATTATTCAATATCACATGAATTTAAGAAAACCCAAGCTAATGCTAGGTTAGATGTGTCAGTTATTCAGCGATACATGCCCCAGGTATAAATGCATAATAACCAGTTAATTATTTGCATCTCAATTTGCCCATGTATTTTTGAGCATATCCACTATTTATATAAAAAACTCCAGTAATAATGAGTTAGCTTAAATTACATAATTGATTAGAGTACCGCATAATACCGAGTTGTACTAGGATTCAACGTACCGAATTAGTCCAGAACTACTAGCAAGTAGGTGGGGTCCTATTTGTGGGCAACAGTTTAGTGAGCACGCTAACATGCTTTATACCTCTGGGCAGGGGTATATTGGGTCCTCTCGATGGGGGTTTAGAACATTGAATCCACATTTTGCTCAGTGGTTTTATTGTCAGTGATAGTAGCTCCAAAGTTCGTGAGACTCTATTGCATTTGACATATTTACAGACAGTTAGTATTCAGTATCAGCAGTTAGACATTGGTCATTGCATACAGTGAGCTCAGCATTCAGTATATAATGTTCAGATATATAAGTGCTTTTGTGCTTGTTCAGTTTGTTTGATTTAGCTTTACTCTATCCTACATGATAGTACTTCAAGTACTAATGCTATATGCGCACATCTTCTCGTGGGAGTAGGTTCAGTTTCTGCATCCAAATCATGCTTAGATCGATTTTGAGATCTCTAGTTTCACTGATTCAGTGGTGAGTCCTCATTTTCCGAGGACATAAGTAATTATTCCATTTCAGTTTTTTAGTCATTTAATTTCAGTTTTTGTTAGACTTAGCTGTGGCTTGTCCCGACATTTCTAGTTAGTTAGAGGCTTATTTCAGACATAGTTAGTTTCAATTTAGTATTGATTTAATATTTTCGTGTGTTAAACTTATTTTTTTTCAAATATCTCAGGTGTAGAATATGGGTATGCCTATCTTTGAGGAAATAGATGAGGATAGAGGACTCATATCTACATCGGCCCTTCCTCCCATGTGTTTCTCAACTCGTAGGTAATTCCTCCATAGGAATTTAACAAAGCCACGTCCTTGTCCTCGCTTTCTTGAACTTGGAAATCAAAAATTTCCACCAGAACCTAATCTAAGAAAGGTTCTCATCTACACCTAACCCTTAAATAGGGTAATGATAACGGGTCACCAATATACTTCTTAAGGAATAGAAAACATGGAACACAGGGTAAATCGGGGCTAGTTCAATTTGGTTATCTCTAACGCATAAAAAACATCCTTGACCCATTTCAATATTTATAGGGGCCCCCACCTACCGGGGAATAAGCTTCCCTTTTTTCAAAATATCTTTCAACCCCTTTCATGGGTGAAATCTTCAAGTATACTTATCTTTACTTAAAATCAAGAGAATCTTTTCTTCTGATTGTCGGTATAGACTTTTATCAAACAAATAGGCCATTTTTATCCACCCCTATAATCGTAACTTTTCTAAGGCCTCATAGATAATCTCAGGACCCCGGAGTAAAAGACTCACCAAGATCAACCCAACACATGGCGACCTACATCTCATACCTAAAGTCCTAAAATTTTCCATGGAGATACTCGAGTGATAGTTATTATTATAGAAAAAATCAATCAACCGTAGTTGATCGTCCCAACTTCCCTTGAAATCAACAACACAATCTCCAAACATATATTGTTGGGTTTGAATGGTACGCTCCGCTTGACCATCCGTTTGAGGATGAAAAGCATCGTTAAGCTTCAGAGATACCATGCAAGCTTACATTTTTGTCAAGGGAAAACTTTGCATATTACTCCACTAAATGAGTATACTTAACCCGAATAAAGTGCGCATATTTTGTCAACCTACCGGTAATAAGACATATTGAGTCATTTTGCTTATGTGTTCGATGCAAACCAACAATGAACTCTATATTAATATCTTCTCACTTCCAAGTAGGAACATTCATTACTTGAGTCTAAAAACTCAGTTTTTGATGCTCGGCCTTTACTTGTTAACAGTTTGGGCACCTAGCCACAAATCCAACTATGCCCCTTTTCAAACCTTCCCACCAATAGACCTTTTGAAGATCAAAGTACATTTTTGTGGCACCATGATGAATAGAATATCGGGAACCATGATCTTCTTCTAAAATTTTCCCCTCAAATTGTCAACATCACGTAAACAAAATCTAGCTTGGTACGTAAGTACACTATTCCCCCTCATTGGGAGAATGACACATTAAACTTGCCAAGTACCGACTTCTTCAAATCCATCAATGGAGGATCAAGATCTTAGGCAGACTTCACCCTCAACCCAATTAAAAGGAGTGGGAGTACAGTTAAGTTTATGGTGGACCACTAAAATACCATTTGGAGAATCTTCCGTCCGAACACAAAACCAAGCAAACCTATGAACATCTTTCACTCTTTCTTTCTTACCCTCTTCATCATGAAATACACTCCCCATAGTTATACGACATAAATCATCCGCAACCATATTGGCCTTGATGGGGTGGAATAGATCACTCATGTCGTAATCCTTTAAGAGTTCCAATAATCTTCTTTGTCGAAGATTCAAATCATTTTGGTTTCACAACTCTGAAGGCTTTTTGGTCGATAAATACATCACAAGGACCAAAATAAGATAATGACTTCTATAATTTTCATGCGAAAACACTACGGCTGCTAATTAAAGATGGGATTTGGGTGTGATTGTTCTCATGTACCTTAGTGTCTAGTGGCATAGGTACTACCTCCCAGTGCATAAGGATGCCAACCCAAACACACTGGAAAGGTAAAAAATAACATAGAAACCACTTTGACCTCCGATATAAAGGTCAACACAGAGCGGAGTTAAGGAGACTTTTATTATCTTGAAAAAGCCTCTTTCACTTCTATTGCTTGGTCGACACCACAAAAATTAAAACTCTTTTGCGTCAAGATAGTCAAAGGAGAAGCAATGCACACAAAACCATCAAGAACATCATATATTACTACTCTAAACTCAAGAAACTAAATAAGTCGATTCGATTAAAAGTCCTAGGCCAATTCTTACCGGCCTCCGTCTTTCTTGGATCAACTTATGTACCCTCACTTTTGATAATATGACCAAGGAATGAAATTTATCTTAACCAAAACTCACACTTGGTATATTTGGCGAATAGTGGGTGTTCCTTAAATACTTGCAACACTACCCCCAAACGATACATATGCTCATCTTCACACATGAAGTACAACAAAATATTATCAATAAAGACAATCCGAAAATAGTCAAGGTAATCGCGCAACACCCTATTCATTAAGTCCATGAAATCCACTGGGTATTCGTTAGACCAAAGAAAATGACTAGGATCTCATAATAACAATACCTAGTTTAGAAAGTCATTTTAGGTATGTCCTCCTGTCTCACCCTATGTTGCCCCTTGAAACTGATCATGCAAATTATCGATTCTAGGGAGAGGATACTTGTTCTATATGGTAACCATATTTAGCTGACGATAGTCGATGCACATCATAAGGGACCCATCCTTCTTACTTACAAAAAACATCGGAGCACCCCAAGGATAAATACTAGGTCTTATGAAACCTTTTTGTCCAGTGCTAAATCTTGAGCGTTTGAGTTTCTGTTCATGCAGCCGTACGATCCATCACTATATGCAAGATTGAGACAGGTTTTACATCCAGCAACAAGTCTATGACGAAGTCTATTTCCCGTAATGGAAGAACTCTAAGAAAATTATCAAGAAAATTATCCAGAAAATCGCTCACTACGTGCACCGACACTAATGAAGGAATTTCGAATTCAGGGTCCTTGACCCTTACAACATGATAAAGAAACCCTTTAGATATCATTTTGTAAGCCTTTAGACAAAAAAAAATTGGACCTCTAGGGATTGGGTTACCTCCCTTCCATTCAAAGACAGGTTCATTTTGGAATTTAAACTTGACTACCCTTGTTCTACAATCTATGAAAGCAAAAAAAGCATGCAACCAATCCATCCCCAATATTACATTGAAGTCAACCATATCAAGTTCTATGAAGTCAACAAATGTAACTCTATTGGGCAAGGATATTGGACAACATCTTAAGACTATTCTAGCCACCACAGAGTCACCCACCGGGGTTATAAATAAAAAAAGGTTTCAGTAGGACATCAGGTAACACATTAAACTCTCTAGCTACTAAAGTAGATACAAATGATAAAGTAGCACCTGGATCTAGTAAAACATAGATATTAATAAAGAATTATTTTAACATACCGGTAATGACATCGGGATACTCTTCTTGATAACCTCTATAGTGGAGAGCATAAAAATAATTCATCGTAGGAGAATTTAGATTGGGAGCACTTTCTTATCTTTGAGCAATTTCTCTCCCTTGAGCCTTCCTAATAGGACAATCCCTCTTGGTGTAATGACTCTTTCCATAACCATAGAAATTTCCTGTAACAATTAGACACTTGCCTTCATGTTTTCTATCACATTTAGCAGAGTAGGCTTGTAAACATAAATACCTCTACCTTTCTCCTCCATAGTCTTGGGTGTATAACCTTTAAAAAAAATTTACCATTGGAATGGTAGAAGGACTTTGATGGGGGAACCTTTTCATGATCTTTGGCTTATCTTGAGACTCAAATATAGTCTTTGAAGAATTTCCATCTTCATCCCTTGTCCTCTTCAATTCTCTACGAACTTGCTTAAGGTTTTGCTACTCATTTTGTTTGGCATGAACAATGAGACGAGAGATATTATAGTGACCCTTTTCGTGAGATAGTACAACTTTACAAAAAACCTAATTTAATACATATGAAATTTAAAGAGTTTCACGAATGACTAAATTTTAATCTAGCTTAGGGATTAGGTTCATAACGAATAATTTAATTAAAGATGTGCATCTTGCCAATTTGAAATGTTTAATTGAAGTCAAAATTTATATAGCACGAAATTTTAAGTAATGAAGAAAAAGACTCCAGAAACCTGTTAACCAAAAAACCATCAAGTTTTTCATACATATATTATCATCACATAAGGAAGAAAACACAACAATATTACAAACTTCCACGTAGATAAATCAATCCGTTCATGCCTCACAAAACTTACAAAACATTTAGTAAATTAGTATATTACAAGACTTTTGTTTACATACCCCAAAAAGATTAAAACGGATATGTCATACTTAGGATATGACAAAATCATCCCTAAAAATCTGTTGTAAATAAACAACAGATAGATCGTGTACAAGTCCAAATGTTTATACAAAATATGTATGCCTATATGAAAATGTGATCTTCCTTAACGCTTTCAAAATCACTAACTTCAATGGCCTACTTCAACCGTCCTCTCGAACATTCACTATGATAAAAACAAATATCGCAAAGCATAGAACTTAATAATGTAGAAACTATAGATGTCGAGTCCTCAGATTCACCAAGTTATCATTAAGAGTCAAGGGAAGTATAATTGAAATAGAAATAGTAAATCAAGTAAACAATCTATAACTAGTATCAAGTTGGATAGTTAAATCTCTAAATGGCAATAACGCTCATAGAAACATTTTCCAAAAGGTTAAATAACAATACTCGCCCAATATATTCATCATGACGTCACACCATGCGCGAACAAAATGAAGAACAATAGACACCTTGTATCAAGAAGGGTCAAAACTCCATAACCAAGAGAACCATGAACCATATTAAAAATGGCTTCCCAGTTCAAAGTTCAAATGGACAATTCCTAACTTAAAACTAACTAAAAATTAAGAATCAAGATGGTAAATGATCAGAATCAAGAGGCATGCCAATAGTTATAAATTCACAGTCACAATAAGGACAAGGTCCCAATAAGAGTGCCAAGTGATCAAACTATCCATACAAGTGGGCGAGTTACATAAGAGTGTTTAACGTCTTAAATTACAATAACGCGACAATGCAAAGTGACAAGAGGAAAGCTAGGTTAGAAAATAATCTTTCAAATATACCAGCATGTAAAAATAGTACAAGTACAAGTTTATACAAAAACCTTAGTTCCATAGAAAAGAAATTGTCCAACACCACTTCAAGAGTTCAAACCGTAGACCAACCAACGTATAAAGGTCTTCAACTTTTTCACGAGTATATACAACCTTAAAAATACAATTCAATAACTTCATTAATACCTACTATCTCAATAATGTCTAATTGTAACTGGATAATCAGCATAGGTATGCTTAGCCTTTACAAACAAAACTATGTACCAAGAACCATGATTCAGGCAAGCCTAATGTGTCATGTCGCACCTAATATTTAAAAAGGAAAAAGGCGACACTGGATATTATATCATGCATAAAAGATGTAGCTAAATATATTCATCTCGCAAAAACAATCAAGAAACACCACAAAATATGTTTCATACAAAAAGATATAATCAAAACATTTTATGTTGAAGAGACAGGATTTCTAATTCCATAATATAGATAGAACTTGTAAAATGTTGTGCCCCATATTTCAAATCCATAACAACAACTAGACGTAACATAAAAAAGGCGTGCTGTTATATTGAATATCTTCCAAAAAAATTATTCATCGTAAACTAAATTCTATTGAACAAGATATCCTTGAAATACCAAACACTACACAAAATAGAAATAGATTTTGTCACTTACTAATAAGGAGAGTGTTTGTTAGATTAATGAGCTAGTGTTTTCTTGATTTTAAAGAAAAACTATTTAGTTATTGTTATAATGTTCTTAAACTTGAGTAAAAATAAATTCAATCACAGGAGGTGTAAAATATATAGATACAAAATGATCCTCATCACATGTACACATGTCACCAACAAAAGGGGCTGCCCCTACAAATTATTGGCTTCCCGAAAACCATACATATATACATATATGTATATAATTTATGCCAATACATCCAAATTATTTGTAATTATAGTTCGTCAATTCACATAAATACCCCCTTACCTAACATTACTATAACACTTATGTTAGGAAAGATGTTGTGAGTATCACATTATTTCAAGTCCCCAATTGAGAATAAAATATATTATAGGAATAAAGCATTGATGTATCAGCATGTTATATGGTATAATATTTTTGGGGTGTTACAACTCTTTCCCCCTTAAAGAAATTTGGTCTCAAAATTTACCTTAGACTAGTCCACAAAAAAGTGTGGATATTGGGTCCTCATGTCTTCTTCTCTCTCTCGGGTGGCTTCTTTTCAAAAATGGTTAATCCAAAGTACCTTTACTAAGGGGATTCTCTTCTTTCCATGTTGCATTTTTCCTGAGCTTGAATAGGATAGGTTCTTCATTATATGTCAAGTAAAGATTAACCTTAATATATTAAACTGAAAGAACAGGAGATGGATTAGAGCGTTATCTTATGGGCATAAAACGCAGAAAGAGATATGTGGGATATTTTCTACCTCAGGCGTGCGCTAAAGACTTTGTTATACAAATGGTCCAACCCTTCAAGTATCCCTAATGGTCTAACTTTGGGGACTAAGTTTTCCTTTTTGGCCAAATCTCAAAATCTTTATCCATGTAGACACATTTCGTAACAACCCTAAAAATGAATAGGACCAAGACTTAGGGTGTCTAGAATGCTTGCGATTAAAGCAAGGTTCACATGGATGGATACGCGTAGAAAAAGACCTCAGAATACTTAGCCACGAAAAAGTCAACTACCATTTGGAGTTAGTTGATCTTAGAGTAAGGCTCGCTAAAATGAAGATTTAATTAAAGAAGTCTTTACTTAAAAGAGGAAATTTTATGTTTTGAGGGACCAGGGGTAAAATGGTCTTTTTCAAGCCAAGGGTAATATTGTAATTCCCCTAACGAATTAATAAATTAATTAATAAATTTAATTTAAAGAGCAATTCAGATAGGAGGCTCGGACAGAGTGACCCATTCGCAAAATCGGGGGCCACTTCGGTCGAGCCCCACTAGGAGCAATGAATGATATTTAATCATCAATAACATTCTGTCATTGAGGGTAAAATGGTCATTTCACGTATTGTTAAAATAAATCAAAATTTGTATAACGAATAAATCTTTTGACTAAGTCTAGAAATTAATTAGTCTCCCCACGATCCAAATCTCTCCACGTCTCTCAACTCTCATTCTATCATGCTCTAACTAACAAGAAAGCTCAAGAAAAATTTAATAATAATTGTTCTTCACACTTAACAAACACACGAAAAGTTTTAAGAAAAGCAAGGTAATAAAAAACTTCAAGGCAAAGGGAGGTTGTTCGTCGAGTGGTGGTGTGTACGTTGAGGAGAATTTGGGCGTTGTTTGGAGGAGTTTCTGGGATGCAGCTGCACACTAAAACAACATCAAAAGGTGTGGTTTTATTCTCTCTTGGTCAGTTTCCCAAGAGGTCCCTTATGATTCAAAAGATTCATTGCAAGACTAAGGTTTTTCCCTTTTTTTTTTAAGTTTTTGTCCCTAGCTCCAACAATGTAGGAGGGTCTGTTGTGCTTGCTATGATTTTAGGAATGAATTATGTGTTTATTAGTAAATGTGAACATATTTATGTGGGAAATTACATAAAATGAAATTAAAAGTGTGATGCCAAAAGGTTGGTGTGTGGAGCCCGTTGCAAAGCCTTTACCTCACGTTTGAAGTCGTATAAGATAAGAAATTCATGTGCATTTTATGTGTGAAATGTCTAAACCATGTGATGTTCATTGGAATTAAATATACTAGATTGAATTGAAAATCATTTAGCCAACGAAACTTATGAAAAATGTGCCTAAAAATGAGTTGAAGAATGACTAAAATTTTCAAGATTTGTGTACTCTTCAAGAATATCAAATTTTGGGTCTTTAAAGTAAAATAAAATAAGTGAGGTCAATGGAAATTGAACCCAAGACTTCACAAGTAAGCTGAAAAATATCTAGTAACAAAAAAAACGTGAAGGAGCTAAGGAATTCTATCCTAGCCTCCTGCTTCACGAAAAAAGAAAAGGAAATGGGGCTAAGGGATTCGATACTGGGATGGATACGGATTTCGCGAATAAAGGAAGGGAAACTGTTCAAAGGGGATTCGAACTCGCGCACTGGAGGTGAATGAAGATAACCAGTAAAGTAATCAACTAATGGGAGGCGTGGGATCGATCAACAACCCCCTTCCCAAAGTATCACCGAAATTAAATAAAAAAATAAAGAGGTGTGGGGGTTCGAACCACAACGCCCTATCCAGCGGGAATTAGGATAAATCAAAGACAGTATGGGGGGTTGAAACCACAACCTCTTGATTAGGCAAGATAGGCAACAAGAGGACTAACAAAGATAATAAAGGGGATTGTGGAGGTTCGACCCCCCCACACTTCGGGTAAGGAAGAGTAAGTTAAATAATATAGAAAGAAATTAGCCTTCCATCTAAAATGGTGAGATTCCAATTTACAGTTAATGTGATGAATATAAGAAATAAACAATCATGGAAAAATGTAAATGTATTCAAGTGATTCAAGACTGTTATCCATTGCTCAAAACTCCGTAGTGATACATAATTCAAAGTGGTAAATCATCAAAGAATAATGCCATTATGAGAGTCAAAAAGTCATGATCTTGGCAATATCAAATACATGAGTCTTGTACTACATACTCTTTGAAGTAAGACTCACTTAGAGAACTATGATGAAGTCCACATGGTTATGTATGAACAAACATAACATACGTTCAAAATTAGTGAACCGTAAGATGTTATGATAATGAAATGATGACACCTCGGAGGGTACTTATGAGTGTAAGATACATAAGTGGCCAAGTTCAGTGGCATATGATGAAATGAATATGACATTAGAAAGAACATCACGTAATAAGAGCCGTGAGTACCTATGAAAAGACAAAGGAAGCTAATAATAAAGAATGGTGGTGACAACATGATATGAGGCTAATGTCTATGATGATAGAAAATCTGAAAATGAGCCGAAGTAAATGTACCAAACGTACTCACAAATGAGAGTGTAAGATAATGAAGAGACCAGTTCTATGAACAATCCAATGAATGTTGTGACAGCCTAACACACTTTATACAAATGTGAGATGAGAACATCATCAATGAGCATGTTTTCTCATGCTAGAATCCAGCGGATGACGTATTGAGTAATATAATGGAACTTATACTGAGCACGATAGGACTCGGTTATGAGCGGTGATGCCTTCTTTCGGGAAGGTCGAAGTCACTGAGTCTATGAGAAAGGATGTCCCGGCTGTATGGTATGGGTCTCCATACATCTCTTAGTCTTTTAACCTATACTACCAATATAGGGATCTGGCGGGGTTAAATTCCCGTATACGCTAGAATATTTTTTGGTCAATTTTGCCGGTTATAGTACCTCTTCTATGTTAAGGGGAGACACTGAATTTCATGAAGTTAGTGTTCCCAATGAATGAATGAGGTCCGCCTCAAATGAAGCACATAATGAAATGAATGATACCAAATGTGTTAGGATTGGATAATCAAAAGGTTATCTAGACCTAGGTAATGACATTAGATTATTCCTGATCATTGCATAGAAAACTTGATGAAAGTCTTAAAATATACTCTAGGTATAGTTGGTGTTGACACTAGACAATGAATGAAATTAAATTAAGTATGTATGAATGAATGAAGTTGACTCTGTGTTTTCTAATTAAGATTCCCTAGTTAAGATCCCATGTGTTGAGCCCTCATTTTTTAAAATCTTAATGTCATGTCCATTATTCCATGGTCTCATTGCATATGAATGAATGATATGAAACAAGCTAGGTGTTATATGTAATGATCTATAATATGCTATGATGAAAAAGGTATTGTGTTGTGTGCAATAAGAATTATAATAATGAATGTTACTCTATGGCATGACATTTTACTCAATTGAAAAGTTCACAACTTGTAATCTAAATGGGAAAGTCTACTGACTTGATATCCAAAAATCATATCGTTAGGAAAGACCTATTCTTTCTCATACATGTCCTTGGTGTGTGCTTCCATATACCCATACGTAGTACAAGTGTTTACTAACCTATACACCTATATTATTTTAGGTGCAGGCACAAGTGGGCCATAGAGATACATGTTCATTGTTGAAGCTATCAGGACGTCAGCATTCATCCGTAGTTTTGTAGGTCTTCAAGCATTCGAGGATGGTACTGTTTTATATTCTAGTGTAGTTTTATAGTGAGCTGATGGAGCATGTTCCGCTAGAGTTTCTTTCATGATTTGTTTAAAAGTTTGTATTGGTTCCATTTTGGCCATTATATAATTAAAAATTAATGAACTTTTTCTTTAAGTTACTTATCTCTTTAAAGTTAGATGGTTGATGATGAATGATTATGAAATGTTAAGAATATTTAGCAAGTATTTTTTGATAAAAAAATATAAAAAAAATTTCTAAAATTAATCTAGGTGAGGAATGAATAACGCATGTAGGCTTTGTCTGCGACCTATGGAAGGGTAACGACGCCGGTCTAGTCTTGGATCTAGATTCGAGTCGTTAGAAATTTTGCATCAGAGCGCTAGGTTAAATTTCGAGGAATATAAGTTCACATCAACCACATTAAGTAGTTTCTAAGTCATAGCAGTGAAGTGCACCACTATCCTGGACTAGAGACTGCATGATACGAGGAAAAAAATTTCCTTTCTTTTGATCTTATCGTTTTTTTACTAATTTCTTAATTCTTGATGTTATGAGCGTGTCTTACATCAACCCGTGTTATTTTTTCAAAGAATGAAGATTAGGAGAGGTATTGGTCGGCAGAGAGGAGGAGCAGCTGCTGGGGGTAATCAAAATCCACCCCAGGCTCCAGTTGAAGGAGGGTCCATGCTAGTTAACCCACTTGGGTTGACTAATGCTTAGGTGAGGGACTCTTTTGCATAGATGGCACAGGCCATCACCATGCAGGCTCAGGCTATGACTGCCCCAGTCAACTGGCAGGATGTTCAGAGGGAGAACACACAAGTTAGCAGTATGGCTGACACATTGCGAGATTTAACAAGGATGAATCCTCCTATATTGATAGGGGCTAAGACATCGAAGGATCCTCAGGAGTTTGTAGATGAGGTGCATAAGATCCTAGTGGCTATGAGTACCACTAATATTGAGAAAGTAGAGATGGCTTCCTATCAGCTCAAGGATGTTGCAAGACTGTGAGCAAAGATTGTGGCAAGATCGTCGGTCTTACGGGGAGTGCAAGTGACATGGGAGTTTTCAAGGACAAAACATTTTGGAGAGAGATTCCTCCCTAGAATATATGATTTGTTCGATCAGCTTCAAGGGTGTAGTTTCTTCTCTAAGATTGATCTTTGTTCAAGGTATAATCATATTAGGGTTAGGGATGGATATATCTACAATACAGCCTTCTGTACCCCGCTATTGTCACTATTTTTTTATTTATGTCATTTGGTCTAACGAATGGACCTGCTACATTTATGGATCTCATGAACAGGGTCTTCAGTGAATACCTTGACTCTTTCGTCATAATATTCATTGATGACATTCTAATCTACTCTAATACCAAGGAGAGCATGAACAACATTTGAAACTAACCTTGCAGCTACTTAGACAACATCAATTATATGCCAAATTAAGCAAGTGTGAATTCTTGCTTAGATAATTGCTCTTCTTGGGCCATGTTGTGTCCGATAAAGGTGTAGAGGTGGACCTTAAGAAGACTGAAGCTGTTATGAACTGGCCAAAGCCCATTACTCCCACTGACATCCATAGCTTTGTGGGATTAGCTGGTTACTACAGCAGGTTTGTGGCGAGATTTTCTTCCATTGTTGCTCAAGGACAGACTCACTTAAGACCTCGGTGCTACACTTGGCAATAGGTAAGTGAAAATTACACGGTTTATTGTGATGCTTCTAGGGTAGGTTTGGTTCTGTTCTTATGTAGGCTGGTAAGGTAATAACTTATGATTCTAGAAAACTCAAGGTCTATCAAAAGAATTATACCACGCATGACTAGGAGTTGGTAGTTGTGGTGTTTGCACTGAAGCTGTGGAGGCACTATCTGTACGCAGTGCATGTGGATGTGTTCACAAACCTTAAGAGTCTCCAATACGTGTCACCACAAAGGAGTTAAATTAGTTAGCAGAGAGATTGAGCGGTGAGAATTATTACAGGCAGTGCACTCACATCCAGGTAAGGCTAATGTGTGTTGGCTTTGAGAAGGAAATGAGCATGGGAAATTACAACCACATTGAGAATGAGAAGAAGAGCTGGTGAAATGGTGAAGACTGTAAATAGACGGCCCAAACAGGTGTGGCGGGTTGGTTGACTCTTACTACTAGGGATATTTCAGCCTTTCGCTTTGAAAGGTAACGACATACTTAGGTATCAGGAAATGATTTGTGTACTACATATGGATGATTTGCGGACCAGGATTATTGCAGAGGCCCATGGCTCCAGATATTCCGTACATGCGGGTTCCACCAAGATGTATCATGATCTTAAGAAGTTTTATCGGTGTTATGGTATGAAGAAGTACTTTGCAGAATACGTAGCCAAGTGTCCTAATTATTGAGGTTCGGACTTTGAAGTGCGAGGGCATTAATATGGATTTTGTGGTTGTTCTTATAAGGATTAGGAGGCAACATGACTCCAGAAGGGTTATTGTGGATAGATTAACTAGGTCTGCGCAGTTTATCCTTGTGAAGTCTACTTACAAAGAGGAGGATTATGTGAGACTCTACATTAATGAGATTGTGAAATGGCATGGGATTTCTTTGTTTATTATTTCAGATAGAGGAGCTCAGTTTACTTCACATTTCCAGAGATCTTTGCAGAAGAGCTTGGGCACGTAGGTGAAGCTTAGCACTACCTTTCATCTTCAGACAGATTGGCAGCTAGAGCGCCCCATTCAGACATTGGAGGACATGTTGAGAGTGTTTGTTATTGACTTCAAAAGTAACTGGGATGACAATCTATCTTTGATAGAGTTCTCATATAATAATAGCTATCACTCCTGCATTGGGATGGCGCCTTTTTGACACTGTATTGTAGGAGGTGTAGATCTCTAGTTGGGCGGTTTGAGGTTGGAGATTCATCCTTATGGCCAATAGTCATGAGACCTTTCGAAAGGTCGACTGGATTACGGTTTAGGTTTTGCTACTACTTAGACTGGGTAGTAGTCATATGCTGATAACAGAAAACGACCCTTAGAGTTTTATGTTGGTGACCGGGTTTACTTAAAAATAATCACCTATGAAAGGAATGATGAGATTTGGTAATAAAAAGGGAAACAATGTCCGAAGGTCATGGTGTAAATATGAGATCCTACAAGTGTGTTAAGTGAGTGGCCTATGAGTAGCAATTGCTTGCGATTTAGTTTCTGTTTCATCCTAGTCCTTTCAGGTCTCTATGTTGAAGTATGCCTAGCGATCCATCATCTATCCTACCTAACCTGTTTAAGTTCGGTTTTGTGAACATTTTTTTCTTATGATTAGGTCAGTTTCGAGATCTTTAGACACACAAAAAGCTCAAGGGCTGCAGAAAAGAAGATTGCCACAATGAAGGTATGTAGAAATCACTTGTTAGGGTATTTACTTGGAGGCTGAGGTCCGACATGATCTCCGGCTACCCTCATCTTTTCAGCTGCTTGAGGTTAGACTTTCTACCTTAAGACTAGTAGCCTTTTCTCTCCGTATTTTGTTGCTTTGTTTACTGTGCTAGCGATTTTATTTATGGATCTGACTGGAGTTAGGATTAATTGGTAGTGGCATTCGGGACGAGGTTGCCTAAGGGGGGATAATGTAACATCCCCTAAATGAATAGGATCAAGACTAGGGTTTCAGAATTCTTGTGATTGAAACCAAGGTTCACAAGGATTAAGAGACGCGTAGACCAGACCATCATAACCCTTTACCACGAGAAAGTAAACCATCTTGGGGAGTTAGTTTGATCTTGGAAGGTTTGACTAACCAAGTAAGGCTCGCAAAATGAAGATTAATCAAAATGGTCCTTTACCGCAACCTTAAAAAGAGGAATTTAAAAAGTTTGAGGGTACAGGGGTAAAATGGTCTTTTCACGTCCAAGTGTAATTATTGTAATTAACCCCCGCTGATTTAATAATTTAAACTAAACTTATTTGAAAGAGCACTTGTGGACACCCGTGATGACCCATTTACAAATGGGGTGCCGCTCGGTGTTCGAACCCGCACTAGGAGCAATTATTTGATAATATTAATCATCAATTAACACTCTATTTAGTAAGGGTTAAAAAGTGCCTTTCATCTACTTATTAATCTTAAAATAATAAGATTTTTTGCATAATTAAATAAATTACGATTCTACTATCTTGAATTAAGTCTCCAATCCTTATAAACTCTCTCTCTCACTTTTCTCAACTTTCACAACGTCTACCCACCCTCATTAATCCCAAGTCTGACTTCAAGAAAGCCAGAATGTTCAATAACATGTTCTTCCCCTTGAAAAACCACAATAATTTTTAAAAACAAGGAAGGTAAATGCAAAACTGTGAAGGCCAAGGGATGTGTTGTTTGTAAGTGGGTGTGTACGTGGCGGAAATTGGGGCATTGGTATGGAGGAGTACATTTTTTTGCAGCAGCTGCACCTTGAAAAAAATCCAAGGTTGGGTTTCTAATCTTGGTCCCTTTCCCAAGAGGTACCTTACTATTCAAAAGATTCATTCCCGAACTAATGTTGTTCCCTTTTTTCTTTATGTTCTTGTCCCTAGATCCCAAACGAATTCGTAGGGTGGGTATGTGGTGATGCTAGATTTAGGATTTAATGATGTGTTTATATTAAATATGAACATATTTATGTAATGGAAATTTTGAAAATGATATTAAATGTGTGATCGAAAAGGTTGGTGTTTTTTAGCACGTTGGCAGTGCCTTAGCCACTATTTGGAGTCGTATAAGAAAGGAAATTCTTGTGTATTATATTTGTGAAATGTGTATATCATGCGATGTTCATTGAAATGAAATATAATGGATTGTAATGACCATCTTTTAGCCATCTAAACTTACGAAAAATGTTCCTAAAATGAGTTGAAGAATGACAAAAATTTTCCATATTCGTGTACTCTTCAAGAATATCAAATTCTGGGTTTTTAAAGTAAAATAACATATGTGAGGTCAATGGAAATTGAACCCAAGACCTCAAATGTTAAAAAAGTTTAAAAATAAGGAAAAACATGAAGGAGCTAAGGGGATTCAATCCTAGCTACTTCTTTCGCGAAAAATGAAAGGGAAATGGGGCTAAGGGGATTCCATCCTAGCTACTAATTTTGCAAAATAGGAAAGGGAAATGGTGCTGAGGGGATTCAAATTCGCGAACTAGAGGTTAATGAACAGGATAGTAATTAATCAAATAAACGGGAGACATGTAATTCTAACCCACAACCTCCCAAGCATTAGTGGAATTAAATGAAAAAATTAACGAGGTTGTGGGGGTTCAAACCCAAAGACCTCCCATCACCAGCAATAATGTTCAATGAAAATCAAAGAGGTTGTGTGGGTTTGAACCCACACCTCTTGGGTTAGGCAAATAAATGGGCACAAAAACTAACCAAAAATTAAAAAGGGATTGTGTGTGTCCGAATCTTTCTCGAACCCTTCGGTTAACTAGGTAAAACTAAATAGACAATTAATCATTCAACGTAAATTTTTATTTCATTAGAGTTTCTAATGTTATGAATGATTAGAAATAAAATCAATGAAAAATTAATTATATCCAAGTAATTCAAGATGTGGGTTCCCATTGCTCGAACGTCCAGTTTGATCCATAATTCATCCGTGGACAAATAACAAGAACTGCCATATACTTAGATAAAACGTCCAGAATCACTTAGATGAACGATTATGAAGTCCCATGGGCTTGTATGTATAACACAAAGTCCTAACATACCCAAAATAAGTGAACCTCAGATGTAATGTAATGATATGATGCACCCTGAGGGTAAGTATGATGTAAGATACACTAGTGGGCCCAAGTGCATTGCATATGAGACTGAACTATGAAATAATTAAATGAACATTAACGTAATAAGAGGTGAATAACTATAAAAAGCAAAGGTGCTAATAATTAAGAATGTGGTGACAACAAGATATGAAGGTAATGTATATGATAAGAGAAATCAGAAATGAGCCTAAGAAAATGTTACAAATACGTACTCACCAATGATAGTGTAAGAGATGAAGAGACCAGTCTCTATAAACACTGTAATGAAATTATTGAGCTTAACATACTTAATACTAATGATGCAATGAGAAATCATCTAATCAGCTATGTTATCCTCATACTAGAAGCCTACTTCCATGACGTATGAGTTGAATGTAATGGAACTCTATACTGAGCACCGATATGTTAGCTATGAGCGGTGATTTATTATTTCGGGAAAGGCAAGGTTCACGTAACTCTAATGAGATGAGACAGTCCATCCTGCCGGGAATGGGTCTTCATACATCTTATAGTCTTTGACCCTATGCTTCCAATATAGGGATCTAGCGGGGTTAAATTCCCATGTACGCTACAATGTTTTTGGGTCACTTTGGCCGGCGATACCACCTTTTTTTGGTGTGTGTGAGACACTGGATTTCACAATGCTCACATGATCTATGTCCAGGTTCAGTTTTAAAGTTCCTAAAGAATTATGAGGACAACCGCAAATGAGCACGATAATGAAATGACTGATACCACGGTGTTAGGATAGAATCAAGCAGGTGACTAGACCAAGGTAATGACTGAGGTTATTTTTTTATCATTGCCAGCAACCCCGATAGATGTCTTAAAACTACTACCATGAGGTATAGCTGTTGTTCACAGCGTGCCTATAAATGAAATAAACGAAGTATGTTACGAATGAAGGGAAGCAGATCGTCCTGGGTATTAAGACTCCCTATTGAGGTCCCATGTGCTGAGCCCGTCCTTTTGGAAAGTCTAATGTCCATGGTCCTTGGTTCTCAAGGTCTCATGGCGCTTTGATGCGATATATGAAGAAGTTTATGTGTTATATGTTTGTGCTATTTAATGCGATATTAGAAGTATCTGTGTGTGTTTAATACATATTTAAATGATGCTGTTACGCTCGAATTCATGCCTTCCTAACTCAATTTGGAAAGTTCAATAGTTGCTTATCTCAATTTAGCAAGTCTACATACTTGAATTCAAAAAATCATGTCGTTAGGAAAGAGTTGTTCTTTCTCATGCTTGTCCTTGGTGTTTGCTTGTATATACCCATACTTAGTACAAATGTGTACTAAGTATGGTGTAGGCACAGGTTGACGATAGAGCTAAGGTTCATTGTTGTAGCTATCCGGATGCCAACATTTATCCGAAGTTTGGTAGGTCCTCATGTTAACCAAGTAGCTTCTTTTTATAAACATTTTAGTGTAGTTTTAGCTTGAATGGTACTAGCATTTTCCCTAGAGTTTCTGCCTATGTTAGTTCAGACTTTGTATTGTTTCATTTTGCCATTATACAACAATACGACTTTAATGAACTTTTTTCTTTCATTACTTATCCTCTTTATACGATATGGTTAGGATGATGAATTATGAAATGTTAAGAATAGTTATTAAGTATGTTACAGATCAAAACGTTTCAACTTTCCGCTAAGTTAATCTGGTGAGGTATTATACTCATGTAGGCTTGGCGCGACTCTTATAGGTAACGACGCCGGTCTCGTATGTTGTCTGTTTCTTGTCTGATACCTTTAATAATACTTTAATATCGCAACTTGGATCTTAAATTTCACTCCTTTAAGATCATGCTATTACTTTTTTTCTATCCGAAAAATCTTTATTTAAAACGATCCCTTAGAGTTGAATTTTGGGAAGACTTCTGGAAATCACTACATAGGTATTGCCTGAACAAGGACTCTTTTACTGTGTATCAACTATATGAGCAAGTTATTCCCTAAAACCTTGAAGGATCAACATTCTTGCCAAGGACGCAGATATAATATAAGAAGTAAATGATCTTTGACCTTGTACGATGATGTGTGAACATGTTGAATCTTTAAAAGTCATATTCGTTGACCTACAATTTATAACTGCATGGTTCTTATAAATCCATTCTATACCTATAAGAACATCAAAATCATTGAAGGGTATTTCAGTTAAATCAAGAGGGAACACTAGGTTTTTAATCATGAAGAGACAATCACGATAAATTCGATTACACACAACCTAGTATCCCAAAGGACTTTCAATCAACATCTAATTAAGTCTCACGAATTTCACATTTTTAGGAAGGACAAGTGATGAATAAATATAAGGATGTGTATAGCCTAGATCAACAATGTTAACACAAACAAGCAAAATAAGTGCAATTTACCAATAACCATGTCCAATTCATATTGATCATCCCTCTGACTCATAGCATAAGTGTGTGCAGTACCTCTTTGTCCACTAACTAGATTAGCTATACTTGCACCTGCTGCCTGGGTTTTTCTACGCCTTACACCTTTATTTATTTGAGGAGTATTAAAAGATGTCATATGAATCAAAAATTAAGTTTTCAAGGAAGGACCATTATTAGTATTAGGACAGTCCTTCACTTTATGATTACAGACCCCACAATTAAAACATGAACCAGAAGATAACTACAAGTACCATAATGATTCTTTCCACATTGCATGCAAGTGAGAACTCGACGTCTGCCTTGACCATAATTTTTAATGTTAAATATAGAAAAATATGATGTTTTTCACTTTTGTTGAGTTTTCCTGTTATCAGTACTAGCCCTAGAATTATAAAACCTTCCCCTGTTAGATGGACCTTAAAATTTGGTCTACGGTTTCGTAATTTGTTTTCATTTCTTGTAGCTTCTTCTTTATCAAGTTTTTCCCAAATAAAAGCAGCAGAAACTAACATAGAAAACTTCTCATGTTGAAGGATCGCCCAATTTCTCATAATGGAATCATTTAATCCATATTCAAATTTCTCCCTTTTCTTTTTTCCATTTTCTTTCCTCTTTAATATTAACTACCTAAGGTCCATCAAAACGAAGAGCCTTAGAAACTTTGTTCATATCAACAATAACAATTAATAAAGTTGACATACTTCATGCGAACTTCCTTAAGAAAATCAATCCTCATAAACAGGAGGGGGGTTTTTCTTACTCTTCGCATTGTGGAAAGTTACCCAACAATCATAAGAATCCTTTAGTAATAGTTAAATAGCATACAAAAAATTCGCATAATCTAAACACTGCAACAGCTCAAACACCTTCTCCATGCGATATAGCCATTGTTCAGCATCAGTGGGATCAATAGGTCCTTCAAACTTCACTGCACCCATTTTCCTCATTTTTTAAAAGTTAATCCCATTGGGATAATGACTCTATTCAGCCATGTGGTTTATGAATTCAAACATTTGATGAAATGGAGTATTCAAGGCGTGAGTATCATGAATCATGTGAGGATGTGAACCAGATCTTACACTCGGATGGTTTCCCACTTCAGACCCACTAGTATGGGGAACATACTCATTCTAGATATGTTCTCCAACCCCTTCGAGTGCATGAGGTTGGGAAACAGTGGTACCTTAACATTCACAAGTATCTTTCATAGGTTAGTCGGATGAATAGTCCATAACTTAATTTCTTTAAAAGGGAAGATCGTATTGCATTAGGGACATGAACATGATGCAAAAATAAAAAATGAAAAAACCCTAACCTGATAAAACAATATACTACCCCATGAAGTGACATTAACTCTTAATAGAACCTTTCTAAACAAATAACAATAGAAGTAATTAAATGCAAAAGTCCTAGAGCCACAAACCAAGGCTCCAATTCCAACACTTATAGTGAACCTTTCCGAGAGATACTACAACCTTTTAAGAAACATAATTTTATACTTACGACATTAAAACTAGATAAATAGATAAACGAAGACAAACTAATTTTAATCTAGTTGACGGATTAAGTTCATAACGAATAATTAAGTTATTATTGTGTATCTTCCCAATTTTAAACATTTTGTTGAATTCAATATTTATATGGCACGAAATTTTAAATAATGACGAAAAAGCCTTCTAGAATCTGTTAAGCAAATAACTGACAAATTTTTCATGTGTATATTATCTACACTTAAGGATGAAATAACGATAATAAAACCATCTTCCTAACCCACGAACCTAATAGTTGGATCCATTAGGAGACAGGAGAAAGCCATTCATTCCGGTCATTGAGTGAACACACCTTTCTTTCTACGAGTTTTCCATAAGATGGAAGCAAATCAACTATTGTGCCTCACACACATACAAACATATGTAATTAGTATATACCAAACTTGGTTACTATACCCAAAAAATATAAACTATATGTGCAACTAATATTTAATAAACATCATGCTACAAGAAAAAATTATCCCTAAAAAAGTATTGTAAATAAACAACCCATAGATCATGCACAAGTCCCAACGTTTGTATAAAACATATATGCCGATAGGCAAGTGTTATCTTCTTTAAGGCTTTCAAAATCTTCATCTTCAATGACCAACTTCATGCGTGCTCTCGCACATTCCCTATGATAAAAATAACAATCGCTAAGCATATAGATTAGTGGTGTATAAAGTATAGATCCCGACTCATCATATTCACTAAGTTATCATTCAAGAGTCAAGGGAAACAAAATTGAAAAAGAAATAGTAAAAAAATAAACAATATACAATGAGTATGAAGTTTGATATATAAAGCTTCGATTGTCAATAACGCTCATAGCACCATTTTCCAAAAGGTTATGTAACAACACTCGCCCAATTTATACATCACATCCTCACACCAAGCAATAGAATAATCAAGAAGGGTTGACGTTATGTATCAAGAATGTTAAAAAACGAATAATTAAGATTATCAAGAACCATAATAAAAATATCTTTCTGGTTCGTACTTGAAATTGACATCTCCCACACTCATGACGAACTAAACATCCTGGGTCACAATGGAAAATGATCCAAATCAAAACACATGTAAATAGTAAAAAAGTCACATCCATAAGTAAGACAAGGTCCCAACAAGAGTCCAAGTGATCAAAAATCCATACAAGTTGGCGAGTGACAGTAGAGTCTTTAAAGTCTTTAATGACAACAACACGACAATGCAAAGTGAAAAGAGATATCGGAGGTACCAAAATAATATTTAAAATATACCAGCAGGTAAAAATAGTAAAAGTACGAGTTTATACACAAACCACGGTTCCTTCGACATGAAAAAGTCGAACACTACTTCAAGAGTTCAAACCGTCGACCAACAAACATATGAATGTCCTCAACATGTTCACAACTATATACAATCTTAATAATAAAATTGAATGACTTATTTAATTCCTAGTATCTAAATACGTCTAAGAAAAACAGGATTATCATCACAAGTATGCTTAGCCTTTAGAAATACGACCTTGCTCCTAGAAAAATGATTCTGGCCAGCCTAATGTCTCATGTCGCAACTAAGATTTAAAAGGAAAACAGAAAAAATGGACGTTATATCTTTCAATAAAGATGTAGGTACATCTTGTAAACTTGCAAATAATCAAGAATTACAAAAATTTACGTTTTTTACAAAAATATATATATAAAAATACTAATTGTTGAACTAACAAGATTTCTAATTCGTGTATTTGGATAGAAGTTGTCTTATGTTGCATCCAATATTCAAAATCCATAACAAAAAAATTAGAGTTTAACATAAGCATAGTAGTTGTAGGTATATGAACTATCTTTGCAAAACATATTTATTCACTATGAACTCATTTCTATTGAAAGAAATATCCATGAAATACCAAACACTACACAACATAAAAATAGATTTTGTCACTTACCAAGAGGGAGCGTGTGTGTCGGATTCAAGCAAAATAGAGCTAGTTTTTGTCCTGATTTTGAAAAAAAAAATTGTTTAGTTAATGTTATAATTTTCTCACACTTGAAGGAAAACAAATTAATTCAAAGGAGGTTTAAAATATATAAATACAATATGATCCTCATCACATGTACATATGTAACCAAAACGAGCTGCCCCTAAAAATAGTTGGCTGCCCAAAAAGCATACATATAAACCTATAGGTATATATTTGATGCTAATAGTTCCAATTTATTTGTAATTCTAATTAGCCTATTTACATAAATACCCCATACAATACCTTAAATTATAATAACACTTATGTTAAGCAAGATTGTAAGTATCAAAATTTTCCAAGTTCCTAAATGAGGATAAAAAATATTATACTAATTAAGAAATGATGTATCGACATGTCAATCATGTTCTAGTATTTTCAGGGTGTTAACGATTTCCATGTTAGGAATAAAAATAGCCGACCTACATTTATTCACCACAAGGTGAGATACCCCCATAACAATTTTTTTCATCTTAGCTTTAGAATCCGCAGAACTAGTAAGGCTATGTAGGATCATAAATGGATGTGAGTTAAAACTTGAGCTTACCTTTCACCTCCTACCCCCTTTTGTTAAGTAGATGAATTCTTGAATTTTCATATCCCTTAGTTTCATGGATAGAACCTATCATGGAAGGTCTCTTGAAAGCTCCCCAAGTAATTCGGCGTTTTTTAACCGGCCTTTCATCCTTTCACTGCTTATACAAGGTCACCTTGAAAGCCCCCCCCCCCAATTTCCGCCTTTTGTTTCAGAAGATGCGTCATAGTATTTAGCACCATGAACACTTAAACAGTGAACCCTTGCAGGTCCTCCTCCATCTTGGTGCCAAAGAAGGTAGGGGAATTCAGCCTTGTGAAATCCCGAATATTTAATACAGTTGTGATACTATTAGGAACAACTTAAACCCTACTATCCCTAGATACTTGAGTGGCTAACACTTGGGTCAAGCTATGAATGGCCGCCCCGATCTCCACATTAATCATAGCTCCTTCTTTAGTAGGAATTAGAGGTTTTTGAGGAGTCGTAGGGGAAACCACCTCATTTTCATTCTCCCAAACCTCATGAACGTTGTTTCTTCTTGTATTCATTACCTATAATAAAAAAATGTGGTTACAAGATAAGTACATGTATATTTTGAAAGTCTAGAAGCATGACTCTTGAATACCAACAAATTGAGACTTTCCTAGGAATCACATAGACTTTTATTCATAATTGTGGTGCGCTTCACAATAATTAAAAAGATTCTACTTGATGTGTTTTAGTGACATCAATCCTAAGATTCAACCTCATGGTCTAATACCAAGTTTTTCACGAACGGGGAGCACCCCCTAGACATAGCTTGAGACTAGCCTCCTAGTATTCGTCATAACATATCATATATTAAAATTCGGAAAATTTTCAAACTTTTTATATATTGAGGTTAACATAGACCTCTCACATACTACATATGGACTTTACTTAGACTCGTCGCATATGAAGCATACATAGGCTTCTCATTTAATAAACATAACCAACATATAAGGATTTAGTCTAGTAATACCGTCTCACATTAACCATGTAAACAAAGTAAAATATTTGGGCATAACCCTTAGACAAGTTGTATTCCCACATAGGGCTTACAACAAATGTCATCAAGGATAACGAATGAACGAATGTCCCTTTAACATATAATTACTACAGATAAGATTTAAAGGCACCATCCTCGAACTTGGAGAAGTATCCTTGCAAAGTGTCTAGAACTCTTAAACGTCTAGACACATACAGTATTTGGAAAAAAGGGAAGAAATATGGGTTGACAAAAGTGGAACATCCGGGATTACCCCTAGGAGGAACGCGTCGTCGTTCTTTTATGAATACGACTAGCCTCCTAGTCCCAGACATCACTATACCATTCATATTTCAAATTTGAGGAAACTCAAAAACCTCATTACTTCTACTTTGAGGTTTACATAGACATCTACAAACACATAAAATATATATATCGAGTATACATACACCCTTTGTATAAGAAGGCTACATAGCCTTCTACTTTTATTGCACATAAATATATATAAGATCGAACATACTCTTCAAAGATTGTCTCATCTCATACCATATAACACTATTAGCAATTTCGGCATAGACCATAGATCATATCTCATGCATCAATGTAAAGAGGACCACATATAGGCTTTATACAATATGTAGTCAAATGAATGGAGATAGAATATAAGAGTTGTAGAACTAAAATAACAACATAAGCTCGATATTGGCATCACCCTGGGAAAATGAGGTCCTACTCTTCTGGAATCAAGAAAGGATCCAAGTATTCTTCAAGAATCCTTACGAAACACTTCCACTTCTGAACCTAAAATATTGGGGGAAAAGAAGAAATGGGTTAGTACGCCACTTGTACAAAGTATGAGACCATATGCACACATTATTGAAAAATATTCCAAGAAAAAGTTCATTTAATAAAGTATGCATTTTTCATTTAAGACCCTTATGCACATTTAACACGACGAACATACCAATAATTGGCATATATTATGTCATTGGCATGCTCATCCCAATACTCAACATCATGTCTAGTCAGCAACCATTCATACATATGGTATTACAAACTCAAATAGCTCTATATGATGTCATCATTCCCCCTATAAACATAAGAAGAGACATTTCATTTTAAACAACAG
The DNA here is from genome assembly GCA_027704765.1 of Solanum habrochaites. Lineage (NCBI taxonomy): Eukaryota > Viridiplantae > Streptophyta > Magnoliopsida > Solanales > Solanaceae > Solanum > Solanum habrochaites. The sequence goes on along the minus strand of JAKWJA010002499.1, from coordinate 24,140,612 downwards.
CAAGACAATTACCATCGAACCCGTACCACTCTACAAGTCAATGACCAAGCAAAGCCATATAACCTTAATGCAATCCAGTAACCCCAAAAAGAATTCATGACAACATCCTTACTTCATATAGATATAACATTAGATAGAACTTGCGTCTTACTTTAACAACAGAACCAAAACATATCAATAGGTGAATATCAAACATATAGTACCTAGTACTGCATCTATGTTATCATATACATATATATATCATTTTAAGTACAATTCAACCATTAAGAAAATCGTTCAAAGACTCCGTCAAGGTAACTAGTGCACTGTTAGGTGAGTTCATACCCTTACCAAAGAGAAGCTATAGGACCCAGTAGTTTATCCAGGTTAGACTTCAATCCTTTAATTCATTTTACCTTTTGGGAACTCTTCCCTAACCGACATAACACCAACATGAGCTAAGGGGAATCCTGTTGTGTAATAAAACCCTTACACCGAAACCAAGAGGGACAACTTGAAAAGGCTTAGTCACCAAAACATTAAAACCAAATAGCAAAACAGGTGGATCCACTATCTAGTATTCCTATGGTTTCAACATAGTTCAAGAACTAGGAGATATCTTTGGGACCCTCTTTATTATACATGTGTTGTAGTCTCCAATATTAAAAGTACTTTAGTGCTCTTACCTTCCCTATGTAGGAAGGGACACTCCTCACTATAGTTTACTCGGTGCTAAGCTAGAGTCCCTTTTTGAAATGTCTTCAAGCCTTTAATTATAAATCATAGTTTAGTATAGCTCATAGGTTCTAATCCTTGTATAACATCATCATCTTATAGCTTTTTAAAAAGTTCAAGAGTATAAGTCCTTTCATTAAAATTCATAAAGGTGATGTTAGCACATTACCGCTTCATATCATGATAAAGCAAATTGATAATCATTACCATACTTTTAACATATACATCTTAATCAACCTCAAAACATAGTCAAGACATTTCAATTATACATCATACCACCATATGAATCCTAATATAAGGCATACTCCAATAAAACATCATGACTTAATCACAATTAACCAAAATTTTGAAGAAAAGGATAGAGATCATAAGACTTACTATGTCTTCTTCATAATTCGTCACCAAGGTCTTACCATAAACCCTTAATTCAACCCAATTTGGTTATAAACCATCAACAGTCAATAATCAACATGATAACAAGGATAGAAAATGACTACATAACAATTCAATACTAGATCATAGATTAAGATAAGATACTTAGGTCAATTCGCTACCTAACCTAGATCATTTTCCAAATAACTAGTATGAAAGACTAAAAATAATTATAATTTGGTCATTATTAGTGTAATAAAATCATTTAATAGCAATTAAACCAACAACCAAGTCAATTGAACCAATTTCAACCTAATTCATGTCAATATCAAACCTAGGGTTAAGGGTTAAGGGTCCTCATCTACAAGCTAGAATAAACCATGAAGATATCATAATTTAGTTATAATACATTTTAATCTATTCATATTATCCAATACAAACCATAAACAAACTAAATCATAACATAATTTTAGATATTAAGAAGAACCCACATGAAAACAAAACTTTTGAAAATACATTGAAGGAACCCTTTGAGGTCCAAGGTTAACTAGATCTCATACATCAAAGTTTGATTGATATATGATGGTGAATTAGTCCCTTTACATCCCCTAAATTCCTCCCTATCTAGTCTTCGATGGTGTCTTCCAACAGAGAGAGAACGAAGAGAGAAGGAACAAACTTAGTTTCGAGTGTTGTAATTAGATTAATTAGAGTTGGGTTTCACATGGGAATTTAAATTAGTTGAGTTCCTTTAATACCTAAACAACCATCAAACCCCCAAATTAGTTTTTTAAATTAAAATGTGCAGAAAAAACAAGCCACTCAGAGATTGAACCCCGTTGACGCCTCCAGGTTCAATCTACGGACAAGCACCACTTCATGTTGGATGTACGTCGATGAGTTCAAAGAGTGTTCAAACTATCCCTTTAAAAGAATTGTCTAAGTGTTGGTCGACAGTTTTCACCGATCACCCGTCGATCAACACACGCATCGGTGCCCTTTCGTGGTTCACACTGTCAGGCAGTGTTGACAACAAAGTGCAAAGGACCTCCTCAAATGCCATTAGTTGGTCCTTGGGGAGTCTTACACGATGTTTCGACCCTGATTTAAATTAAACACATATAAACTACCCTCCCACTAATTTTAATAAATTTCTGACTCCTAAAAGCTAGTCAAATAGGCTTAGGCACGCTAGTACCTCCTAAAAGCTAGTCAAATAGGCTTAGGCACACTAGTACCTCCAAAAACTAGTTTCGAGATGTCATAGACATTCTTAGACGTTTTGATTCCTACATTTCCTAAATGACATATATTCATTGAAATAGTCCTTTAAACAATGTTTAGACCTCGTGACACTTATGTTAGTCTTTAAGACACTTGTTGGATTTTCAAAGTGTTACAAACAAAACATATGTACTAAGTATGGTTCCTATGCATAACATCATCAATGCATAAGAGAAGACACAATTTAGTCAAAACCTTACATAATATCAAATAATTCAATATGCACATATCATGAGCATCATAAGGAAATCCAACATAATATTGAACCAACATATAAGCAACCCAAAGTAATACTGGTGCAATGCTAAGAATAGAAATCCATAACCCTATCCAATGCTAAGTGTCGCATTAAGTTACTTACTACATGCATATAACATAATCTAATACTTTATCATAACATGTTTGATTCATAAGTTCACATAAAACATAACATACATAACAAGTAACCAACTTAATCATACAACTCACTATTAGAATAATCCCTTATGATCCCACATGTGCAATGTGTAAGAGAAGTCACTTACCCTTCATCGCCCTATATAGTACCCTTTAAGATAAACCCTAATTATAGTTTATATACATGACTTATTCATCTAATTTATTTCATTACGAGAATAAAGTGAAATAATTGACATGTGACCATGTGAGCTACATGGAATCCGGTATTATCCTCCCACATCGAAGAAAAAGGGTAACACTTGTCGAAGGTGTAACCATTCTTACATAGCTATCTAGGTGGATCGACAAAGCTATAAACCTATGCAGGAAAATAGTTAAGGTTCAAGGATATTGGTTGTAGAATTCTTTACTTTCTACACGTAGAGTTTCCTATTTCATGAGACAACACAAATCCTCAAAATCTGGACTTACTAAACGTGAACAAACCCTTGTGGGAACGCGGACTTACAAAATGTGAGACCTCCATCTCAATTACATGCTCTTTCGGTTTTAAGCATTTATTCCATTTGTTATTCATCATGATCTTCATGTAAGATCATATACGTTTCTTCTAAAACTCTATGTGAACAGTTTATCTTAATAGCTCATATGTAATGATAAGTGTGAACTACCCTTTCACTTTCAAAAACCACATATAAATGAGTAAACTTTTCACTATAAACTTTGTCATAATCATGAAAATTTACTTTAAATCATACAATAATCATATCTTAACATACTTGCATAGTTCATAATGAGTTCAATAGTCTAGGGTTAAGGATGAGGAATGCTTGTTATCAACTTCACAACCATATATTAGACATAGAAGCATTACAATCTAAGTAAATCATGCTTCATAATCGAATTGAAGAAGAACCAATCTTCATACTTTTTTGCCTTTTCATCGCCTTAATACTTCAAATACAAAGAATTACATAGTTATTGTACACACAAGGTAAATTCAAGATGTAATACATAGTAATTACTATTGTACATACACATATAGTCATCATCTTTCACAATTATTAGAGAATTAAAAGGCATGATGAGTGTAGTGAAGGACAAGGGTTCAAAAAAGAAATCTTCTTTGATTAACAACAATTGATCATTAATTCTTATTTAATAAACTATAAAAGACTATGATTAATCACAATTAATTAACAAGTACGTTCTATAAAGAGAACCTATGTGCAGGTTGAAACCCTAGTTTTACGGAAATTGAATATCATCTTTGAAAGGGCCTCTTAGGGAAAGGGATCTAAAGAGTGAAAGAAAACAAACCTTAGTGATGATATTGCAACGAATTTCATATGAAATCCTTGGTGAATTCTTCTTTGAATTTGATATGTAGTGTTCCTTCAAAGGAGGTTTGAGTTTGGGAAGAGAGTGACTAGAGAGAAGTTAAAGAAATGTAAGTTTGGGGAATTATGTGTTGCTAAGTTAGTATGATAAGGGTTAGTCCTTTTCTAGTCTGTTAAATTACTAAATTTAATACCCCCTAGTCCTTAATTAACCTCCCAAGTAACTAACTAATAAAAACATCCTTTTAAAAATTATGCTGTCTAAAACAGACGCAACCTACAAGACCTCGACCTATGGTCCATAGGTCCATCGATGCTACCATTCTAGCAAGGTGCCGACTGGTTTAGAGACCATAATTTTGGTGCCTTATGGAAAAATTTCTAAGTGTTCGTGCACCTACGGATCCATCGACGGATCGTCGATCAAACGACGGCCCGTCCTTTGGCTCATAGGTGTGCACTATCAAGAGACAACTTTCGGGGTCAATTGGGAGTGTCCTCTCCAAGGACCCTTAGGGTGGTTCTTCGGGAGTCGTACATGGATTTTTTGACCCTAAACACACTCTAACACATGTTTAACAAATTCATACCTATTTTATTTATTTTCTGACTCTTAAATCCATAGAAACATGGCTAAGGCACAAAACTAACCTCCATTTCACACTAGATATTGGCGTCGTGGACATTTCTTGATTTTTTGAGAAATATATCCTAAATAATTTAATACATCATTTAGGATTAGAAATAGTGTTTTGCGTCGTAATTCCTCATCTGAGTATCTAGACCAAATGATGAACTTTCAAAGTGTTAGATATACGAATCAATAAAGGAGGCTCAAATCCTCTGAAAAGAGGAGGTGAGGAGCTACAAAGAGGCAAGGTTAAGAGAAATAAAAATGTCATTAGCAAGATGATGGACGTAGAAATTTGAGATGAAAAAACGATTATGAAGATGACCAACCGCTAATTCGATGGCAGGATAGACTATGAAGTACGCCTCAGATTAAGCTAGCAGGAAATCGCCACATGCTACCATCCAAATAAGAGTAGCCTCACACTCAATGCCTCTTGCATCAATTCACCCCCCCCCCCCCCACCCCCCCCCCGGCATCCACCCCCCCCAGCCCCACCCACTCCGCATTAGGACTCTACATGGCCCGCCTCTTCATGTAATAGCCCATCCCCTGCGATTATTCAACAAATTAAAGGGTGATGTGGAGCGAACCATTATTGAGGAGAAGTTCTTTTTTATGGATAGCCTAGTAGAAAAATACCCTGAACTCTTGCAAACAGTACACTTCCATGGGTTCTAGCAATTCACGAGGCCTGAAAACCATATATTCCCTCATCGAGGTTAGGGAATTCCAAACCCATATGGAGTATGTTGTTCCTAAAAACTAAAATCACCAAGCACTGAGTTAACACCAGTTGCAGTTTATTCTGTCCGTCACAAAGACACACTAGTAGAACGCCTCCACATTGAGGATGTTGGGTCCTTTCTTATTAAAAAGACCTGTACCCTAGTTTGGGGTAAACCCTATATTGTGTCACACCCAGGAACTCTCTTCCTTACTTGTTTTACCCTTTGTTTTTTCCAATTTGACTACTTGTGACAAAATCACTTTTGTGATAGTTGACACTTTGGTGTGACACATTTAATTTAATTTGTGTTTAACTGAGAATTAAACTATCACTATACAGAACGAAATTTAGAGTTGCTAAAACTTTCACTACAACTCCATAGGGACACGACCCCAACACTTGGTTGGGAGTCTTTACTAGCTTTGGTTAGTAGACACTCAAACTTTACAGTAGTGTCATTTATCACGAAATATAAAAATATAGACATATTGAGTCACTCTTCTAAGGTGCGCTCTGAGCAAAATAATGTTTTAAGTGTCGTTCGGCCACAGCCCAAGGTGTACTTTGATAGTGTGAAAGGAGAAGTCATTTTATCTAAAAATTGATAACAGCAAAAGAAATAAAACTGTTGTGAAGGAATTTTCAATGATCTTGAAGGACTGTAGCAGCTTTAGACTTCTACAAACTCCTAATTAAAACTTCACCCCGAATTGTTCAACCCTTTGTATGTTCCAAACACCGAGCGTTGGTAGGTATTGTTTTTTGACGGCCAGTTTATAGAGCGAGAATGGGCATTTATCTTTATACAGTAGATATGAATAGTCCTTTCTAGAGCCTTACGAGGATTTATGTTCTTACATTAGGTGGGATCAAGAACAAAACCAACCCGGCTGAAGCGCCGACATAGATGACTCTCGGATGAGCTCGCAGGCGACGCTGGTGTCCTCATACTGACTACGTTTGTCGCGCGTACGCCCGGTTTGATGGCCCTCCCCCTATGTTTCCCTTTCGTCAGCCCCCCGAGACGCCGTCCTTCTTTTGCTTTTCTTTTACACACCGAGCCCTGCCCACACTCGATCCGGGCCCTTTCGCCCGTGGGCCCCGGAGCCTGTGTACACGCAGCGCTACCCTCCACAAAGGGAATATTGAGTAGTAGTATAAATCTTTTTTTCTTTTTTTGTTGTGAAAGTAACATATGAGGAAATATACTTTAAACATAGTTGCACTAGATATTCAAATGCACCAATATCTAAGGACTTTATCTAGTGACTTAAAACGAATATCATTTTTAAAATTTCCATAAATATCTTTATGAAAACCGAATTGGCGAATATATCAGTGCATACTATATGGCTCGATTAGAAAGGAACCCAACTCCTAAATTGAACATAATTAAAATAAAGGCTCATAAAATAAGCTAGCTCTAACTATGGTTGTTTTCCATCATAAATCTAATAAGATGGGTTAGGCCTACAAAGCATAGGATTATTCCATATAACGTTTCCGCTTTGACGAACACACTTTCTAATTACTTCATATTTTTCAATGTACTTTGCAGCACTTTCCCTAAAATATACCACAATTTTTGTTAGAGAAGGTCCACAATTAAGCAGATAGTGTGTCTTGAGATAATAAGCAACGCAACAACAAACATAATGGATTGGAAAACAGACACTTATATGGTCAAAAATGAAGAACATTAAATAATATTTACGCCATGAGATATATTTTATGACTGGAACCGCAAGGCCAACACCCTTCCAGCACCTCGCCCAACGATAATTAAGTTGTTACTTGAAAAATTTAGTGCATAAATTCACATTCTTTGACAGGCACTAACCAACATGCAAAAAGGCTATCAGATAATCCATATTTTTGGTTTTCGCCTCCAATCTTAGAAAAATTATGTCTTCAGTACTTGACCATATGTTTATCTTACTTGCTTATCTCACCTGTTGAATTTTATGGGGGAGGTTGTAGATGAAAAGATTTGTAAAGATTCTTTCTTTCCTAGGGTGAGCTAGATCATATTTGAGTTCACGTGTTGCTACCAAAATGTATCATTCAATAAAAAACAAACTCACTATATTCCAATTATTTGACTTTTTTAAGATGATGAAAGAGAAGAAAATAGAAACTAAAAATTTTGATGAAGAAATATTCTCTCTTATCATCCAAATCATGTAAGCTCTGTGTATTGTGGTAGCACTTCTTGGTAAGGACTCGATATTGCAAGCCACAAGAAAATAAAATTTCCCAAGAGTAAAATTTGGAGGATCCTCATTCGATATAAGACAAGTATTTGTTGATGAACAAATTCACATAAAAAGCTTGTATATATTGGAGTTTGCAATCATAAGTAAAAAGAGAAGAAAAGACAACATCACGAATACAAACATTAGTTTATGTTTGCCCAATTTTTTAAGAAATCAAGAAATCTTTGTCATTCCTAACATCTCGGAATGTGTAAATATTAACCCTCTAAGAACAATGTGTCTCCCCAACGTAGATTCCGTTAGAATACATGACAAGACCTAAATTTTAAAGAGTTCTCACTATGTTTGTACAATGAGGAATTGTTTTCTCAACATATCACACTTCTGAGGCTTTCTTAGATTTTTTATTGTATTTGGATGTACAACTTCTCATATGAAGTGTGTACCTCAATTGTTGCCAAAGATAAACATAACAACCAATAAAAGAATCATGTACAAGAAGCATAGTATCTACCGTACAATATTTGAGTTTAGAAGAAGGCATTGTTCAAAGTGCAAAGGAATACAAAAAGTGTTATATGATGTTGCGCAAAAGAAGATAAAGCTCGATAAAAGGGTATTTAAGAAGGGGCGAATAATTTAAGCATAAGGGATCTTGAAAAGCCTCAACTTAAGGGATGTTCAAGGAGGGGACCGTAAATACACTCTTCACATATTATGTTGAAGTATTCACGACCTTGTAAAGCCTTCATAGTAGTATTTTTCTTCAAGGCGGGGACGTTAAACACAGGATTCTTGTAAATCCTGAAGTTTCTTAACTATTCGGACCCATTAAAACCTCCAGAGTTTTATTTCTTTCAAGGTGGGGACATTAAACACATTATTGTAGTAAAGCCTCAAGTTGAGAGTAGTATTTTTGTTAAGGCGGGGACGATAAAAATTGTATTCTTGAAAAGCTTCAAGTTGGTTTAGTATTTATGACCTTGTAAAGACTTGTGAGTATTATTTTTTCAAGGGTGGGACATTAACACGGTATTCTAATAATGCTTCAAATTAGTGATCTTCAAGGAAGGAACGTTAAACACGTACCTTCACACCTCAAGATCAAACTTTCTTGTTGTAATAATGTTCTCCATTATTTAGCCTCCGTGAAATACAAATATTATTTATGTTCTCGAAAAAGAAAGACACACAAAAAAAGGATAGAGCAAAAAGAAAAACAAAACAGAAGAACAATATATGTCCCTCAACGATCTAAAAAAGGGAAGTATGCAATTGTTTCACATTGAGAATGAACAAGAAAATGATAGCATGCCTTTATTTGTAGGGGATAAGTTGGGGTGAAAAATCCTTTTCATACGTTAAGTATAATTCCTTTTCAATAGGAATTTTATTTGAACTACATTTAGAATTAAATCAGACTCCTGGTTTAATTACAATTTTCTTAGTTTGCTAGGACAATTCAAGGGTATAATCTATTATATTATATATATATTATAATATATAAGAAATTGAGGGTGGATTATAATACCTCGTTCAATCGCACTTTTTATTTTTCGAAGATAGGAAAAAATAAAATAAGGAGTAATATCTCTTCGCTTCAGTAGTTCTGACGAAAGGAAGAAAGTTTAGTATTGGGAGCCTGGCTGAAAGGTTCAATTCTTTATAAAATGTATATATAAACTAGATATAATATTATATATATATATGAAGGGGTTGGGAAGAAATATACTCATCTTTATTCGTTGACTTGGTCAACAAGTGAGGATATGTGCCCACCATTTACTTGTTTGTTAAAATTATGTTATTCCAATTATGTAGGAGTGGTACCTTAACTAAACAAGTTCAAATTACATAATAATTCATTTTTAAGCATTGAATACATCAAGGCTGTCTTCAAACAAACATATATTTTTTGAGATGAGTTGAAGCAAGTGGCATTTGTAATCATTTAAATTTTATTAAAATATAAATATATAAAATGATCATAATTATGACATATTCGTAAATATATTAGTCCAAATAAATATTATGTGTTAATATAATTGGGCTAGTTATTTCAACCAAATAAATATGATATCAATTTAATTGATTTGGGCTACGATAGAAATGCTTGATTTTACCTCATTTTAGAGATACATTTTTTTTGTGCCACATGGAAAATAACGTGGCATGCGAAGTGAAACAAGAAGCCAATATGATCATGACATGTGTCAAAGAGGACAAGCCCTCTCCATTAAGCTCATAAACCATGACACTTTAATTCGATTGGGCAAAGAAAATCATGTTCAAATCGCAACTCATCTGTTCTAAAACTACCAATATTGATCCTCATAATTGAAAAAGGGGACAGAAAAAATTCTAAACAAATAGCTAGAGAAAATCTTTGGTAATAATGCCAGAAAATTCTCTGTAAAGTTAGAAGTTTAAGAATTAAATCATTCAAGTTTAAGAAGGATCAAGACTAATACCATCAAATTCATGAACAATCTTAAAACCATCGAATTCAAGTAAAAGTCAAGATCAAGATAAAATTCAATTTTTAAGAGCATCGGAGATTCAAGAACAAGTTTTAAAGATCTTAATTTATATTTGAAAAGGCAATTTTTGAGGATAAATAGAGATTGAAACACTCTCACTTTGAAATAATTCATACGATAATATAAAAAGAAAGAATACACATGTTCCAGTGATGCAAAATAAATTAAAAAATAACATATCTAGTGTAATTCCACAAGTGGGGACTGGGAGGGTGGTGAGTAGGCAGCCTTACCCATACCTTGGGAAGGGAGAGAGGATAATGACTCAATGAAGCAATAAACAAGAAAAATATAGTGTGTTGCATATTCAAATACATGTAATATATAAACACACGAACTTACTTACACATAAGATATTAACATAGGAAAAGGATTAAAAAAACGATAGTGAGATAAAGATATAAATAATTTCTCAAAGTCATTCGGGAAAATGTAAAATGTTTCGTAGATTTAGAATGTGATGTATATTGAAACTCATATCCATGACAATTGTATTATCTTTCTTAATTAACCTTCTATAATGTGTTGATGACTCTTTTTCTTTGAAGGTTCTAATAAATTCCATGTTCCACTTTTACGGACCCTGACAGCCCTTTGATGACGCTTATCGCCCTCATAGCTTCGAATTCCCAGAGTAAGTGAAATAGAAGATTCTGTGAACTTTCTTTTTTTGTTTTAGAAGGTTGAAATAAGCATAGACACGATTAATATAGGTTGTTGTTTGTCTTTTTTAATGGAGATCTACAATGATGCCTACAAGAGATAGACCTCCATCTATGGTCATTATTATCAAATTCAAAAAGCCCAACAAAAATCTAAAAGTCATTGGTGCTTTGCAATGTACAAATAACATGTGAGCTTTAATGAAAATGATGCAAGGGTGAAAAAAATAGAATTATGCATACATTTAGTCAAAGTCTAGTAATTATTGGGAAACATACACAAAAGGGCCAGTTTATCTTATTCTTTTATTAAAAAAATGGCCAAATTAGACACTAGACGTACCCTTCTTCTTCCTACCAATTTGTCTGTGAATGACTTCTTTTCCTCTTCCTTTTCCCCCCATATTAATCATTCTACTTCGTCATCTTCTTTTTGTAAAAAAAATTGACGCATTCAATAAGTAATTCATTAAACATAGTTATATATCGAAAAATTCGAATCATAAAGCGAATTAATATCTATGATCAGGAAGTGTTTGTAGGTTATTTTGAGTTTATAGAAATTGAATATTCAATGTATACTTAATGGTTAGTTGAGATACTTTTCATCGTTTTCAGTGTATTTATGTTAAAGGCGGGGATTAACAATATAATAGGTAAGCTATATTGTTAGGTGAGGGTCCGTTTTGTTAAGAACAAGTTATCCCATTATCCTAGGTTAGGTATATTGGAGAACTTATCTTACCATGTATATCGAATAACTAATCTCATTACTATGATATAAATATTGGGATAAGTTATCCCTAATGTAGAACCAAAACAAGATAAAAAAAACTTTATTTTATCACTATTTGTTTCTGACTCTCAAACCAAACGACCCCTTAGTGTATTGATTTCTAAGAATTTTGGCTGTATTATATAAATAAAAGATGGCTATTTCTATAGCCTTCTTGGGTAGCCTTATTTTAAGTACTTTTAAGCTAAAATAACTTTTTAAAATGTTTAGTAGTGTTTGGGTAAGATAAAGAAGTATGTATAGGCACTTAGTTTTAATCTACAATGATAAAAATAAACAAAAACCCATAAATATTATTTGGAACTTATGGTTTTTGGCTTATATGTCAAAAAGGAAATGCCAAACAAAACAAGCTCTTATTAATAAATAATGATTTTATTTTATATATTTGAAACTAGCCCATGATTATTATCATGAATGACAAATATAAGAACAAACAAATTGATTTTTTTGTATGATAGAGTTAAAAGTCAATCTTTTAGTGTCACATATTTATAAAGATACATTTTTAATGAAAAGTATGCCTTAGATTCTTGATGTTTACATTGAAGTGCACATTTTGCAATGCAAAACGCTCAACACGTTTTGACACTCACTTTAGGGCTCAAGCGTGCTATACAAACTATGATTGTTTGGTTTCATTTATTGTGTTTGACTGTATGGAAAAAAATCTAATGGGAAAAATCGTTGAAATAGTATTTAGACCATCGTGATAATAAAAAAATATAGATAATATAGGTGATTTTCGAAGATTTTAATCTCCAGTTTTCATAGTTAGATTGCTCCGAATATCCTGTTTTCATAGTTAGAATTCTCGCTACATGTATTTATATCATTAGGCTCTTAGAGAAATATATATGTTATTCTCCACATCTTGTTTCAATTACATGGTATCTGAGCCACTAGCGCTCAATTTTTATGCTCCAGAATTACACAGGTGTTCTGGTTGTTGATGAAAAAGACTCGACAATTTGGGTCACTCAATATTAGGGTGGAAGCGACTGAGTTACACGCTCCTACCTCTGCCTTTCCACTATATCTTACGCTCTATCGCCACGGTACTATTGATCACAAACCTGCGATATCATCATAATTAGTCAGAGAAATCCAGAAATGGTGCTGCGTTGCGTTAATCTCCCCCCTAAAATATCTTTCTCGATATGTTATTCCCTATTTACATGTGTTCTTTGTTGTTTGAGATCTGGTTTTTATTATTTGAACAATTATAATAATTTTAATGTGGGAGTAAAATATTCTGACACATTTAATTTTGTTCATATTTGGTTGATCATAAAATAAAAACTTCTGTTTGGAAGATCTGCAATATTTGAAAACCACAGTGGGACAACTGAATGTTATGAAACGTTATTGGTTTGGTTTGTTGTATATGTGATCCCTGCTCCCTTATCTCCTTCAAATCTTTGAAAGTTTTATTGGATTTCTTCAGTTGCTGTGATTTTTTTCTAGTTGTGTATTTAGACATATTATTTTGAGAAAAATTATTGATTACAAAAGTCAAAGATCTCAACTTGTTGCTTTTGTTCACAAGTGAATGCACTTCAGTTAATACCTTTGTAGAATCATATAACATATGCCTTCTCATCACTCTAAATATATCGGTGAACGATTCAGGTGCGAGAAATCATATGAAGAGTAATCCATTATTTCTAGCTTATATCGCATAAAGCACCCTCCGGTTACATGAGCTGCTGGATCAACTTGTTAAGTGTTGAATTTGGGACCGTTAAACAAAGACATAAAACATATATTGGACCCTAAACTTGACTTCAAATTTTAATTTTGATCTCAAACATTCATATTGCACAAATAGGCACTTTAAGTATCCTATCTTTCAATAAATAAACATGCGATTCTTACCTGGCAAAATGTGTGAAACTAAACGCATTCTGCGCGAGTGAGGGGTAATCTTCGAGGCCCAACACGGTAAAAAATGTGTAAATGACAATTCTACCCTTAATGAATCTCTTTTATAATTTTTTAGTTTCAAAATAACGTGCAAAATATTTTAAAAAAAATAAAAGACGTGTAAAAAATTTAATTAGTAGGCAGCTTCTGATTGGCTCAAAAATACACGTGGTGGCGCTTGCATTTCACGCACTTTGGCTCCCAAAATTGCGTGTTTATTTATTGAAATATAGGATAGTTAAAGTGTCTATTTGTGCATTATGAAAGTTTGAGCTCAAAGTTAAAATTTGAAGCCAATTTTAGAGTCTAATATATGTATTATGCCTTAAACAAACCTCCTATATTAAACTGTCATCATTAATAAGTTTGCCAAAATTTGCTTTTAATTTTATTTCTTTCAGTAACCTTACTGGAAACCTTAATGGTTATATGTTTTTTTCCAAATCATTTTTTGATTCGACATCTTATGACGAATTAGGTTATCGGTATAGGACATATTTCTATTGATATCAACATTCTTAATGAATAAGAGCCTTGATTGGGTGTCTGTTGTACTATCATGTATCCATTTGAAGCACATTGACGATTATGTCATTGTTCTCTGCCTCTGTTAAAGACTTCATATGTCCTCAGTTTCAAAATGATTCTTCATTGGAGTGTGAGTCATGCTTATTTGCAAAATATTATCGCATATCGTTACCGTCAAGGGTTAATTCGAGAGTTTAGTTGGCATTTAAGTTTGTTCATTCTGATTTTCGGGGACCATGTCCTGTGATTCTAATATAGGGTACACGAATTTTGTCAGTTTTTTTGATGATTTCTCTTGAATGACTTGGATTTATTTTATGAAGAGTCGTGCTGCAGTGTGTACTCATTTTTGTGCCTTCTATGCTGAAGTGAAAACTCAATACAATGTTTAGGTACGTAAACCTAATGAGTTATAAGACCAAAGAATCTAGACGGTTTAGAATTTGAGGATGTATAAACAACAGGTCTTCTACACAAGTCTTCATATATTGATACACCCTCTGAAAATGGAGTTGCTGAGAAAAAGAATATGTATTTTCTTTAGAGAGTTCGGGCACCCTTGTTTCAAATGAAATTCCCCTAACAGTTTATGGAAGATGTTTGGGTAATATGGGCAAGTGTATCATTTAATGAAGTCTTTGTATTGCTTGAAGTGAACTCCTAGGGCTTTTTTTAGCAAATTAAGTGAGGTAGTTTATGTTTTGGGATTGAAAATGAGTAGATATGATCACTCGATAATCTACCGACAATCTTTAGTTGGAACTATCCTTCTTGTTGTATATGTCGATGATAATTAATCACAAGAAATTATTATGTGGTGATCTCTTCCCTAAAGATTTTTTTACATACTAGGTTTAAAACGAAGAACGTAGGCTAGTTGAAATACTTTTTGATAATAAAAGAAAAAAAAGTAAAATTTTCTATCTAAGAGGAAATTTCTTCTTAACTTACTTGCAAACACGCGAAAGTTAGGAGTTAAACCTTGCAGTACTCATATGGTTCCAAATGTTTATCTTATGAAAGATGATGACCATCCTCTTAAATATCAGAAGAGATATAGGAGTTCCGTTGAGATGATAAACTACCTTACACGAATTTGTCGAGATACTACTTTTTCAGTATGTTTTTTAGCCAATTTGTGTCTTCACCTATTATTAAACATTGGGAAGCTTTGGAACATATTTTGTGTTACTTGAAAGGTGCTCCTTGACTTGGTGTATTTATAGCCAACGGGGACATACTCGTGTTGAGTGTTCTGCATATGCTAGTTGGACTTGATCCAAAATTGATAGAAGTTCGACTATATGTTATAATGTATTTGTTGGAGGAAACCTAGTGTCATGGAGAAGTAAGAAGAAAAATGGTGTATGCTGATCTAGTATAGAATTAAAGTACAGAGCTATGTAACAATCAATGAGCGAGTTTATATGGATACATCACCTTTTAACTAAAATTTGGAAAAGGAATCATACACCAGTAAAACTTTGGTGAGATAATCAAGGTACTCTTTATATCTCCTCAAATCCGGTGTACCGCGAATGAACTAAAATATTGAGATTTAATGTCAATTTATTGATGAGAACATAAAGCAAAATTTGGTTTCCACTAGCTATGTAAAGACAAGGAAGCAACTAGCTGATTTGTTCATAAAAGTGTTGAACGAGACTCGAGTTAATTACCTTTGTAACAATCTTGGCCTGACAAATATCTATGCTCCAGCTTGCGGGGGAGTGTTACAAAATCATAATCATATAACAAATATCGATAATATAGATGATTTTCTAGGATCTAAATATCCAGTTTCAATAGTTAGATTGCTCTGAATATCTAGTTGCTATAGTTAGACTTCTCTCTACATGTATTTATATCATTATACTCTTTGAAAAATATAGATATTATTCTCCATATCTTTTCTCAATTACATATACCTATGAGAATATAATAATAAAGACTTCTTTCCTATAAATGTGCTGAAAATGCTATTCTTTCCATTTTTTCATTTTATAGCGGAGATTGTCTCACGTTACGACAAGCATGATATTAGAATACTCTTGTTTTTCTTCCTTGTCCTTGATAACTAGAAATGAACGTTAACGAGTTGAGTAAAAGCACCTAGCATTTCTTACTTCCCCTTAATGAGTTGCAAAACAAATGTATCAAATGATTTTAACTCAAAAGGACCTTGTGAATTCCATTGCATTCTTTGTAACTTTTTCGCACAAAATGCAAGATGATTTTAATTCTATGTAGAATCCATTACATAGTCGAAAAGGTAGTGAATACCTTATCAACATATTTCTCCTTCACTTCTACTATTTGTAAACAATGAAATGCATGTATAATTTACCGCTAGTACCTTATGTTTTGATGTATTGCATACCACTACTACCATATGAAGTTTTTTTCTCAGTGTATGATCTAGTGTCACAGTTTATGCAGCCTCAGTTTCTGGCAGGAGGGGAGCGGTCAGCCTCGATATGATGATTGCATGGGAATTTGAGATCCTGTAGTAACTTGTAGTATAGTTGTATCTCAATCGCAATAGAGAGTTTTCATTTCTTTTAAGACATATTAAATGTATCTTTAATATTCAATATAAAATGCTCTTGGATGCAGTTTATACCGGTCTTGATTTTTTTACGACCATGGCTATGATAAAACAGTGGTTATGGAGCTGATTAAGGAAAAGGAAGATAGTGGAGCTACTGTTTTACACAAGTTGCTCAGATCATCAAAACCTTAACAGTTGTGTCTCACATGTGCTCATGACGTACTTGGTGTGGTTGCACTTATTGGAGTGTTTCAGACCCTTAAGCTTAGCAGGTTGATGTTGGTATCCTTTTCTTTAAAACGACTCTGTTTAAGAACTTCATTGGCAGTATGTTCTTGTCAATATTCAATCTGAACATGAGCAAATTAAATGGGTCATAATTTGCTATTTTTGCTACATCCAAACTTGAAAAAGGGGAAATTAAAAGAATTGGTCATTCGATTATTTTACTAATCAAAGTGGCCAAATTATTACCTTACATCTAAAAATGACTATTCGATAATTGTGCTAAATACTAATCTAATTTAGCCCAACTATTAGGTAATTATCATAATACATAATAATCTTATTAACCCTCCCCCCCCCCTTTTAGTGATTCCGTTAAATCTTTCAAATTTTTATCTTGTTACATCTTGTAAAAGATTCGTCAGATCATCTAGGTGGCTATAAAAATGAGTGTTCCATAGAAATCTTTGATTGTGCAGTACAGAACATGTAAAACATTATATCTTTTATTTATTTAGTGATAACTAACCTTTTTGAAGGAATGAATGTCCATCAATGAAATTTTCAAAAAATTATTATCATGAAAAATATCTCTAGAAAAATTTCTAACCATGATCTTAAAGTTCTCATATGTTGCATAATTTAAAAAAAGCATTAGTTGGATATGTCATAAACATAAATATTATCATTAATGAATCAATACATTCAGTGTAACTCATATTTAACTTATGAAACTATTTAGGGAGATTTCAATCGGTTGAGAATGAATGTATATACTTTCTTATATAAAAATGTACATTTCTAACATAGGGTTATACATGGTCTATAAAAGAGTCTATCCTATTTATACATATTGATATAAAATGTGAAGTTGATATATTATATATACATGTAATGATCTTTTTATTAAAAAAAATTATTGTTACTTGTATCATTAAATTTAAACTATTTTTAGATAAATAAATACTACTTACTATATATACAATCATTTCATTAAAAACATTTATTTCAAGTTTATTAAATTTTCCAATATTATTAGGAAAAACAATGAAAAGTTGTACCTCTGTCGTATGTGAGTTTGTTGAGATTTTATGCACCAAATAAATTCCTAAATGCCTTCACACAAAATACCCCTCTATTCGGTTTTTTTCAGAATTGTTGGTCTCCACAGTTCATGCATGTGCTCTCATACTCTTCTTTCATTAAATTAGATGTTCATGTGGCTGGTACTTTATGGTATCAGAGAATCTAGGGTTATAGTTAGAGTTTTTTATGATATCCAAACTATATAAATAAACATCATGATTAGGCAGGAAATAGGGTTTTAGGATCTAGCTAAAATGGAAATTGTAAAAATAAATAACGGTTGATAAAACCGTGAAATGTTTTTTATTTGATGGAACGATCTCTCATAAAATCCATGAATTCCTTTCTCGCAAATGGTATATGACACTCAAGCTCCATTTGGTTGATTTTTCTAAATTTTAGTGATCTGATCTAGCTCACGAGTGTCTACAACCATTGCTCGATAATGTATTTCTGAACTTGATCGAGCAACCACACATTGTGTTTTGCCCTTCCATGATACAAAATTACCTCTTACTAAAAGGCAATCATAAAAACCTGAACCGTCTGTGAGAGGATGATCCTGCCCAGTCTAATTTATATATCAAGGGATATGCTTATGGCCTTGATTATCGAAGAGAAGTCCTATACCCCAACTCATTTTATATACGTAAAATACAAACAATTGCATCCCAATAATTATTATTGGGAAGTCAGAAACTATCATGTAAGACTCAAATGAAAAGAATGTCAGGTCTAGTCACTATAATTTAACTTTCTAACTATCCATCTGTACCTTCTTGAATAATTGAGTAAGTCCCCATATCCTTGCAGGAGTTTAGCGTTGGGATACATAGGAGTGTTAATAGGTCTACATCTCATCTGTCTTATTTATTCATGAATGGACAAGGAACATATGCATTGCAAAATAAAAATATTTAATCTAGATTGAATAACCTCAATACCTAGAAACTACATCAGTCTCCCGAGGTATTTATTTTGGAAATACTAAAAGAGATTTACTGTCTTGATTATTGACGATGACACCAATAACGTCAACTTAAGCAACCAAATATATATTAATAAATCATGGAGAGATTAAATTCACCATGAATCATGGAAAACTTCTTAATTACTTGTTGAAATCCCCAAATCAACTTCAAGAAGATTGTTTCAAACCTTAGAAAAACTTGCACAATTGACATACAAGGAAACTAGACTCCCCCGGCAAATAAATCATGTGGTAAAATTTTTTAATGTCCAACTCATGAAGAGGCCAATGAAAGATAACAACCATAGATTAAAAAAGACAGATATATTGTATTTTATCCAAATGAGAGAAATTATCATTCTAATCCCGTTCCAAATATTTCCACATATCCTTTGTAAATAAATTGGAAAACATAGATATGTCGAAAACAGCACAGTAGTCAATAGAAATTGCACAAAAATTTGTATAAATATATTGATTCTCTTTAAATCTAGAGTCAATATTGAACAAGAAAGTCATTGAAATACTAGCTAGAATAGGCTCACGCATTGTCACATCGTATTATCTCATTTGCTAGAATCCTACATCTAGCCCAGCGTGAAGTATTTCTAACCACTAACGTAGGTTAAGATTTACTCGCCGGAGGTTTCTCGACCTTGCGGTGGTGTTGGATTTTCCCTAACACCAAAGATAACAGAGAGAGTTGTGAGTATTCACTAGAATTTTTATAGTGACAGCAAAAATTTCTTAAATGAGGAACAACGATACTATTTTTTATAATGTTGCGGAAAGATATACACAATCCCGCGCATGGTGTTCATCCTGTTGGAGTTGCCTTTTTTCTTCGTAATAATACCCAATATTGCATGCTCTAATATGGCATATTTTTTTCAATGAGTACCAATCAGGTGTTCAATATGTAAATTTCTCCACTAGTGCATATAGAATGGTATGCCGGATAAACAAACTATAAAAATATTTCTTGGTACACGGGATGGTGAGTTCTCTATTATGTGATAGGTTGAATCATAATAGGCTTAATTCTTCTTTGATAGTGGTGTTATGTAGGGCTGTAATGTAGTTCTTGTCGTAGAGTGAGTTGTAATGGGTTTATGAGCCACTCGTGGTGGCTTGTTGCCGGCCGACGTTGCTATATCAACTATTTTGGAGATATTAGGGTCACAGTGGTAAGATTTCTCTTGGATAGTATTTTACTTAAGTGTAAGGTATGAGAATTTTTCAACCCTTAGGGTGACCCAGCGGTGTAGCCTTCGAAATTCCATAATAGAGGTCTGAAGTTTGAAACCCATTGCCTATAAAGCAAGGAGTTTTTATTTTGGGTCGATCTCGTTGCACCGGGATTTTCTTGTGCGGTTTACTTGTCCTGTGTGGTTTGAGATATAGTGCATATGAGTAAGAGTTTGGCCTTGTGAGCTCCAAAAGAGTAGCAGCTGTGGGTTAACATTGTCATAAAAAAAAAGAAGGCATGAGACTGTTTAACTAAAGTTATTTCACCTAAGCCCTAACACAAACCTTACTCTACAACATACATATTAATGTAGTTTCACTCAAGATAGTATCAATTTGTAGAATATTCGGCCTTAAAAAAATCCTTTGTGTTTCAAGTAAATAATATTCATAATTCGACCTATATTAATTCTTCACATAACGCTTCCTCAATGAATCTCGTTGTTGAACCCATTCTGTGAAAAAAATTTATGAGTTGCTAATATTGTGTTTCATGCTCCTCACACCACAAAAAACCCATAATTTAGATTATAACATTATTGATCATATCACATCTGGTTGAATTAGATGTAAATAATTGTGGAGTTATATTTTATTTTACTACCTCATTACATACTTGTTATAGCTTCCTCTTTCAATTGCAACTTTTAACCTTTACAAACATTCTCTTTTTGTTGATATGTTTATAACAATTATTCTTTACCAAATAACAAGAAATATCTGGAAAAATAATAAGGCTGACCAGTTGAATAAAGATTGCCCGTCAACTTGTTTTGAGAATATATGCTAGCTTAAATTAGGAGAAACAAACAAAGGAATTTGAGTGTCTATTACAAAAAAAAGTTAAGGACTCTTAAATATTTTTTTGTTTCCTCACACTGCCTGAACATGGAAATGCACTTCTAGTATTATATTTAATATTTAATTTTTATTATTCTATTACCTTGATAAACTAAGTCGATGATCTATCGAAAACAAGCTCTCTATCTATATGAGATGGGGTAAGGTCTGTGAACACTCAACAATCCCAACCATCCCAAGACCCCTGTTGTGGATTATACTTGTTATGTTGTTGTTCTGGAACTCTGACAAAGGTGCAAGTTAACTTTTACTTGTTCACTTATTTTCAAGAACTAGTAGAGGCTTGCTGAAAATTATAGTTGTGTTCCTTTGAGAAATACATTAAGAGGGAGCCTAGATTGGTATAACTAACAGGCAATACTTTTTCAAGTTTCAAGCAAATCAGATTGATCTATGGCATAAAACATGCTCTTTTTTAACTTCGTATCTGATTACTCATAAAATGGAATGTAAATGGGGATTATCTTGTGGTTAATAAATAAATGAGGACTATATTCAAGAATTGAGATTACCATGTAATCCTTACCTTATTTTATTTGGTTTTATTACCATTAACTGCTTACTCTTTAGATATGGAAAAGTCATCTTGTTCGCAAGACATGCTGAGTTGGTGATGTTTGCTAACGGTTTAGTTGACTTTCCTTTATGTTACTAGGTGGTTAATACTGGTCTGCTCGTATTCATCTGTATGCCTATTCACTCATGAAATATTAATGTTCAAACTTCATTTGTATTTTTCAGAGAGAGCAAACATTGCTGGCCAATGCAAAGAAGAAGTTTGAAATAAGGAAACATGAATATGTAAAGTTTCTTTCACAAAGTTTTTTTTTTAACTTTAAGGGTTGTATCCTTGGGTGTGTCTAGTTCCCAACTTTTCATCTTTATCTCTTTTGATGTTTCCTCCATTTCCCATTAATTCTCTCTATATACCCAACATGCTATTCAATGATTATTTCGTAATAACTAGTGTTGTTTATGCCAAGAAGGTATAAATTAAGTCATCGTTAACTTGATACAGGTAAAATCATGACCTTATTTTACTTGATCCTCTTTGTCCATACATCGTGCTTTAATTGATTGACAATGTCATTTGATAGCTGCAGATTGTACTTGTATTTTATAATTAGAGTGAGAACTCTGCATGGATAAGAGATTTTTTTAAGCTTGTTCTTGTTTTAGTATGATAGTTATACGATGTTCTTGAGCAGGCTATGATTTAGATATAGGAAGTGAGATGATAAAAAAATTTCAACGAGGAATTCGATGAAATTGGTTTCGATGGATACATAAGACTGTTGTTTTTTAACTGAGAGTTCATATCTACCAGTAACCTCATTAATTAGAGATAACACATTTTTCAATCAATTTTTTTGGGCAATATTTAAATAACAAGCAAAGTATTTCAAGTACATATTAACTTCTTTTTTTTTAAAAAAAAGAGAAAGATAACAACCTGGAATTATAAAAGAAGAGACTACACCCCCCAAATTCAAGCTGGATTGATTTCCCTTCCAAGACCGACTCTTCTATATCTACAATAGTGGGTCTTATTTTGATGAGGAAACCTTTCTTAAAGGCATCTCGGTAAGAGAGGAGTGCAAACCGTGAACCATAAGGTAAATGCCTATATGCTAATACAAACTTCTCCCACATATACTTATTATAAGGAGGTTGGGGGACTAAGCCACCACTTTTACCAAAGTAGCCCGGAGACCAAACATCCCGCAACAAAATCAAACCCTTAAGTGGAAAATATCCAAGAGGCTACCACTGGAAGTAAGCTTCACATGTAACATTAGGAATATATAATGTTATTTGAAATTCCTAGGAAGGACTTTTCATGCTATTCAAACCTAAATTCCTCTCACCTTTAACTTTCGAACTAAAATCAAATTGAGTGAACCATGGTTTCTTTTAACAGACATGGAAGATATATTTCTCAAAAGTACAAGAGGATAAGTTCCAATCATAGCGAATATTGGTTCTATTTAGCCGCATTTTCCTCATCTCAAACCTGAGGTTGTTGCAAATTTTATGCAACATATCTTGCACCATATTTTCAGTTCAGAAGAGAGGAAGGAGGACCTGTTCCACAAACGAAGTGAACTAACTTCACGGATCTTCCTCATAGCTTCGAATTACAAGGGTGAGTAGAATAGAAGATTCTGTCAAATTTTTTTTTAAGAAGGTTTAAATTAGCGTAGATAAAATTAATATAGGGTGTTCTTTTTCTTTCTAAGTGGAGATATACAATGATTCCAACAAGAGATATCCTCCATCTATGGTCATTATTATCAAATGCGAAAAGCGCAACAAACATCTTAAATTAGTTGGAGCTTTGCAAAGTACAAATAACATGCGGGCTTTAATGAAAATGATGCAAGGGGTGATATAAAATACAATTATACATGGATTTAGTTCAAATCTAATAATAATTGGAAAATTATACAAAAGGGCGCGTTTGTCATTTTTTTTTTAAAATGGCCAAATTAGACATTGGATATATCTTCTTTTTCCTACAAATTTGACTATAAATTGCTTCTTTTCCTCCTCCTTTTTTTCTCCATATTCATCATTATACTTTGTCATCTTCTTTTCATAAAATAATTCACGTATTGAATATGTTAATCATTAAAAGCTAATAATATATTGAAAAACTCAAATAATCAAGCAAATTTCATATCAATGATTTAGAACTGTTTGGAGGTGATTTTGAGTTGATACAAATTGAATATTCAATGTATACTTCATGGTTAGTTGAAATTTTTTCATCTGTATGATTGTATCATAATGTATATTCAGTGTATAACTCATGTATAAGTAAGCTATATTGTATAGTTAGGGGTCGTGTGGTTGAGAACAAGTTATCTCATTATCATGGGATTAGCTATCCTGGAGAATTTATCATACTATGTATATGGAATAACTTATCCCATCACTATGATATAAATGGTGGGATAATTTCCCAAACATAGCGACAAAACAAGATACAATAAATTTATCCTATCTCTACTTGTTTCTAACTCTCACATCAAACAAACCCTTAGTCTATTATTTTCTTAAGAATTTATGATGCATTATATATAAAAAAAAAGGGTTGTTTCTATAGCCTTCTTGAGTTGCTTTATTTTATGAACTTTTAACATAAAATAAAGTTTCAGTAGTTTGGTAGTGTTTGGGTAAGATAAAAAAGTATGCATAAGCACATAGTTTTAATCTATAATGACAAAAATAAACCAAAATCCATAGGTTTGATTTGTAACTTAATGTTTTTTACTTATCAGTCAAAAATGAAATGCTAATCAATACAAGTTCTTATTGTTAACTAATGATTTTATTGTATTTATTTGAAACTAGCCCATAATTAATAGCACTAATGAGAAATATAAGAACAAACAAATTGAATATTTTTGTATGATAGAGTGAAATATAAATCATTTAATGTCACATATTTATAAGAGATTTATTGATAATGAAAAATATTCCTTAGACTCTTGATACCGACATTGAAGAGCACATTTAGCAACGCAAAGCGCTTAACACGTTTTGATACTCACTTTAGGGCTCAAGCGTTCTATACTAACTACGATTATTTGGTTTTACTTATTGTGTTTGAGTATATGGAAATAAATCCTAATTGAAAATGTTGACTAGTGTTACAGAATTATAATTTTACAATAAGTATAGATAATATGATGATATTCGAGGAGCTGAATATATAGTTACCATAGTTAGATTGCTCTGAGTATTTATTTTTCACAATAAGATTCTCTCTACATATATTTATATCACTGTACTCTTTGAGAATTATAAATATTATTCTCCATATCTTGTCTCAATTACATGGTATTTGAGCCACTAGCACTATGTTTTTATACTCGGGAATTACACAGGTTTTTTTGATTGTTTAAGAAAAAGACTCGACAATTTGATTCGCCCAATATTAGGGTGGAAGAGAGTGAGTCACACACTTCTACCTCCACATCTGCACTATCTATCCTGCTCTATCGCCAACGTAGGATTGATCATAACCTGCTAATCTCCTCAATATTTCAGTCAGAAATTGGTGTACGTTGTTCAGATTTTTGGATAGATTTGACATCATCAAGGTTTTATCATTCTCGATATGTTATTCCCTTTTTACATGTTTTCTTTGTTTTGGGAGATCTGGTTTATTTTATTTGTACAATTATAATAATTTTAATGTGGGATTAAAATATTCTGACACATTTAGTTTGGTCCATAGCTGGTTGATCATAAAATAGATACTTTTATTTGGAAGATCCGTAATATTTTTCAACCATGGTGGGACAACTGAGTGCTATGAAACTTTAGTTGTTTGGGTTTTTATAAATGTGATTCTTCCTACCTTTTCTCTTTCAAATTTATAAAGTTTTGTTTGATTTCTTTAATTGGTGTGAATTTTTCTTTAGTAGGGTTTTCAGACCTATTATTTTGAGAAAAATGATTGATTACAAAAGTTCAAGATCTCAAGTTGTTGCTTTTGTTCTGAAATTAAATGCACTTTAGTTAAAACCTTTGATGAGGCAGATAACATATGTCTTCTCACCTCTCTAAATAAATGGGTGATCGGTTTTATTTTGTGATTGGTTCAGGGAGAGAATCATATCAGGAGGAATTCAAATTTTTTTTCGTTTTTCGGCTTTTAATATGCCTAAGCACCCAGCTCATTTACTTTATTTGATGGATCAACTTGTAATAGTGTTGGATGTGGGACCGTTAATCAAACCTCCTCTATTAAACTATCATCTTTATTAAGTTTGCCAAAATTGTCTTTTAATTTTATTTCTTTCAGTAATCTTACTAGGGACCTTATTTTTTTTATCTCATTTTTCCTAATAATTATTTGATTTGAGATCTTAAGACAATAAAGTTATTGGTAAAAGACATTTTTCTGATTATCTCTGCATTCTTGATGTATGGGATCCTTGATTGGTTTCCTTCTCTATTATCATTTCTCTATTTGAAGCACATTGTCGATTAGGTCATTCTTCCTTACCACTGTAAGAAGATATGTCCTCAGTTTCAAAATGTTTCTTCATTGGAGTGTGAGACATACTGATTTGCAAAATATCACTGGATCTCGTTACCGTTAAGGGTTAATAAGCGAGTTTAGTTGGAATTTGAGTTTGTTCATTTTGATATTTGGGGACCATGTCCCGTGATTTCTAATACAGGGCACATGTAGTTTTTCATCTTTTGTGGATGATCTCTCTCGAATGACTTGGATTTATTTTAAAAATACTTGCTTGAAGTGTTTACTCATTTTTTGTTCCTTCTATGCGGAAGTGAAAACTCAATACAACGTTTAGTACGGTTTCTAAGGAGTGATAAAGCCATAGAATATATGTAAGAATTCTTCTGATCGTATATGAAATAACATGGTATTTTCTAGACTAGTCTTCATATGTTAATACACCATCTCATAATTCAGTTGCTGAGAGGAAGATCATGCATTTTCTTTAGACAGCTCGGTCACCCTTGATTCAAATGAAAGTCTCTAAATAATTTTGGGTAGATGCGGTCTTTACTGCATGTTTTTTTATTAATCCCATTCCATTTACTATGTTTTTTGGTAATAGACCTTACAATGTTTTTTTTGCAAATAAGATACATTTGCAGTGAAACCTAAGGTATGTGAAGTACATGTTAAGTCATCTATTACTCAGTTATATCCTAAGGCATTGAAGTGTATTTTTCTACGATATTGTAATCTTCTAAAAGGACATCAATGTTATTGTACAAAAATTGGAAATTATCTTACGTCAAGTGATGTGGTATATTTAGAGAGTACACCGTTCTTTTATGCACCTCCCATTTCTTCACGCGAGGAGGAGGAAGATGAGTGAATAGTATATCAAGTCACTCGTGTTGTGATAGAACAATCATGTGTTGTTCCGTCATCTACAGTTCTTTTGTTGATCATGACCCGACTATTATACCTTTAGTTCATGCTCTATATATTGTAACAAGATCACGGATTGTTCAAGTGTACTTAAGAAGGTTAGAGAATGATGATACATTTCATGCCCGAGTTCTGTCGCTTGATCAAACATAAAATATTGAATTTCCTACTTCACTTTTCAAAGGTGTACGCACTTGCAAATCCACATGTTCTATTTCGAACTTTGATTCATATGGTCACTTATCCTCTAGATCGATATCTTTGATTGCTTTCGTAGACTCCATCTTAGTACCCAAAACACTCAAGGAGTCTTGAAATCATCTTGATTGGTCTGACGCAGTGCTTGATGAAATATATGCCTCAGAGGAAATCACACATGGGATTTGGTGGGATTACCCAAGGAAAAGAAATCAATGGGATGTGAGTGGGTCTTTACATTAAAGTGAATCCATATGGTTCTCTAGCAAGGCTTAAGGCCATACTTGTAGCTAAAGCCTATGCTCAAACATATGAAGTAGATTATTTAGACACCTATTCTCAAGTTGAAAAACACACTTCTATGTTTTTATTCATTCCCTATTTCTTTTTAGAATTTTCCTCTACATCAGTTCGATATTAAGAATGCATTTCTTCATGGTGATCTTTGAAAAGAAGTGTATGTGGAGAAACCACATGAATTCGTTGCTCAGGGGGTAGTATGGGAAAGTCTATCATTTAATGAAGTGTTTGTATTACTTGAAGTAAAGTCCTACCGTTTGCTTTAGCAAATTCAGTGAGGTAGTTCAAGATTTTGGGTTGAAAATGAGAAGGTTATATCACTCGGTCTTCTACCGACAATTGTTTGTTGGAACTATCCTCCTTATATTATATTTAAATGATATTGTCATCATAGAAAGTGATTATGCTGGGATCTCTTCCATCAAGTCTTTTCTACATACTAGGTTCCAAAGGGAGGACTTAGTCTTGTTGAAATACTTTTTTATAAATAACGTAATAGAAAGAAGAAATTTTTCTGTCTCATAGAAGTATATTTCTTCTTGCCTTTCTTGAATAACGTGAATGTTTTTCAACCAAACATGGCATATCCTAGGGTTTCAAAAGTGTGCATCTTAATAAAGATTATTACCGTATTCTTAAATATTAAGAGAGGTAGAGAAACTTTGTAAGTAGGATAAACTAACCTAAATTGGCTCGTCCATATATTGATTTTTCAGTAAGTTTTGTTAGACAATTTATGTCTGCACCTACTATTAAACATTGGGAAGCTTTTGAACATATTTTGTGTTACCTGAAAGGAGCTCCTAGACTTGGAGTATTTTATAGCAAACAACGCCATACTCGTGTTAGTGTTCTTCATATGCTAATTGGGCTGGATCCAAAATTGATAGAAGTCTATTGCATGTAGGTTATTGTGTCTTTGTGGGAGGAAACCTAGTGTCATGGAGATGTTTTAAGCAAAATGTTGCATTTCGATCTAATGCAGAATCAAAGTACTGATGTATGTGACAATCTACATGAGAGATTATGTGGATGCATCACCTTTTAAGTGAAATTGGGTTAAGGCATAATACACCAGCAAAACATTGGTGTGATAATCAAGCTACTCTTCATAATTCTTCAAATCTGGTGTACCATGAATGAATTAACCATATTGAGATGGACTTTCATTTTATTAATGAGAAGATTTAGGAAAATGTAATTTCCACTATTTATGCAAAGATGAGAGAAACTAGTTTATTTTTTTCACAGAAGTGTTGAATGAGACTCCAGTTAATTATCTATCTAACAAGCGTGGAATGACAAATATCTATGCACCAGCTTGAGAGGGACCGAAGTGCTACGTAATCATATTCATACAATAAATATAGATAATATAGATTTTCTAGGATCTGAATATCCAGTTACACCATATCTAGATTACTCGGAATATCTAGTTGCCACAGTTATACTACTCTCTACATGTATTTATTTCATTGTACTCTTTGAAAAATATAGATTTTATTCTCCAAATCTCGTCTCAGTTAAAACTACATATGCTAATATAATAAATATAATTATAATAATAATAATAATAATAATAATAATAATAATAATAATAATAATAAAGACTTCTTCGCATAAATAAGCTGAAAATACTTTATCAAAAAAAAATGTTTCTGAAAATGCTATTCTTTCCCTTTTTGCTTTTTATAGTGGAGAATCGGAGATTGTCGCATTATGACAGGCAAATTAATTAGAAGACTTAGTTTCTTCCTTAATCTTGATAACTAGAATGAACTTAACTAGTTTAGTAAAGCACTAGCCTATCTTACTCTCACCACCTTCACGAGCTGCAAACCAGATGTATGATATGATTTTAACTCCAAATGTCCTGTGAATTCCATTG
Organism: Solanum habrochaites; assembly: GCA_027704765.1. NCBI lineage: Eukaryota > Viridiplantae > Streptophyta > Magnoliopsida > Solanales > Solanaceae > Solanum > Solanum habrochaites. The sequence continues at coordinate 24,111,221 of JAKWJA010002499.1, read as the reverse complement.
GGCGGTTTTGGGGTTACCTTTTTAGCATAAAATCCAGATATTTTAATTCCTATAATAAAATCCATTACAGAGTCCAAAAAGGCAATTAATACTCTAACTACCTACATATTTCTTTCTCCCGTCATATGCTACTTTTTGTAATAAAGTAAATATGTATTCTTATCGCCAGTACCTTTGTTTGGATGTATTACATACAACTACTACATAATTTAGTTTTGTGTTCACTGTATGATCTACTGTATCCATTTATTCAGCACGTTTCCTTGCAGGATGGGAGCGGCTCAGCCACAATATGATATTGCATGGAAATTGAGATCATGTAGTAAACTTGGTAAGTAGAGTGGTACCTAATTCTCAATAGACCGTTTTCACTTCTTTTAGTTTTCTCTTCTTTCAAGACATATTAAATGATTCTCTAAAATTTTAAAATATAAAATGCTCATGGATGCAGTTTATACCAGTCTTGATTCTCTTTGCGACCTAGGCTATGATAAAGAAGTAGTTATGAAGATGATTGAAGTGATAAAAAATGATGACCTACATTATCGCCAGTATCATACACTTGGGAGTCACCCTCTTAAAAAAAATTTTGTCTTCAAGGATAGAGTGATGCGATTGGTTAACAAAACTAAAAATTGTCCTTGGTGATGAGAGGAATAGTTCTAACTATATCTCTATCACAATTTGTTTGCTCAATCCAATATAAATATATATATCTATGAAAAACATGAGGAAGAGTTATTTAAGCAAGACTATTATGATATAGATGGTGATGAAGGTTGGATGCTTATAACTAGGACAAGACAAAACAAGTCAAGCATACAATTAGAATTATTTGGCAACCGATAAGAGGAAAAATGACTATGAAATTGGAGAGGTAAAAATCAATCCAACAACGCAAGAGAGAAAAGGTAGAAGTGCATAACTACCAAAAACCCAGACATGTTCGTTTAACATAAAGTCTACTAAAGAAATGTCGAGGCATGATGTTTCATGTTCGATAAAGCAAGAAAAAGTAAGGTGCATCCTACTAATAAAGAAGGAAGAACGACTAAACCCTAACTAGAAGTGTCTCCTAGTGACGATGAAAAGGCAACAAAGGAAATTTCGTCAATGATGTCTCCTTCACATTCTGAAAATCCTATTTGACCTTCATTCTCAGAATGACATGTTTGTGATAAACAAATAACATTTACAGACAATGATTTTGTATTAGGTGAAACCTTACAAAATTTTCCTTTGTATGAAAATTTTGGCTTTCTTATTCATGTTACAATTTGAAAATGAGTACTATTCTTTGCCTCTTAAAAATTTTGATGAATAGTTGGAAGATACTTTGTCGTGTTGTCATATGTCTATCAATGACAATGATCCTTAAGAAGATGAAGATTCTAGAGATGATCGACTGGAACATGAAATGGAGTAAAAAGAACAATATATCATTTGACGGAAGTTAACCTTGGAACTAATAAAGACCCAAGGTCAACTTACTTTAGTGCCTTCCTAGAAGATGGTGAAGAAATTGCTTATAGATATACTTAAATAATATATGGATGTCTTTGCTAGGAATTAGAAAGAAATGCATGGATTGAATCTTAAAGTAGCGGTCCATAATTTGACAGTCAAAAATGTTTCTCATCCTGTTAAGCAAGCTCAAAGATGTTTTAGTCCCGACTTTGTTCATTGAGAGAAAATGAAGTTAAAAAACTCATTGAGGAAGACTTTAATGGGGAGTTCAAATATAATATATGGATTTCAAATATTGTTCCTATAATAAAGAATAATGATCAAATTTGAGTTTTTCTTGACTTTAGAGATCTCAATAATGCATGCCTTAAAGAGAGTTTCCTCTTCTCATTCTAGAGGTCATGATTGATGCCACTATTTATTATTAGGTGATGTCATTGATGGATGGTTATTGTGGATATAATCAAATCTACATGGAACCAATGAATGAAAAGTCACCGCATTTCGTACTTCTAAGTGTATTTATTGTTACCAAGTAATGTCATTTTGTTTATAGAATGCTTGTGTCACTTATCAAAATACTATTTAAAATATCTTTGATAATTTTCTCCATAAAATTGTTGAATGCAATGCTTATGACTAGGTGGTAAAGTCAAGAAAGAGGAGTCATAATTTGAAAGACTTAATAATGGTGTTTCAGTTACTTCGAAGATATCAACTAAGGAAGAATCCATTGAAATGTGCCATTTTAGTTACTTCTGGAAAGTTCCTTGCATTTATTTTGAGACATCTAAGAAGTGAAATTGATAAAGACAAAGTTGATGTTAAATCGAAGATGCTTGAGCCTCCAAATATTCATGAGTTAAAAAGTCTCAAGGAAAGCTAGCCTACTTGAGGAGGTTCATCTCAAATCTATAGGGAAGATTCCAACCATTCGTTCATCTCATGAAGAAAGGTTCTACTTTTAATTGGGAACAAACATGTAACGATGCCTTTAAAAGTATCAATTTGTACCTAGAGAAAACTCCACTTTTGGAAGACCCTATACTTGGAATGCCATTGATAATCTACATTGAGTCACAAAGAAGGTCTATAGGATCCATGTTAGCTAAAAATAATAGTGAAGACAAAGAAAAATCTATTTATTACTTAAGCAGAACGATGCTGCCGAATAAGCTGAACTATTCATCAATCAAAAAGTTGTTCTTGACACTTCTCTTCTCAATTCAAAAGATGATACATTATTTTCAAGCATACGTTGCCTAACTTATTTCTAGAGGAAATCCCATCAAATTAGTTATGTCAAGACTGTCTCTAGTGATTGACAAAAAAGATGGCACTTTCAATTCCAACCGTTTGAAATTGTTTACATCCCACAGAAAGTTATGAAGGGAAAAGCATCAGCGGATTTCTATTTAGACTACCTAATAATTTAAGATTGAGAGATAACAGATGAGCTTCCTGACAAAGATGCCATGTCTATTGAAATTCAACCTCCTTAGAAAATGTACTTTTATAGGGACTCATGATTATGCTAAAAAGTTTATTGGATAACTTGGAATTGTAACCCTTCAACATGTGCGTAGAACACAAAATAAGAAAATTGACGCATTGGCTTCCCTAGAATAAATTCTAACCCACTTACATCCCACCAATTTATTTTACTTTGGTAAATCCTGGGGGATGGACTTTCCTCTAAGGCATGAATTTTTTGAACCATTCCGCAAACAGTCCAAGATAATTTAAAGCATCCTTCACTATTGTGGGTACAAATATGGAGTCTATAAAGGCAATAAAATATATTCATTTTGAGGATAAGTGACCATATGAAACAAAGTTAACACTGTCATATGTGGATTTGCAGGTACGTGCACCTTTGAGAAGAGTGATGCCTCAATTTGTACGTCTGTAAACATTTTGGATCACGAACTAATTATCAGTGTTGATTGTCTACAAATAATCTAGTAGGGTAACCCTACTAAGGTTAGGGTCGTGTCCTAAGGGTTTGGTAGTGAAAGTAGTAGCTACTTATAATTTTGTTCTAAATAGTGATAGCTCAAGACATTTGTCAAATATTAAAATAAAATAAGTTTAATTTGTGACACCAAAGTGTAAAATATCAAGATTGAGTGTATCTCAAGTAGTAAAATAGAAAAATAAAATAGAAAACATGTAGGGGAGAGAGTTCGTGGGGTTTGACCGCAATATATTTCGACAACAACTAATGGTACATGCTTTTGATAGTAAAAATTTGCAGACAATGGTGACTAGGTTATGTTTTAGGTGAAAGTAAATTCCCTCTTAAGAAACATACCCCATATCAAATGCGTTCCACTCGGATACCCACTCGTCTAAATTAACCATCCTACGCCTTACCCACACCATGACCATTAAATAGAAGGTGCTTGGACATAGGACTAGGGCTTATACTCTCGGGCTAAACCACATGTCGACCCACTCCGTAGTCCATTAGTCTAGAGGTCTTGATTTGGCGACCTCCCTCTCAGGAAAGCTAAAAACACATTGGTGGTTTTGTATTTGTAACTACAAACTCATTAAATTAAACCACTTCCACTAGGTGAAATGAATATTAAAATGCATCTTATCCTATCAGCAAGAAAAACCCAACAATAATATCAACACATATTTGCTAAATCATACCTCAAGAATGGGGGGAATTTAGCCACACATCAAGCAATAATCCGATATACTTAACATTATAAATGAATCAAATAGATATAATAGATCAAACCTTAAAAAATGCAATGGAAGGTAAAAAGAGTGAAACAATTTCAAATATAGGAAGAAGATCTTCTTTCTTCAAGTTTCCTCACACAATCTCAAAACATGGGAGAAAACTTAAGAACATAGTTTCTAAAATAAAATATTAAGTGTCTAATTTTTCACTCTCTTAAATCTCTCCAAATATCTCTCCCTAAATAATAAAAGAGTTTAGTATTTATAGGCTTAGATTTAGTGTTTGTGGTTCCATTTGGCGTCTTTAGACGGGAATCCCCGAGTGATTCAGAGATTTGCCTTTTTTCTCATTCTTCCCCTTTTGCGCTATGTCTTTATTTATATGCATGTTGTAACATTGGGCGGAAAAAATATTCTTCGCGGAACTATTTGTCAAAGCGCTGACTGCTTCTTTTCGTCTAATCCACTTACTTCAGTTCTCACTTGTACTAACATAAGGTGGAACCCTACTATCAGCGTATCGCAAAGTTTTTTTGGCGATTCACACTTTGCATATTCTTCTCTTTTCTTGCATTCTTTGCCAAAGTGTCCATGCTCCTACCAAATCCTTTAAAACCTGAAACGTAGAAGTTTTTATCATATATCCATATAAAATACGCAATCAAGGACATTATTTGCATCAAAATTACGTTACGGAATTAGCCCTAGATGATTCCACTGGTAAGAAAAAACTGAAGTCAATAGAAAAGTTCCATGCTTTTTTTCTGTGGATCTAGAATATAGAACTAGGGATGAACATATTATCATTCTCTCTCTTCCTTATGTAGACTTGAACAATTGGTTGTCTTGTTATAGTTTATGGAGCAGGTACAAGAGGTAAAGTAGTCAGGTCATGATCACAAAAAGAGCCGAGAGATAAAGGAATAACACCTAATTGTTTTGTCACAACATGAGTGACTTCATATACTAACCACTCATCTTCCTTTTTCTCTCTTCTAGAATTGTAGGTGCATAAAAGAACGATATACAATTTAAAAATGACAAATCACTTGACGTTAGATAAATACAAGTTTTTTTGTTACAACACCAACCGATATACCCTTGCTGAAGGACCATAATAATGTTAGAAACCAACTTCAAAAGACATGGAATCTACTTTGGTAAACATAGACTTAATTCTCGAACATAACATCAAGTTCCAAATACCTTAGGTTCCACCAAAAAAAGTCTTTTATTAAAAAAAAACTTTGTAAGGTGTATTACTCACAAGCATAGTAGATGTCATGTGATTAATCACAAAACATTCAGTATAAAAAGCTTCTGCCCAAATTTTTTTAAGGACTTTCAGATGAAACGACAATGTCTGAGTTGTCTCAAGTAGTTGAATGTTCTTCCTCTCGAAATAGACATTTCCAGAGGGTGTATCAACACATGAAGACTAGTGGAGAATACAACGTTGTTTCATATGATTATCAGCACAACCCCAATTCTAAACATATTTCTTGGCGTATCACTCTTAAATCTGTAACAACAACATTTATTGAGTGTTTCCTCCTATAAGACAAAAGCCTAGAAACATTTCAGAGCTGTTGTTCATAAAAAATTCCAAGATATTTGAGAGAAATCATCCATAAAAGTCACAAAATACATGTGCCCTCTATTAGAAACCACATAAAATGTTCCCGAAATATCATAATGAACTAACTCAAGTGCCAACTCAACTCACTTATTAACCCTTGAAGGTACGAGATGCAATAATGTTCTGCAAACCGGCTTGAACCACAATACAATGAAGAAATTTTTTAAAACTTAAGACATAGTATCACGCTCTGAGCCTACACCCTGGGCGATACTGGAACTCGATGACCATTGCTGGTCTTGAGAAAATTCTTGCACTGACTTATTTAACTCAGCAGAAGACTAATGTAAACTCAATCAAGAAATAGGGCATGGTTAAAAGCAATACATAATATGGTAGTCTTTCCAAAATGACACTTATGTCTTTTGGAATGTAACGAGGCTCACCAAATTAAAAGTGACTACAAAATTGAATTATTAACTGTTTATGAAGTCTCTATCTTCACTAAGATGGATGTTGGGCCAGACCCCACAACATCCTAATGAACTAAACTAGACAAAAATTAAAATTATGTCTTTTGGAATGTAAGGAGGCTCACCACTAACTGTGGAGCTCAAACTGGATAAACAAAGAACGGTATGCTAATCATAACCACATGTGTCTGTATCATAAGTTGATGCAGGCTAACAAACATCAAAAAATTAAATGTACGAGTATGCGAGTTGGATTCTAAACACAACATTAAATCATGAAATGGATTAAGGACGATTTTCCTGACCTGCTTGACTCCTAAGAATACACTATCATAATAAATTAAAAGACAGATGCAATATTATATATATATGATATATATATTTAGTTTATATATTATCAAACAGTGTAAACACTTAATTATTAAGATAATAATACTAAAGCTCAAATTTACTTTATATAAATTCTAACCGCCTATACCTCACTTAAGCCTCATTGTGATACGACGTTTTACCTCAGCTAACCGAGGACCCATCCAACACCCTTGTTCATCAGTATAGGAATATTACTACCCTCTAGCTCTACTAGCTTAACATAAGTGATCATCTAAAAAGTATGGCCCATTACTACCCATGGTGTCTACATGGTTTAGATGGAGACTTGAGTTAATATGAACTCTCAACCCAACATCGGTGCTTAAAATTACTCCCGAAATATACTTTAGCTCATTCTTTTAACATGACTTTCTTCCTTTGGGTTAAGATAATTATCTCAACCCTTTTTTGCTTTGAAAAGACCTCTTGGAATCAATTTTTCCCTTTTCGTACTAAAAATACTTTTGAAACTCTTAGTTTCCTTGTATCTTAAATGTGAAAACATTTATAAACCTTTTGGGAGTACTTAGTACCCTTTTAGCTTTTTGAGAGATTAATTCAACTCTTACTCTATACTTCACTTGAACTTAACTTTTAGGGAATATTTAGTTTCCTTGTAGCTTATTGAGAGTTTAACTCAACTCTTTATTCTTTGATCAACTTGTAAGTTGAGCCTTAAAACAATGCTAAAGTGATTGTTTAAGACTCATTGAAAATATTAAGAACTTTCCTTGACTTGAATCTTAACTATTAAAATTCACTCTGAACTTGTTTGACCTTGATCTTATCGCTTGAATTAGATAATGGATTCAAGGATCATGATCTCATGTTTATGAATAATTTCATGATGTTTAGATGTACTTTAGAGTGTTATAATAACCTATGAATGATAGTACAACACTTATGAAATATTACAAAAATATGGGGAAAGAATAAGGTCTCGAGGTGACCTTAGCGCTATTAGAGGTGCGGAGCGCCCGAGTCTGTAGGACATACTTTGGTCTGAGACATTCTCTCTTGTGTTGTACGACATGGTCTGAGACATTCTCGTTTTTTATATCTAAACCTCCTAAACTTCCATGGATCTCCCCCCAATAACTTAGGATTACAGAACTATCTCATTACCCAATAGATTGGACAAAAAACAGTCCAGAAACATGAATCAAATATACTAAAGATAATCTACATTTCAAACATAAAGAATTTCACAATTTTTAGTCAAGAACTTGCATGTTCATCATTAAATAAACTCTAACTTGCTTAATTGAATAAAATTAGGGTGTAGGTGAAAGGAACAAACAGAGGATTATCTCACATACCTTAAAGGGATCATCCCCAACGAAATCCACGCAATGATTCTTGGCGTTCTTTTTCTCCTTCTTCTTTTGTCCGCTCCGGTTCTTTTTTTTCCCAAGCCCTTAGCATATTGAATATTCTAAAAACTGATTTAATGATTAAATTTTCCCTTAATAAACCCTTAAAAAATTAGGAAATAGTAGGGTGAAAATACTACTTTAGCCTTACTAAAATCAGGATAGGATTCTCCTCAATCCAACAACCCAACTTCCGAGAGGCATATCACAATTTTGCAATCTTGGTTGCATTGAAAAAATATCTTCAAGGGATTTCAAACCATATAAAGAACTCACTGAAATTCCTCATGAGATGAAAGTTATGGACAGTTCAAAATGACTAAAAACTCACTTTTAAAATATCGAAATGTTCCAGATTTCTCTTTTAATTTCCAAAAATGATTTTTCCTTGGTTTCCTATTTTATTATTTGTTATTCCAAGTTATGAATGTTACAATTTCTTCCCCTTTGGAAAATTCATCCTTGAAGGAGAAATCTTTCACTAAGTTATAAGTAGTAACATCATTTAAGTTTTCCACACACAAAAAAAAATAACAACACGCTAACACGTAGTCATTATAAAGCGCTAAGAAGAGAATTTTTAACCTTGATCTGCATTCTCTACGGATTCGAAGAGATGTGGATATCTCTATTCATATCTTCCTCAGCTTCCCAAGTTGATTCCTCAACGAATTTGTTCCTGTAAAGGACTTTTACTGATGCAGCTTCCTTTGTCCTCAACTTGCGCATTTGACAATTCAAAATCTACACCCAAAACTCCTAATAGGATAAGTTATCCTTAACCCCAATATCCTCACTTGGTGCAATCAATGAAGATCACCCAAGCATTTCGTTAACATAGAAATATGGAATACAGGATAAACGGCCGCTAACTCTTGGGTTTGCTCCAACTCAAAAGCTTCATTGCCCACTCTCTTGGAGATAACTTTCATATATACCCAATACTTCACCTAAAACTCTAATATCCTCCTAATATATGTGTAGGACTTTTTGGGACTCTGTGACATTTTTAACCTCTCTTGATTGACTTTCATCTTCTCCATAGCTTGGTAAACTAGATTTTGTTCTATCAATCCTACTTCACTATATTCAAACCATCCAATTGGAGATCTGTACCTTCTCCCATAGAGAGTCACATATGGAACCATTTGGATGCTCGAATGGTAGCTGTTGTTGTATGCGACCTCAATGAGAGGATGTATTCATCCCAATTCCCTTTGAAATCAATCTCAAAAGATCTAAACATATCTTCTAAGGTCTAGAGAGTACGCTTTGCGTTTTCATTTTTGTAAGGATAAAATGAAGTGCTTAAGTTCACCTTTGTACCCAAACATTTGTAGAAAATTTCTAAAACGGAGCACTAAATTGTGCACCTCTATCTAAAATAATGGATACTGGAACTCCATGGAGTCTTACAACTTATTGAAGGTACGACTTAGCATATTACTACTCTTACTAGCACGAAATGGGTCCACTTTGTAATTCTATCAAGAATCACCCAAATAAAGTAATGTTGCCTTCGAGATCTTTAAAAACCTGTGATGAAGTCCATATTAATAATATCCCACTTCCATTATGGAAGTTCTATAGTTTGAGCCAAACTTTGTGCTGAAAATTTGAGCACTTGGCAACAAACACATCAATATAATTTTTCATGCCTTACGACCAATATAAGTATCTTAAATCGCGGTACATCTTACGTGAACCCATTGAATGGAATATATGGAGCTATGAGATTTCTTCAGGGTCCTTTGTTGGAGTCCATCCACCCTAGGTATAAAACAATCTATGTTTGTACTTTAGCACACCATCTCCCCCTTATTCAAAAGCCAATACTCTTTGTTAATGGACACTTCCCTTCAAATAAAGAAAAATGGCCTCTTGATCTTTCTTCTCTTTCACCTCTGAGATTAATAATGACCCTGCCTATCACATCTGGGTTTAACCCAAGATGTAACCGGCGTCATAGTCCTCTTTAAAGTCTAAGACTAGCGTCTTAGTGTCATGTCATTACATTCATTGGTTGAAATGGCGGAAAAATTTATAACTATTCATTACATATACTTAAAGGTTTATATAGACCTCTACATACACAAAATATAGTCGTATCGAGTATATAAAGATCCTTCATATAGGAAGGTTACATAGACTTCTACTTTTATTGCACATTATTAAATAGAAAATAACATATTCATAAAAGCCCTCTCATCTCATAACCATATATTTGGAGTATATAAAATTTGGGGATAGACCTTACGTCAAACAAACAAGACAACATATAGGTCGCACTACATCATAGTACTCAATTGAAAAGGAAAGAAATGAAAGTGTATTAATCTCATAACAAGTTCGTAATATAGATAGTGGCATTGCACTCAAAAGTTGAGGACCTACCTTACTTGTATTAATAAGGAATCCAAGCCTTCTTCAATGTCGCCTTCCAAAAAAACTAAACAATCGAAACCTATATGTTTAGGAAAAGCGAAGAAAATTGAGTTAGTACTCCACATCTACTATGTATGAGACCGTATGAACATAAAATGGCAAAACATGCTCAAAGGGGAACTTTTCAGTTAAAACCGAGACTTTTACAAGTTTAAAAGCTCATGCAATAACCAAGCAAGTCATTACCAATCAATCAACATGCTTACGAACCTCAACTATACTATATATCCCAAAATACCTGAACGCCATACTTCTTTAACCCTTAACAAGGACTAATTATCACAAGCAATGGCTAAGAGTAATCACATGCCATAATAAACAAATACAACTACTCATAATCCGTACAAGTCAAAAAGTCAAATGACCAAAAGAAAAGCCCATAACCTTAATCAATCAACTAAGCCTCAAACAAGAAACTAGAACCAATGTCAAACTCACATAGTATAAGGGAGACATTTAATCATACATAATTCAGTCTAAGTTTTACAGGGTACTACGCCGCACACAAGCTCATAAGTTGAAATTACCCAACATAAAATGACGGTGGGGGTCAAACCGGGAAATGATGAAAAACATTCGGATTGATAGTACCAGGAATACATCAAATAGTGAGAAATATGATGGGGTAACACGAACATACATAAGATCTTGAATAATGACAACCGAACACCTATCATGGGGGCGCTAACAGGGATTCGCTACTCATGGCTACTTACGTAGATGGTCATAATGCTTAGGTAGAGTCCCATACCTCTACATAGAGTAAGCTAGACCCCTTAGGTTATCAAAGTTAGAGTTCAAACACTTTAATTTATTTTACCTTTTGGGAACATCTTTCCCTAAGCGACATAAACCACATGAGATTAAATATGAACATAATGGTAGTATGGGAGTCTCTTTTAATGAATAAATACAATTTTTGTGCAAGAACGATCAGAAATTTAAGTTAGCTCCCCCAGGGTAAAAAAAGAAATGTAAACATATGTCATCTACTCATAATTCAACAGGTGATATGCCTACAGATTTAAACACATGGTCAAGTACTCAAGAGATTCTATTTTCTACAATTGAGAGAAGCACAAAAACTAGGAGACTTATCTGACGGGCTCTTTTCTGATGATGTTATGTGCCTTTGTATTTTTGTAATACTTTGAAAATCTAAGACGTGTTCTAGAGCCTAACATAAGTGTCAAAAGGTTTAGACACTGTTTTAAGGTCTATTTTAATGAATCTAAGTCATTTGGGAATTTTATAAATCAAAATGTCAAAGAACGTCCATGACATTCGGAAACTAGTTCAATAGGGTACTAGCATTCCTTAGCCTATTTGACTAGCTTTTCATAGTACGAAATTCATGAATTTTTGTGGAAGGGTGCATAACAAGTATTAAAGATAGTTCATAGTCGAAAAGTACGGGCACGACTATCCAAGGACAAACCAAGGGCCTTTGAGGAGGACCTTGCAAAAGTGATTAAAAAGTTGACAATAGACAATGTCACAGATGAATGCCACATATGGTTTGTGGTCCAATATACGATATGTTGATTGCCTGCAGAGATGAAAACATAGAACATTTGGGAAAGGGTATTTTTTTGAAAAGTCTCTGAACTTATGGACGAGTGCACAACACGGAGGAAACAATGTCCGTCGAAGGACTCACGATTCGTCGATCATTGTCTCGTTTGTGGAACCAGTATTTTGCTGCTCCTTTTTAATTATTTCATATAATTATTTATGTTACTTAGGAAATTAATTAGGGTTTATGGGAGGTCTAACAACGTTAATTAAAAACCTATATAAAGACCCTATATAAAGACCCTACGCTAATTAGACTAACCTAACCCTATAAAATTAAAGGTTAAGGTGGGTCCAAGGGCTCCACTAACCAATGTTCAGTCATGAATCTTCATCAAAAATTAATTTATGATATTCATTTCATGTTTGGAATTCTTTCCCCAAAGGGTTCCATAAAATTGATTTCAAAAGTATGAAATTACAGAGGGTCTTTTCCAATCTCCAAATTTATCATTGAAATATATTTGTTTATGTTTTTTTGATTGAATTTAGTAGATTATGATGAATACTGGATATACTATGTTATTTGTTTATATATTGGTCTTGTTTGTAGAAGATGACGTATTTCTCGGATTTAATACGTGGTCGCTAGGAGAAAGGCGTGCATAGGCATTGGGTGAGGAAATGGAGCAGCTAGAGGGGGTAGGCGGATATTGGAAGGGTGTGGTGATTTTAGGAACAGCAGGAGAAGGGAATGATGGGGGGGGGTGGTGTGTGGAAGGGGAGAAGAGAAAAGGGAGTGGGTGCTGGAGGCAGGAAGGTGGGGTTTAAGGGGGGTAAAGGAGAATGTGTGTTGGTGTGTCGAGAGTGAGTGTGGTTTTGGGGGTCGTGGATGGGAGGAAAAGGTGGCGTGGAAGATTGGTTGTTGGGAAGGGGGTGACGATGGTTATTAGATTTTGGTGTAGGCACGGGAAGGGAGTGGAGGGGAGTAGGGGGAGGGTGATTATGTTTGTGGAGAGGTAGTGTTAGGAGCCTGGGCTTATAGGCGGAAGAAGGAGAAAGGTGAAGGGAGAGGGGCGAGGGACGCTAGGTTGGGGTGCGTAAGGAGGAAGTGATAATGTGGTTGGAGCTATGTTGTGGCGAATACTGGATGCCGGTAGGACAAATAGGGGGGGGGGTGGAATTAGATGAGGATAGGAAGGAGAAGATGGGGAAATTGTGGGTGGATTTGTTGTTGTGTGTGGGTGGGTGTGTAGCAACGGAGAAGAACTGGGTGCGAAGGGGAGTTCGGGATGTGTGCGGGGAGGGTTAGAGCTGCGCAGGATTGGAAATTGGTAGTGAATAAGTTTGGGTATGAGAGGGGGGAGTTGAGGTTCGCGTGGTTTAGGGGGGGTCGTTCAAATTTATGGTCAGGGATGAATCCCGGGGGGGGGGTGTTGGTCGTGGGTGGAAGTGAGGGATGTGAAAAATTTTGGGATGGGGGGGTGGGATGAGGCATTTGAGAGGGTCTGGTCGAAATGGGAGTGATATTTAGGAATGGCTAGGTGTTAAGTGTAGAAAGGTCGGAGAAAGAAACGTAAGGTTAGTGACGTGGGGTCCAAGGAGGGAGAGGTGGGGGGGTTAGGGGTGGGTGAGACGGGGGAGAAAGGGGGAGTTAGGAGTGAAGAAGTAGCAGTATGGTGGGTAGGAAGGTTTTGTAAGGGTGGGGCTTGAGGGTCGAGGGTGAGAGAAGGTTGAGATGTCTGGCGACTTGAGTTGTATTTAGGAGGTTGGGGATTAGTTCCCCCTCTGTTTGTGCTCTTGCCTGCCTTCTGCCCCCAACCCACCCCCCCCCCCCCCCCGCCCCCCCCTCCTGTTGCTTTCCCCTTGCCTTGGTTCTTGGTTTCCTTCTTCCTCCCTATTTTCTCCCTCCTCTCGCCCTTCTCCCTCATCTCTTCTTCGTTCTCTTCCCCTCCTTCTCGTTTCCGGCTTCCTGCGGCTCGCTGATGACGGGGACCTATGTTTGTGATCGGAGGCGATGAACTGTGAGAACGTGTGAGGTAGTGGTGCAATACTGTTGGGTGTCAAGAGGAGGTGGTATTGTGAGGGATGAGATTATAAAATATTGGATTGAATTAAAGGTTGATGGTAAGACCTTCATTATGGATTTTGAAGGAGACTTTGTAAGTCTTGTGATCCCTAATCTTTACTTAAATTGTGCTACTATGAGTAAGAGATGATATCTCCTTGAAGTATACTTTGTATTATGTTTGACAGGGTTTCTATGATGTTGAATTTAAATGTCTTGACTATGGTTTGTGAGGTTTTGGCTAAGATATAAATGATATAAGGATGGTTATAATTTACTAATCTTCCTTACCATGATGTGAATGTGTAAATGTTCTAACCTCACATATTTGAATTGTAATAAATGGACTATACTCGTGCAATTTTTATTGAGCTATTATGATGATGATTATACAAGTGATAGACCCTATGACCTACATTAAGATATGATGATTAATAAAGACATTAAAGACATTTCAAAAGGGACTATAGCTTAGTACCTAGTAAACTATAGTAAGGAGAGTCTCTTCCGACATAGGGAAGATAGGATAACTAATGTACTCTTGAGATTTAATATTATAATCCACGTAGAATAAAAAGGTTCCCAACTATATCTCCTAGTTCTTGAACTATGTTAAATACTAGCTAGTGGATCCATGTAAACTATGTTCATATTTTGGTACTACCTTAGGCTAGTAGTTCGTCATCCATTGGTTTAGGGTTCCATGAAAACAGATTCCACATTAACCATGTGTTCTATGTCGGTAATGAAAGATGTTCTCAAACGGTAAAATGAAGAAAAGGAATGAACTCTAACTAGGATGACCGAAGGGGTTTACCTTAGTCTATGTAGGGGTATGACACTCTACCAAAACATTTCACTAGTCATCCTTAAGGAATTTCTTGGGGGGATATTCTTATATATGTATATGTTAATAATGTTACATTATATGCATATCATGATCTTTCACATTGATGATACTACATTTTAATTAGTCTTACTTATAAATATATGTTGGTCTGTATTTATAAATTATGATGATATGTACTCTTAAATGATCTTTTACGTGAATTTTTATATTATTTATGGTTCTTGTTGAGTTTAATTTTTGAGTAAGGTTATGGGAATTTGATTTTTCATTGCGCTTGTTGACTAAACAAGGGTTAATGGGTAATTGTATTTTTCTGGCTGTGTTGTAATGAACTTTTATTCATGTTGGTGGCTATTCTAACTTGATGATAGAGTTTCTTTGACTATATGTTGAATTATATGCTATGCATGTTGACTTAGCATTGTTGGTCTTGTGATATACATGTCTATGACTTAACGAATATGTCTTAATTATTTGTATGGTCTTCTTAAATGTGCATAAGGCATTTTAAAGTAAATTGCATACTTTAATGAAATATCCCTGTCTAGCATGATTTCACGATATATATGCACACAGTTTCATACTTAGTCTAGTGGTGTACTAACCCCATTCTTGTCCCTTTTACTCCAACATTTTAGGTTGCAGTTGTTGAAGGTCTTTTGAGATGACATTGAAGAAGACTTGGAATTATCAATCATCCAAGTTGTGTAGGTCCACAATTTTAGAGGGCAATGCCAATATGAAGCTTATGAAGTTGTTCTACTTTTAAGACTCTTATGTTCTTTCCTTTTTTATTTGAGTAATAAACATCTTATAGCCTATATGTGGCTTTATTACGTTGATGTTTTGTGTAGGACCAAGTTGTTATACTATTATTAGATGGTTATGAGATGAGACATCAATTTGAGACTAGGTTATAAGTTATATATCTATGTGCAATAAAAGTAGAAGACTATGTAATCTTCATATACGAAAGGTCTATGTATACTCGATATGAATATTATGTGTATATAGAGGTGTTTTTAAACCTCAATGCTATAAGTAATGAAAAATTTTACATTTTTTTGCTTTTTTGACCTACGAATGTAACGATATAAGATAAGAGGCTAGTCTTAGTCCTCGAAGAGGAAGACATGCCGGTTACATCTGGGGGGTGCTTTTCCAATGTGACAAACTTTGTACCAGAGCATGAAGCTGAAAATATTTGCGTCGATGTCTCTCTCAACCACGTCTATATATATTCCTATTAATAATTGTGAAGCGCGCCACACTTATGGATAATAATCTATGTTATACTTCGGAAAATCTCACATTCTTGGAAGTCTAATATAGTGCCTGTAGAGTCTTAAACTCAATTTCCTTGTAGCATCTAATCATTCGCGATACAAAGACTTGAAGAAGAGATTTCCAATACGGGATATCCTCACTGAGGCAATCAAGTTCCTCCTCTTAAAGAAGATGTTAATGTTGACCAAGTTTTGGTTTATCCTCCTCCTTTGACGAATGGTGACATAAGGGCTACTCTTCTCCACATGGCCTAAGACATTACTACTCAAGAACAAGCCACAACTACTCAATCTCAATAAAAGACGACCCATGCTAATCTAGAGGTTGTAATCCGAGCAGACAAATAAGTTGGTACCATGGCTTTCCATTTGAAGGAATTCACTAGGATGAATCCCCTTACATTCTATAGGTCCAAGGTTGAAGAAGATCCTCAAGAGTTAATTGATGAAATTTACAAGATCCTTTTTATTCTATGGTGTTGACTACTAGTTAGAAGGCCGAGTTAACCACTTACCAACTCAAAGACGTGTCCCAAGCGTGATATGTCCTTAGAAGAACAATAGGCCTTTTAGAGGGTGACTGGTGATTAGAGAAGTTTTCAAGAAATATTTTCTTGATAGATTCTTTCTTAGGGAGAAATGGGAAAATAAATTAAGGGAGTTCATCAACCTTAGTGAAGAAGGTATGAGTGTGCTTAAATACTCCTTGAAATTCAAAATAATGTCAAAATATTTTCCATCTTTAGTCTCCGACCCTAGGGATAAAATGAACCGCTTTGTGACAAGAATGTTGGATAACTTGCAAGAGGAATGTCATTCAGAGATGCTCCAGGACAATATGACCATTTCTCCTCTCATGTTTCATGCTCAACCAGTGGAAGAGGCAAGGTCTAAGAGAAAGAGTACAGATGCCAAGAGGGCAGGATATATGGATTGTGGTTCTTCAAATTGTAGGCTTAAAATCCAATACAAGCCTAGGTTCAAAAAGAGGGTTTCTAATCATTTTCATTCAAATTCGCCTTAGGCTAGGTAATTATATGGGTATCCTAACCGGGTGGAAAGTGAGGCGAACATATCAAATAAGGAACAAACAATATGGGAGTGTAGAATTAGCGGTATAGGTGCGTTCAGGATCGTGTGGGGGGCTAAGCATTTTTGGCACTAGAGGACGATAGTCGCGAGGATTTGGCATTGAGATGTTGTAAAAGAGGCGGGTGTGACTGACTGGTGGGCGGTGTAATAGTTGGCTTAACACTAGTAAGTAGGGGAAGGGGTTAGAAGGGGGTGAGGTGGGATATTGGAATGGTGGTAGGGTGAGTGGGTGGGACAAGGTCAGTTATTAGGGTTGAGGACTGGGATGAGTTGTGGTTTTGGGGGAGAGCTTTGGAATTCAGTGCTAGTAAAAAGACGAGGGGGGTGTTCGGGGTGTGATGAGGTGGCAGGTGGGGTGAGAATGGGTTGGACGAGGGCGGCCACATAGTTACACTGGGGGCGTGTGTGTGAGGGAGGTTGGTAAGATTATGGAGAGTGAGCTATGGATGTGGGGTGATCGGGTTAGGCTAGTAAGAAAGGAGCGGGGTGAAGGGATAGACGGAAAGCTTGGTAATGCGAACGGGGGGTATGGCGGGTAGGGGGGCTAATAGATCTTTGGTGGGATAAATATTGGTGTTGAGTGTACTAAGGAGAGGGGACGCAGGGGAGAAAGGGATAGAGGTGTAGTGAAGGGGGGTGTGATGCATAGTAGTGAGGTTATAGGCTGATGCAGTGATATTGAGAGGGGAGGGTGGGGTTGGAAGAAATGAGGAGGGTTTAGTATAGGGGAGGAAGAGAGGGCGGAGGAGCAGGTGAGGCAGTGAGAGGGGTCGCTGAGTAGTTAGGGGTTACAACAGGGGGAGAGGGATGGGCGGGAGAAGATTGGGATAATTATATGATCCGGTGGCGGAGGAGAAGGTTGTTTTGGTGAGTGTGAGTGGGGGGTCGCGTTGGAGGGATAAGGATGCTAAATTGCCGTGGGGGCAAGATTGGGGGGAGAAGGGGTGACGGGATGCTATGAGAGAGATTGATTGGGGGGTTGTAGTTGAAGGGTGGTGTGGGGTTGCCACAGTTCGATCTTTGTGGTGGTGCGAGTTGGAAGGGTAATTGGAGGTCTGATTAAAGTTGGGCGAGAGATAGCAGGGGGGGTTGGTGGGGGTCGGGATAAAATGTGGATTAGGGGATCTTTTTTGTGGATCTGGGCAGTTGAGAAAACGAGTGGAGGGGAATGGGTTGGGGGACATTGGATGGAGGAGGGGTTTAGGATGGGGTAGGCGAGAATGGATAGGGGGTGGGGGAGCTCGGTGGGGGTTGAGCTTGATGTATGCGTTAGGACAATATAATAGTATGTGAGGAGGGGCGGTGTGGGATAGTTTTCGCCGAATGGGGGGGCGTATTAATGGGTAGGTTGTGCTGGCGTGTAAGGTTTGTAGTTATAGGTTATGGTAACTGTAGATGTGGCCGGGGATGTATGGTGTAATATTGGGAAGTTAGTAGCGAGGTACAGAGAAGGGATGATTACTGTTAGCGAATGGGGGGCGTTAGTCGTGTATGGGGGTGGAGGAGAAGGGGAGCGAGGGAGTGGAATCGAGGTGATACGGATGAATAATGGAGTGTGGGGCTGTGTAGCCTATACAGATTGTTTGTCTGGGGCTGAATATGAATAGAAGAGGGTTGCGGGGACCTTTGAATATGATGGGGGCGTGAAGAGAGGCGTGGGGTGAGACGGTATTAAATGTAAGATAGAATGGGTGCAGGTGGTGGGTGAGTTAGACGGAGGTGAGATGATTAGTAGCGTTTGGGAGGTGGATGTTATATTATGGAGGTTAGTATGTCGAGGAAGGGTTTGGGGGATTAGGGATGATAGTGAACGTGGAGTTAGATGAGGGTGAAGGTGAGTGGGGAGTTGGGTTGAGGTTTAAAATGTGAGGTAGGACTGGAGGATAGAAGGGGGGGATTTGGTGTGGTCGGGGTTTGGGGTGGTCAAGTGTCAAGCGGGAGTTTGTCGGGGAGGGGGGGGTGAAGAAGACGATAGCGTTATGATAAGCGCGGGGGGTGGTGGGGGGGGGGTGAGTGAGGGGTTGGGGACGGATGGAGGAGATGGCGGATTGAAGGGGTTCGCGGGTGTGGTTAAGCGTGGAGTGGCAGGGTGGGGTAAGGGGTGGTGAATGAATGAGCGGGGAGTCTGACGTATGAAAAAAAGTCTGGGGGAGGGAATAGAGGTAGTGTGGGGGAAAGGTGGTGTTAGTTGATAGGCGGGTTATGGCGGGTGGAGGACACGTTGTCCTTATATTCGGTGTGGTACAATTGAAGGGATGGGGAGTTAGTGGAGGGTGAAGGGGCGATATCAGGGGAGAGGAGGGGCGGTATTACGGTGAGGATGGATAGGTGGTAGCTGCGAATATTGAGGAGGTGTTGAGTTGGTGTGACGAGAAGAACGGTTGTAAGGTAGGGCGTATGGTAGGTTGTGTTTGTTGTTGTGGAAGGTGCGGGTTAGTGTGAGTGGTTAGACAGGGATTGGTGGAAATTGGGTGATTTGTATGTGTGATCTAAAGTGGGTGTTCCGGAAGCAAACGTTCGTGAAGGAGTTAGTTTTGGGGTGGTGTTGATGGTAGTGACGTAGGGAGAGAGCGAGGATGATAACTGGTGGGGGTGATACAGGTGGGGGATTGTGTAGTGTAAGTTCTTGGAGAATTTGGCGGGGTGTGATAGTGTGTGGAGTGGCGAGGGAAGGGAGGTGGGGTCATTGTAAATTTAGGCATACGGTGTGGCGAGTCACATACAGGGGTTAATGGTGGGACGGAATTGCATAGGGAAGGGGAGGGGACGGATGATGGGGGGACAGGAGGGGGACGGCTATTTGGGGGGTGGTGGTGGTTTAAGGAGTGGGGACGTGGTGGAGCGAAAGAACTAGGTAAGGGTAGTTGGGTAATAGGGGGGGAATGCGGAAAAGAGATAATAATGGGGATTGATAGAGTAAGGGTTGATGTGGAGCTATAAGTTGGGGGTTATAAGGGGCTATCGGAGTTTAAGAGGGAAAGGCGGGGCGGTGTGTGGAAGGTGGGGGTGATGGGAGTAGCTAATGGGATAAGCGGTAATTGGGGGGGGAGTAGAGAAGGGGCTTATAGTAGAAGGGATTGGTGGGGGTAGGGTAAAGAGATAGTGATGAGGGAATACATAAAGGCCCTAGGTTTAGGTAGGAGAAAGGACTTCGTAGTTGGATTTTGTGAGAATCTACACAGTGGGGGATGAAAGGAGTGGTGTCGGAGAAGAGTCAGTTATGGGTAAGCCCAAGAGGAATAGGGGGGGTCTCGGGTGGTGTGAGGGGGGAGGAGGAGAAAGTGTAGTGTCAGGAGGAGGAGGTTATAAAATGGCAAAGTTGGGTCGGAAGGGGAGGGTTGATGTGCCGGTGATTCGTGGATAGGGGGTGAGAGGGGGTACTTAGGCTTAGGGTGTGGGGGTCAAGAGGGAGGGGGTGGGGAGTGCGGGAGAGGGGAGGGGAGATTGTTTAAAATGTTGGAGTTAGTGAATTGAGTGGAGAGGTTATCTTGGGATGTTACGTAGAACGGAGGGGCAGAGAACGGGGCAGTAGCAATGGGGCACCGAGAAAGATGGTTGGTATTGTTGGTTGATGTGGGGAGGAGCGGGATTGGGGAGAATAAATGTTGCTACTGGGGTTAGAGCGAAGTAGGAATGGTTGTAGGGGCTGGGGTGGATGTTATTTGGGGCGGGAACAAGGGTGAGTTCGCTCGGAGAAAAGTAGGGTAGGTATGATGAATGGAATAGTGGAGCTGAGTTGGGGGGGGGGGGAGGGTGATAGTGTCTGTTGTGTATAATGTAGTAGAGAGTGAGACTTTCTTGTGTGAGTGGGGGGCGGGGGTGGGTTGTGGAATAGCTGTTGGGGTTGATAGTTTGTGCTAAATGGGTTTGTAGAGCTGTTTGAAGGAACGAGGGGGTGTGTGGATTGGCGTTAGGGGGAGTGTAATGGTTGAACGGGAGCAGAAGCGGGGGCGGGGTGAAGGGTGGGATGTGCCGATGTTGGTGAGAAGGCATTATCCAAGGGGTGGAAGGAGCGGTAGGGGTAAAGAGGGGATGATATGCAGCAAGGAGAGAGCGTATCTAACCCTAAGCCTTAAAATGGAAGGGTTACTAGTTAACCAAAAAAGAAGCCAACTTGGGGAAGGTGTGGCAAGAAGCACTATGGTGATTTTATTAAGGAAACATATAATTGTTTCTGTTGTGCTAAAAGTGGGAATAAGGTTCGAGATTTCCTAAATGTGAAGGGGCAAGATAAGTAGAGTGGGAAAGCAATTGTTTCTAATGATGGTCCGAAGGAGAATATTTTTATGCTCTCTACTCTAGGGGTAAGCAAAAGTCTTCCCCTAAATTTGGTGATCGGTATGTTGAAAGTTTTCTCTTTTGATATATATGCTTTACTTGATCCCGGTGCTACCTTTTCATTTGTTACTCCTCTAGTACTAAAAAGTTTTACATATTTCTCGATACCTTGAATGAACCTTTTATAGTGTCTACCCTTGTGTGTTAGTCGGTAGTTACAAAAAGAGTATAAAGCAATTTTCCTATAATGTTGCCCAAAAGAATTACACATGTTGAACTAATAGAACTTGATATGTTTGATTTTGATTGCATATTGGGTATGGAATGGTTACATATTTGCTTTGCCTCTATAGATTTTAGAACGAGGGTGGTGAAGTTTAACTCTCCAAAAGAGATCGTGTAAGAATTGAAGGGGGAAATTCTATTCCTAAAAGTCGTATAATATATTATTTAAAAAGAATGAAATATGATCTCTAAAGGGTGTTTATACATTATGGTAAGAATCAAAGATCTAGACTCCGAAATTCCTCCCACTGAGTTGGTCCCCATCGTGAGTTAATTTCTGTAGGTCTTTCCAAATAATCTTCACAGTATTCCTTCAGAACAGGAAATTGATTTCTGTATCGACTTGTTACTGGATACAAATCCCATTTCAATTGTGTCCTTATCGGATGGCTCCGACCGAATTGAAAGAGTTGAATGTTTAATTCAAAGATTAACTAGACAAAGGTTTCATTAGACCTACTATTTCTCCATGCGTGCTCCGGTTTTCTTTGTGATAAAGAAGGAAAGGTCCCTTAGAATTTGCATCGATTATCCCCAACTAAATGAAGCCACTATGAAGAAGAAGTATCATTTCCCTCTGATTGACGACTTTTTTAATAAACTCCAAGGGGAAAGATACTTTTCTAAGGTTGACTTGAAATCGGGGTATCAAAAACTAAGGTTAAGAGGTGAGGATATACCAAAAATGGCATTTCGGAGTAGATATGGTCACGATGAGTTCTTAGAAATGTCCTTTGGTCTCACTACTGCCATGAAGGCATTTATGGATCTCATGAATAGGGTGTTTCCAAGTTAACTAGATTCATTTGTCATGGTCTTCAGTGACGATATCTTGGCATATTCAAAAAATGAGGGAGACAACATGGACCATTTGAGGGTTGTGTTACAAACGAGTAAGGGGAACCAATTATTTGCCAAGTATAGCAAATGTGAGTTTTGGTTGAGGTCCGTGTGTTTCTTGTTCATATCATCTCTAGTGATGGAGTAGAGGTTGATCGAATGAAAACGGAGGCGATGAAAAATAGGCCTAGACCATTGACTCCAACCAACATTAGGAGTTTCCTGGGTCTAGCATGTTATTATTAGAGGTTTGTGGACGGTTTTGTGTCCATGCTATCTCCCTTGACTACTGTTACCCTAAAGAGTATGAATTTTGACTGGTCAGAGGTATGTGAGAAAAGATTCTAAATCTTGAAATATAGTCTTACTCCCGCTCCGATTTGACATTACCTGAGGAACCAAAGATTTCGTTCTATATTATGATGCATCCCGAGTGGGTTTAGGGTGTGTGCTTATGAAATATGGGAAACTAGTAGCATATACATATCGACATCTTGAATGTGCATGAGAGGAACTATCAATCTCATGATCGTGACTTAGTGTCCATGGTATTTACATTTAAAATATTGAGGCATTACTTGTATTGTGTATATTTTTATGTGTATACCCATCACAATAGTCTCTAATATGTGTTTACTCAAAAGGAGTTGAATCTCTGACGAAGAAGTTTGTTAAAATTGTTTAATGATTAGGACATGAGTGTTCTCGATCACTCCGACAAAGACAATATTGTTGTGGCTGCTCTAGGTCGTGTGACCATGGGCGGTGTGTCTCATGTAGAGGAAGCCAAAAAGACCAAGTGAAAGATGTTCACAGGTTGGCTACATTAGGTGTTATGTTTGAAAATCTCAAGGGTCAGTTTTGTCCATCATCTCCGGTCATCATTAGGATGTTGAGTGACGTTGAACAACACATTTATCAACATTCTGGATTTGGAAGGATATATTCTTAACCAGTTACATGAGTCCAGTCTCCTCAGGGGGGTTGTGTGTCTATGCTCAGGATGTTGTGTATTTTCCATATAACAATTTGAGGACCATACTTTCTTGTGAAATCTGGTCCTGTTACTCCATTCATGCAGGTTTGACAATGATGTACCATGACCTTAGGGAAGCGTTTTTGTGGGAAGGTTTAAAGAAGGACATAGCAGAATTTGTAGCAAAGTGTCCAAATTGCCAATAAGTGAAAGCCCACACCAAAAGCCGGGTGGTTTACATCAAGAAATCCAAGTTCCTACATGGAAATGGAAATATATCAATATGGATTTTATGGTAGGTTTTCCTTGTACACAAAAGCAAAATGACCCCATATGGGTGGTTGTGGATAGGTTGACCGAATCTGCTCATTTTATTTCCTTCAAGTATACTTAATCAGCGGAGGATTATGCAAGGATATTCATAGAGATAGTGTGTAGAAATGGTATTATGCAGTCCATCATATCAGATAGGTGGTGCAATATTCATATCTATGTTTTGGAGGTCATGAAAAAGAATTAGGAACGATGGTGAAATTAAGCACCGCTTTTCATCCCCAAACGGGTTATCAAACGGAGCGTACTATCTAAACCCATGAAGATATGCTTAGATCTTATATCATTGATTTCAAGGGACATAGGGACAAGCATTTGCCTTTGGTGGAGTTTGCTACAATAATATCTACCATTCATCTATATCTATGGCTACTTATGAAGCATTGTATGGTAGGAAATGTAGATATCCAATTGGATGGTTTGATGTGGGCGAGTCTTCACTGTTGGAACCTGATTTGATTTATAAAAGTTAGGAGAAGGTTCATATCATAAGGAAGTGGTTTCAAACAGCCTATAGGTGGCAAAAGTCTTATGACGATAAAAGGAGAATTGTTTTTGATTTTGAAGAAGGTGATAAAGGGTACTGGAAAATATCGCCTATGAAAGGGGTGGTTAGATTTGGTAATAAATGGAAGTTGAATCCTCGTTATGTGGGTCCCTATGAAATCTCTCAAAAAATTTGTAAGATTGCCTATGACTTGAAACTCCCTAGTGAATTTGCTTTGGTTCATCTAGTGTTCCATGATTCTATGCTTAAGAAGTGTATCGATGATCCTGAGTCTATTCTTCCTAATGAGGGTCTTTGTGTGAAGGATAACCTTTGCTATGATAATGTTCCAGTTCAAATGATTCATAGACAAGTAAAGAATTTGAGGAACAAAGAGGTGGCTTCCGTAAAGGTTTTATGGAAGAGATTTCCTATTTGAGGGTGCAACTTTTGAGTCTGAAGCCTCATAAAATCCCATTATACTCATATATTTGATAACTAAGGTAATTTATCCCTCATAATAACGAAAATATTTACTTAAATATGAATTTTCTTGATTTTTGGAAAAGGTTTGCAAAACTGTCGTTTTTGGTGAAGTTATAGCGAAATTGTGCATATTGTCTTAAAAATTTGCAATTCTTCTTGTTTTGAGTTATGTTGTGCATTTTTATATGATGAGTATTTATGAAGTTATTATATCATGTTTTTAAGTAGAAGTTTGCATAATTGACTCATATATGAGATGTTGAGATCATGTTGTTGTTGTGAGAAGGAAATGCCTCATAGTGTGATTTTGAGCCTTATAAGTTGTAATTTAAGTTTTGAATTTCCTTTTGTAAATGTCATGATTGAAGTGGTAACTCATGTTGTCATGTATTGTTGATTGCTTGGGCTGCTAGTCTTGAGTATATTCCTTCCTCTCAAAGATTCTAGTATTATTCGGGGACGAATGTTCCTAAGGGGGGATAATGTAACATAAAAGTGTAGAAGACGTGTTTTAGATCCTAATATAAGTGTAAAATGGTTAAGACACTGTTTTAAGGTCTATTTTAATGAATATAAGTCATTTAGAAAGTTTAGAAATCAAAACATCAAAGAACGTCCATGACATTCTGAAAGTAGTTCAATGAGGTACTAGCATGCCTTAGCCTATTTAACTAGCTTTTTGGAGTTGGAAATTAATCAGTTTTGATTGAAGAGTGTCTCACACGTATTAGAGTTAATTCATAGTAGAAACTTCCAAGGACGACTCCCCAAGGACAAACCAAGGGCCCTTGAAGAGCACCCTTACAAAAGTGACTAAAAGCTATCAATAGACAGTGTCACCAACAAATGCCACAGACGGTTCGTGGTACAATCGACAGGGCGCCGATTGCCTCCATATCTGGACACTTAGTACAATTTTTTCAAGGGTAATTAATGACAAATATCGAAATGTATATACAAGTGTGCATCACAAAGGGAAAATGCACTTCGATGGACACACAATCCATTGATCATGATCTCGTCTGTGGAGCCACTATTTTGCTGCACGTTTTTAACTTGTTCATATAATTAGTTGGCTAATATAGGAAGTTAATTAGGGGTTAGGGGAGGTCTAATTAAGATTATTAACAGCCTATATAAAGAGCCTTAGCTAAATAGATTAACCTAAGCTCTCGTAAATTCCCAAAATCCAAACTCTCTTCCTTCTCTCTTCTTTCTCTCTCAAGTTGAAGAACTCCATAGAATTCAAGGTCATCGTGGGTTCTAGGGATCCAATAACAAAAGTTTCTTCATTAATATTTATCAAACAATATGTTATGGGATTCTATTCACCTTTGGGACTCTTTTGCCCAAAGAGTTCCATCAAATTGATTTCAAAAGTTTGAAATTTGAGTAGGTCTTTTCCAATCTCAAAATTTATCTTTGAAATTGATTTTTTTAGGGTTTATTTGAATTTATTTTAGTATATTATGATGAACCATGACTATATTATGTTATATCTTGATGGATTCATCATGTTTGTACAAGATGACCTAGTCCTCTTAACCCTAGGTTGTGATCTTGATTTTAATTGTGTAATGTTGATTCAATTGAATTAGTCATTGGTCAAATTACTACTAGCTTATGTTATTGTATAAATTATGAATACATTTAATGAATTGTATTCTTATCATTCTGGTTCTTGAGTAATTGATCTACATTATGACTTTGATCTAAGTATCTTATCTTAATTTATGAACTAGTGATTGATTCTGATGTAGTGGTTCAATTAGACTTGTTATCATGATTGGTTATTGTTGAGTGATTATATTATACCTTATTGGGTTGATTTAAGGGTTTATGGTAACACCTTGATGATGTATTATGCAAGAGACTTGGTAAGTCTTGTGATCCCTATTATTTAGTTAAATGGTGGTAAATTGTGAGTAAGTGATGATATCTCATTGAAGTATACATTTTATTAAGATTGATAGGGTTGGTATGATGTTGAATTAAAATGTGTTGACTATGGTTTGTGAGGTGCTGGCTAAGATGTAACTGATATAAAGACGGTGATAATTGTCCAATGTCCTCTATCATGATGTGAATGTGCAAGTGTGATAACCTTACTTATATGAATTGCAATGAAAGGACTATACTCATGCAATTATTATTGATCTATGATGATGAATATTATACAAGGGATAGACCTATGACATACATTAAACTATGATGATTAATAAATACATTTCAAAAGGGGTTGGAGCTTAACATCGAGTTAACTAGAGTTAGAAGTGTCGCTTACCACATAAGGAAGGTAGGATCACTAATATACTCATAATATTGGAGACTATAATGCATATAGCATAAAACGGGTCCAAACTATATCTCCTAGTTCTTGAACTATGTTTCCACCATATGAATACTATCTAGTGGATCCACATAGTTTTTATGCTCATGTTTTTGTACTACCTTGGCAAGTAGTCCGCCTTCCTTCTATGTAGGGTTTCATGACATCGGATACCACATTAGATCATTTGGTCTATGTTTGTTAAGGGAAAGATAAAATGAACTCTGACTAGGATGACCTAAGGGGTTTAACAAAGTCTAGGAAGGTGAATGGGACTCTACCGAAACATTGCACTTGTTAGCATTGAAAATTCTTAGGAATGATTTTTTATTAGTATTAATAATAATGGCACATAAAATTGTACTTGATAATCTTAATCATATGATGATACGACAGGATATTAGTCTCAACTTATGAATATTGTTGTCTTATTCCTAAAGTAAAATGAGATGTACTCTTAATGATGATGGTTATGTGAAGTTTGATATTAGTCATGGTTCTTATTATGTTTTACATGACGAGAAAGTTTATGGGGCTTTGCTTTGGTATTGAACTTGTTACTTAATGAGGTTCATGGTACTTTTTCCTTGTCTTTTTTTTTATGTTGTAATGAAACATTCTTCCTGTTTTGTACTATTCTAACATTATGATATAGTTTTCTTAGAAACACTTTATGTGCTCAATTATATGCTTTTCATGTTAACATGAATCGATGTAGCATTGTTCGTCTTATTATGTACATGTCTATGACTTAATGAATGTCTTAATGATTGGTATGGTCTTCTTCAATGTGCATAAGGCATTTCAAAGTAAGTTGCATACTTTAATGAAATATACCTTTTCAGCATGATTCGCAATATGTGGCATATGGTCTCATACCTACTACAAGATGTGTACTAACCCCATTTTCTCCATTTTTCCATAACATTTTAGGTTCCTCTCGTTGAAGGAATTTTGGTACAACTTTTAAAAATACTTGGAAATCTCAATCATCCAAGTTGGGTAGGTCCTCACTTATCGATGGCAATGCCAATATCAAGTTTATGAAGTTGTTCTAGTTTTAAGACTCTTTTTATTTTCCTTTTTATTTGCGTACTAATCATTGTGTAGACTATATTTGGATTTATGAAGTTGATGTATGGACTAGGCCAAAGTTGTTATACTCTTATTAGATGTTTATGAGATGAGACATCCATCTGAGAGTATTTGATATCTTATATATCTATGTAAAATAAAAGTAGAAGACTTTGTAATCTTTCAAAAAGAAGGGTATATGTATACTGGATATGAATATTATGTGTATGTAGAGGTCGATGTAATCTCAATGCAGAAGTAATGAAAAGTTTAAAATTTTCTGCATTTTTGACCTATGATTTAATGATGTAAGAAAAGAGCCTATACTTAGTCCTCAAAGAGGACGACGATGTCGGTTACGCCTAGGGGTGCTTCCTGGGTGTGACGATTTCCGTCTAAAAAACATAATTTAATGCGGCCTGACATTTTCAAGATAACAAGCTTAATGACGATCGGCTAAATGTTTAGCCTTGCACATCTGATCTTAGAAAACATATATCATGTATTAAATAAAATTTCAAATTCATCACAGTTAGACGATATAAGAGTCTGTTTTCCCATCAACTATATTTATGGTTCGCTCGCTTATTATGTTAAGACACAATATCAGCTTACTAGTGGACCTTCTCTACGACGAATAATTGTATATTCTGGGGAAGGAACTGGAAAGTATTCTGTAAATATGAAGAAAGAAAGCGTGTTTATAGGGGGGAAAGCATTGTAGGGACTGAAAAATGCTTAGTAGTCCTCACCCAACTTATTAAATTTATGATGGAATAGCATCATAGTTGGATCTAGATTATTTTATGGGCCTTCATTTAAATTATCTTTCCAGTTAGGAGTGGAGGGTCCTTTGTCATCGACCATATAGTATGCATCAATTTAGTCGCCAATTTGGTTTTCATCAAGATATTCATGTCTATTTAGAAAATGATATTTGCATTGAGTCTCTCGAGGAAGTCCTTAGATATTAGAGCATTTGTGTATCTGCTGCAACTATGTCAAAAACGATAATTCCTCCTGCAATAACTTCGGCAAAGAATCTTTATACTACCCAATATTCATCTTGGTGGGAGAGATCCGATGAAATGGTTCGTGATAAACGTTCGAAAGTTATGGAGGAGAAAGCTGGGTAAGAGTTTCTTACCCTTTTAGAATATTAAAGTCAAGAAATTGAGAAGATACTTTTAAAGGTCAGGACTCAATTTTCTCCCCAACCTCAATGTAAGAAGCTTAACTCCTCTAAGGCATCCATGAAAGAAGTAGTTCACGAAATAATTCTCGAGTAATAATTCTTTTCACGAAAAAAGAAAAACTAGAAAGGATCGGTGTTGGAAGAGGCAAAGAGTTGAACCTTTCGTGGTTGAAGTAGTTCATTTTAGGATTTGTAGAAGTCGAAAGGGTCAATAGTACATCAAGTTCATTGAGAATGGAGAGATAAGGTATTCTTTCCTTTCTTTTTATCTTTTTTAAAAAATAAAATAAAATGAATTTGGTAATTGTCATGCCCCGAGCTACACATTGGGGATGGCTGGAACTCAAAGACTATTGTTGGACTCGATCGAACCCTTGGCCTTGCTTACTTAACTTACCGAAAGACAATATGAATAACTATTAATGATCAAAACTCAATTGAACTAATTATGAATACTAACTCAGAACTGTTTATAAAGATCAGAATATTTAACCGGTTGAATGTGGAAAACCAAGTTTTAACAATTAGAAAAATTAAAAGACTAAAGGACTAAACTCTTATTGTCTATCATTGGAAGCATCTAAAACTGACATTGATGTTTCGATAGACTCCACAAAATCCTATTAATTAAAAAACTAAAAGCAATAAAACAAGTACTCCGGAATGAAATAAGGCTCACCAGTTGACTCTGGAGTGCTCACTTGATCATCGATGTGTTGGATTACCTACGTTAGCATCATAATACAATGCAGGCCCAGAGGCATCAGTCCATATAATGTATGACTATGCGAGTCAGAATGTTAAACAACGTAGGGTAAAAAGAATATGAAGGAAACTAAAGAACCTACTTGGCTCAACTCAACATATTTTACTCATTGAAATATTAAGAAATGTAAAAAACAAGAGAAATATAAATAAAATTTGTTTAAAAAAACATGTTGTAAACTCGGTATCTATGCAAAGATACAATAAACTCTTACATATATGTAATTACAAGTAAATTGTATATATATAAGTTCATTGAACTTCTTTGGGAGTATCTCTAACTAACAACCATCACATAAATGCTATGGTTATGATCCATCAATCTACCTCACGCTAACAGCGCATCGTATAGCCAACCAAAGGTATAAGACTTGAACTTCCTAATAGATCCACTAGTCTACTCTTAAAAGAGTTCATCTAAAAAGTATACCCCTTTTCTACCCATGATGGATACATTTTTTTAGGGAGATGTTATTTATTTGAACTCATGCTTTTCCCCAATTTATTTCTCAATACTAATCTTAAAATATAATGACTCATATGTTTTCAAAACATGCTTATTATTTGAGATTAGTACTAACGTAACTTAGCTCAATTTCGATCTTCGAAATCACAGTTCCCGGATTCCTTCATTTAAAAAGCTATAACTCTTTTCTAAAAACTAGCCCGGAGGCTATTTGGAAATCTCACTTTCCATCCATTTTAAATGTGAAAACATTTTATACTTATTTGGGAATACTTATTCCCCATATACTACATGTAGGAAAAGAGAACACGCAAATCATCAAAAAATTCCTAAATCTCAACTCATGTTCCAGAATGAAAACAATTAAAAAACCACATTTAGAACATTTAAAATCCAACTTTTTTATGATCAAATCATGCAAAATGAAACATAAATAAAACTTTGGTGAACAAATCTTACAATGATATAGATTCACATACTCTATTAGGGATCACCCCCGATAAAATTCACAAGTTAACTTTGACGATCTTGGCGAATCTTGAACTTTTTCTTCTTCTCTTCTCTTCTCAGTTTTCCTTAGCCATAGTATCAAAATCCTAACATATAAAAATGATTAATTTCTTATTTAAACCATATTAAATTCCTAAAAACAGATTAAAATAATTGGGTAGTGAAAGGTCTAAAATACCCTTTAAATGCCGGATTTGGACATTTTTTTAATCTGACAGACCAACTTCAAAAATGCATAACTCACTCATACAATGTTGAAATCGTACAAACTTTGTAGTGTTTGGATCGTTCAAAGATATTTCCAACCATAATGTGAACTACCTCTAAATCATCCTGATCTAGTAGATATTTTCCTTTGTTGTTGACCGAAATTTCAATTTTAATTTACTCAAAATTTCTAGATTTCGTTATGCATTAAAAAATTACTGTTCCTAGATTTTAAAAAAGTCTTTTCTAGTTCTTTGTAGTTGAAAGATGTTATAATATCTTCCATTTGAGAACATTCGTCCTCGAACATAGTTATTCTTACATGACTAAGGATAATAACATCAAGATCAAAGACCCAACAAGTAAAGGCAACAATAACATGCTAACTCATAACTTATAGAGTGCTAAGAAGAAAATTAGTACCTAGCTCTGCATTTTCTCCCGAGTTCAAATAAGTGTGGGTACCACTTTTTCATCTCCTCTTCAGCTCCCAAGTAGGTTCTTCAACAAGATTGTTCCTCCAAAGGACCTTGATTGATGCTACCTCTTTTGTTCTCAACTTGCAAACTTGGCGATCTAAAATTTCAACTGGAATAGCTTTGGTTAAGATATCCTTGATCCAAATATTTTCCGTTGGTATGAACAAGGAAGGATCACCTATGGACCTTTTGCACATGATGATGTGAAATACCAGATGAATCGCTGCTAACTCATGTGGTAGCTCCAATTAATAAGCTACATTTCCCATCCTCTTGGATATTTTATAAGGTCGAGTATATGGGGAGTGAGCTTCCCTTTTTTACCAAACCATCTAACACCTTTCATGGGTTAAACATCTAAGTTTCCAGAATATTCTACTTTGAACTCTGACCACCTACCCCTAACATCAGTTTAGGATTTGTGAAAACTCTGTGCCGTTTTCAATCCCTCTATAATGACCTTCCCCTTTTCTGTAGCTTGGTCAACTAAATGTAGTCCTATCAACCCTGCTTCACCAACTTCAAACCATCCAATAAGGTATCTACGTCATTTCTCATAAAGTTATTCATAAAGATCCATTTGGATCATCTCAATTTCTTTTGAAATCGATCACGCAAGACCTCAAGACGTCCTCTGTTGTCTTAATAATACGCTCTACATGTCCATTAGTGTTAGGAAGAAAGCCAGTACTTCAGTTCATCTTTGAACCCAAACCTTTCTAAAAAGTGTATCGTATATTGTGCACTTCTATATGAAATAATGGAGACAGGAACTCCATGAAGTCATACAACCTCTTTAATGTACAACTTACTGTAATACTCTGCTGAATGGGTAGTCTTTATTTGCAATAAGTGACCTGATTTTTCGATTTTATCAACAATTACCCAAATAAAAATCATGCTACAATCCAGATCTGGGTAAACCTCCGATGAAATCCTAATTATTTATCTCGCACTTCCTCTCCATAAATTCTATCTTCTCAGTCAAACCTCAAGTATTTTGATTCTCTACTTTAACTTGTTTGCAATTCGGGTACTTGACAACAAATTCAACAATGACCTTCTACATACCATTAAAGCAATATAATTCTCTAAAATCACGGTACATCTTTGTGGAACATAGATGAATGGAATATCTAGATATATTAGCATCCTCCATGATACTCTTTTGGAGTCGATCCACCATATGTACATACAACCTACCTTTATATTTCAATACCCCATCTACCCCTTGTTAAAAACCTAATACTCTTTGCTTATTGACATTTGCCTTTAATTCAAACAAAATGGAATCTTGGTCTTACATTTATTTCACTTTTGACATTAATAATGATTCATCCCCACTCGTTACAACTATTCCTTTTTACGTGAGATCCATGAGTCACACCAATAAGCATACAAGTGTTCACATATCTTTTGCTAGTTCTTTCTCCTTTTCTTAAAGATAGGTGGTACTAGCCATAGACAACCTTCTTAAGGCATCAACAACCACATCAGCCTTTTTTGGGAGGTAAAAATTCTCATGTCAACGTCCTTGAGAAATTCTAAACACTTCTTTATCTTAGATTAAGCTCTTCAAATTTGAGGAAATATTGTAGACTATTGTAATTATGTAAGACATCATCATGAAAATCATACAGATAGTGACACACATCGTTAAAAGAGAAAAAACGATAAACAGCCAACTCGCTCATGGCTTCTTATTTTTCTGATGAACTTTCAATGGATGAATATGAGATAACTCTATCATTCTACATTAGGAAACAACCAAAACTAAATCTAAATTCGTTACACTACACACAAAACCTTGAGTACCCTCAAGTAAAGTAAAAATTTGGGCAGTAGTCTATCTCTTCTTCAATTCAAGAAAAAATTTCTCACAAGCCTAAGACCATTGAGACTTAATTGTTTTCTGAGTCAATTTTGTCAAAGGAGATTAAATATACCAGAAACCTTCAACAAATTTCCTATAGTTGCCATTCAAACCTCCAAGACCTCTATTAGTTTTTCTTTGAAATTCTCTAGATCCTCATCATTGCTCGAACCAATGAAAAATTGGTGATTCATCCTCAAGAACTCACAATTTTTTTTTAGCTCCTCTTTGATTACCAACCATATTAGTCAAAGTCTAACTCAACATCCTCATTGCCTCTATGAATTTGACGTTAGTCACATCTCCCTGGGGTTGCACTTCAAGTGCATTGGGTACCGCTTGTTCCTATAAACACCTCCTAGATGGACAACCTCTTGCTGCTCTTGGTGGAGTCATGATTATTTTAAAACACGTGTAAGCACGAGTTAGAGAGAAACTTCTTATAGATAAATTATAACGTAAAAAAGGAATATGAAAAAAGTGAAGAAATTTCTTAATGTTGCAGCCTTCTAATTATAGATGTGGTGCGCTTCACGCAAATAACTAGGACTCTACACACACGACTTCATAGACTCCCTAGAAATCATAATTATGTTCTTTGATACCAATTTTTTCACGCCCTGGGTCTATCACTTCTAAGTGGTTGTCACTTGAACAACATTGATTTCTTCGAGCGGACCATTGGTATGACTTACTTAATTCAGCAGAACACAATATGCATAACTATAATGATCAAAACATTACTTAACTAATAAACTATACTAACTGATAAATGTTTGTAAGGATCAATACAATAAACTGGCAAAGAGTGGCAACCCAAGTCTTAACAAATGGAAAGATATGAAAGGATTAAAGGATTAACATCTAATTGTCTATCTATGAAGCCTCTAAAACTGAAATGGATGTTGAGACAAACCTCACAAAATCCTAAGAAAGAAAATAATGAAAGAAATAAAATGAGTTCTTTATATTGCAAGAAAGTCACCAGTTGACTCTCGAGTTCTCAATTTGATCATGGGTGCACTGGATGTCGATCGTCGTTACCGGTGTCTACATCATAATAGAATATGGTTCAACTTGCATCACTACATTGAATGAATGATTATGCAAGTTGGAAGTCTAAACAACATATGCTAGAAAGAATTTGAAGGAAACTGAAGAACTTACCTGCCTCAACTCAACTCAACATATTTGACTTATTTCAATATAAAACAATTTAAAAACAAGTGAAATAAAAATAAAAGTTTTTAAAAACATGTCGTAAACTCTTTGTGTATGCAAAGATACAATTAACTCTGACATATATGTAAAAATACAAGTATATATATTTTTTTATATAAATAAATTTAACTTTTATGAGAGCTTCTCTCACCGACAACAATCATGTAAGAGCTATAGTGATGATACATCATCTACCTCACGCTTGCAGCGCATTTTATACACTACCAAAAGTATAAGACCTAAACTACCTAATGGATCATCTAGTTTACTATTAAAAGGGTTCATCTAAAAGGTATGTACCTTTTTTACCCATGGTGCATACATAGTTTTATGGAGATGAGATTTATCTTAATTGATGCTCGTCGCCAATTAATTTCTCAATACTACTCTCAAAATATACTCGCTATTATGTTTTTAAAACATGCTTCTTTTGTGATTCAATATTAGTGCTCAAAAAATAGCTCAAAGGCTATCTTGGAAGTCTGAGTTTCCATTCTTGCTTCACTTGGAAAGCTTTTACGTTTTTTTTGAAAAATAGCCGGAAAGCTCTTTGGAAATCATTTTTTCCATCCTGTTGAAATGTGAAAACATTTTATTCTTCTTTTGTAATACTTAGTCCCCATTTACTTCTTCGAAAAAAAGACTTCACTCTACTCTGAATTAAACTCAAACTTAAGTCATAAAATAAATCTAAAATGTTGGTGAACGACTTATGGAGCTTAAAATGAACTTCTTATCAGTTTCTTTTCTCTTTACTCAAATTTATTTTAAAGTCTAAGCAGAAAGACAAAATAATTTTTTTTCCAAAACTAGCGAAAACTTCAGACTTTCTTAGACTTTTATAACCTCTCATTGAATTCCAGTTATGGCATTGTAGTTGTTTTTTATGTTTCTTTTCTTATTTAATATTTGATAGAACGTCCTTTATAGTTAGTTTGAATCTTTATCAAGTGTTAAAACACTTTACAAGGTCTGAAACATGTTGAACTAAGAAAACTGGGTAAATGCACAAATTCAAGCACATCTAGGGTACGCCAAGACAAACCTATTTTATTGAGGCTCTTTGGGCGCACTCCAAGCGCACCACCCAAGACCTATGACACAGATGGGGGTCGTTGAGCATTACACTACTGAGGCGATACCTAAAAAATTTTTCACTTAGATTTCATGTACCCACATCATTATATTGAAGGATGTAACCCAATGAATTAAAGAACAACATTTTGATCATCAAAGAACTGCTAAATCTCAACTCATGTACAAGAATGAACGTAATTCAAGAAATTCTAAATCCATCCTTTTTAGGATGAAATCACGCTAAAAAAACTTGCCTAACACGTGGGTGAACGAACTCAATGTTGATGTAGACTCACATACTTTTTAAGTATCACCCCTGATGAAAACCACAAGTCATCTTTGACAATCTTGTAGAGTGGTGCCCTTTTTCATCTTCTATTCTCTTTTCCTTTCCTGTTATCCCTACCATGCAATTTCAAACATCTAAGACTGGGTAAATTCTGATATGACCCATATTAAACCCTTTAAAACGGAATAAAATAATAGGGTTGCGAAAAGACTAAAATACACTTCATAATCCAGGATTTGAATATTTTCTTAATCGGACAATCCAACTTCAAAATCGCGTGACTCAATCACACAAAGTCAAAATTGCGCAAACTGTGGGGTGTTAGAAAGATTAATCTAAGGTCTTTGCAAACACATCTGGAGTTACACCTAACTCATCTTTACCTATGACTTATTGTTCTTTGAGGTTGACTAAAATTTCATTTTTAATGTACTTCAAATTTCTAATTTCCTTGTACTTTACAAAAATAGTATTTCTAGATTTTTAAAACTCTTTTATAGTTCTCTGTAGTTGCGAGATGTTACAGTAACCCAACCTTTTCACATGTCGGTTTACGCTGCCAGAACCCACCAGGATCGCCACATAAAAGACCACAAGTTTCCGATGAGTGTAATGTTATTTCAATACCCAAGGAAAAATCAATTTCAAAGACCGAGCAGTAACAAAAGAGATCCTCTACTTCACATGGCAAAACATTAAAAGGATTGAGTCCTTATTAAAATGAGCTTTCTCTATTTCTTCGATAGAATAATAGAGCTATGTCTATTTTTTAAGGAAAAGGTTTTATGTTCAACCACAAAAGGAAATACATCTTGAGTTTTTGGGAAGTGATTTGTGGAAATCTTTCAAGAACATCCCTAGACAAATTTCATCTTACAAAAATGATATTTGTAAAATTTTCAAGGGTATTAAGTAAGATGTAAATATTAAATCCTTCACCATTGAATATCGCTAGACTCTCTTGCTGATCATGGTACTTCTTATGATCAACAACACTCTAATTTTATTGAAAAGGCGCGTGAAGATAAGAAGAAAGAGTTTCTTTCCAATTCCAAAGAGTATCTTCAATTGTTCAAAATAGAGTAGGGTGAGAAGTCTAATAAAATTTTCTTCTAACAAGAAATCGCTAAAGAAGGCTAAGCAGATGCTCTTGTGAAAATGTTAAGAAAAATGTTGTTGAGATTCAATCCAAGGTTTTTGTTACGTAAGATGATATATACTTTTGTGAAAATACTTGTTTATTAAGTTCTGAAGATTCAATTTGTTTGGAACAGAAAAGACATGGCTTGGAGGCTAGTCATCAAGATTTTACTAGATACTAGTTACAAATATATTAGTCTTTTTATTTTCTTTCCCTATTTTTGTTTTCTATAGCATTTGATTAATGTTTTATATAGTTTTATAGTAATGAAGTTCTTTCTTTTTTTCCACATACCATGCAACTTTTTGTGTTGTGCAATTGGAATTTGTTCTTTTATTATTGATTGTAAGCTTTTAGTAATTCGAAGTCATTCCATATTTTGCATGCTAATATGAATGAATGTAGTGCAAGTTCCACATTTTTAGGTTTGCACATTCAGAGTTGACTTATGAATTTTGTGGAATTTTATTCTTCAACTTATAACAAGTTTTAGGATCTTAACTTGTAAATTCATAGATATCGAAGATATTGACTTGCAACTTGGTTTATTTAATCACCTCCACATGAAAAATTGTAGGACTTATCTTATTATTTTATAGATTTTGAAGACTTCAACTTGTATACTTTAATAATTTGAAGAATTCAACTCACATACTTATCGAAATTTATAGAATTCAAGTCAAATTTCAAAGAAGTTCATATTTCATATGGGTTTTCCCTCTACATTGACCCATCAATACTTCGTACATGTAAAAAGTTTGAATAGATAAAATATAAAATTAAATACTTATCGGTTTTACTTTCATGTGACATATTAAGTGGGATCATTTTTTTTTATTGACACTCATGCAACTAAACTTATAATAGGTTCTAAGAGCCTACGTACCTTAGGGAAGAGGATTAGGTGAAACCATTATTTTGTGGTTAGAAATTTTTTTTCTTTGTTGTGTCATACACTATTTATATTCTTGTTGTGCAGGGGTGACATGCAGTTTTGGCTCGTAGCTTATGGAGAATCATCTTACTTCAGGGGTAGTACCTTTTTAGGAATTTGGCATTAGTAGGACCGATCATTACGCCATAACCGTCAACATGCTTGTAAGCACCATTTGAATATGCTTCTTATATGACATATGCTCTATCCCACTTTGAGTTAAATTTCCCCCCAATATTGTGAGAAGTAATAATGGGTATTCTTACCCTGAGACTTGGTCTCCAATATAAAAACACCTAAGTGAACCATCTTATTTAAAGCAGGAGACGGACGAGCTTTATAATAATCAAGGTTTTGTTGGGATTCTATCCTTTTTTCATTATGTGATTCTAACAAGCAAGACACTATCGATCATTTCTTCATCAAGAAATTCATTAATAGCATGTCTCAAGGAAGGTATTTGACGCTCAAGTGCAAAGACTGCTTCAACTCCCAAAGCAAGTGAATAAGGTGTTTCATGAGTTGAAGTTTTGTTCGATGTTCTACATGCTCACAAAGCATTTTCTATTCTTTCATGCCAATCCTATTTGGACTTGGAGAAAACTTTCTTCAGAAGGCTGCATAGAGTGTTATTGAATGTTTCAACGTAATCATTGGCTCCAGCATGATACATAGATAATTGAAGTTTGTTGATGTCGAAGAGATCACAAATCTTGTTCATTAACTTGTTATCAAATTGATTGCCATTGTGCGTTATTATGTACGAGGGATGTTAAAGTAATAAACGATATTCACTCGGATAAAATTTAAAACATTATCTTTCTTTATTTCTCTATGTGCTACAACTTGAACTCATTTTGTGAACTAATTTGTTGCAGCCTATATGTACAAGTGTCCTCCAAGAAGTTTTTTGTAGTAGTCCCGCAATAACCACTGCCCTATCATCAAATAGACAAGATGCAATAGTTGGGTCAAATTCTTCAGGCATCAGATGGATGAAATTAACATGATATTGAAAAACATAGCACCTCTTCCCATAGTTTAAGCTTTCCTCGTTATGACCCTGAAATGAAATACGATAAACTAGAGCCTAACATGTGGTATAATAGTTAATTACTTGTTAATAAGGTGTGTCATATCTTGAAATAGTTGGTTTGAATAGATTTGAGGTCAAACATCAAAGGACGACCAAGACATCGGGGAACTAGTCTTGTGTGTGCTAGTGTGCCTTCGCATGTTATATGTTTTTTGATGTGTTGTTTGGGGAACAAAATGATATAATTGGACCAAGAAAACCTTGATTCATGACTTCATCTGACGCCTTTCAACAAAACGATGCCCAATCAAAAGGGATAGTATATCTAGACTTAGTTGTGGGAGATTAGAACCCAAATAAGGACCTCTGACCTAGATGACATAGCAACATAATGAGCCATCGTTCAGTCGACACTCCGTCAAAGGGTGGCTGTCTTGGTACCCACAACACTGCCAAGTCTCAACAAAGTGTAGGGTGAATTTGGAAATTCAGCCCACATTCCAATTAAGTCATGGACTGTTATTTTTAATATTTTTAGGTATTTTAAGGATAGTCAAGAAATTAAGTATCCGTTTAGACTTCATAATCAAAAACAAAAAAATTTCCCTCCCTAAAGTTTTCTCAACAGCACCATTGAAGAAGAATAGAAGAAGGAGGCAGCATCTAGGAAAAATTTCATAAAGGTTTCAAGCTTCGGTTAAGGATTTGATCGAAGGTATTTACATATCCTTCATCCATAGATTCTTCCATCCATGGAAAACCCATATATATTCCTCAATTGTGAATACAAAATATTCTAATATAGTTAGGTTTATGATTACATTGTGGGTAAGGCTTGTTTGTGATCCCAATCTAGCGGGTAGCATTCATTTATGTTTTAATGATGATTATATGAACTTTTTATGTCATTTCCTTGATGATTTCTAATATGTGGTGTTGAAGGTGATCATGGTGGTTTAGGCCACTACAGTAAAGGTTGAAGGTTCTACGTTGATCTTCTTAATTTAATTTTCTTGAATACTAATTGATCCTAGTTACAATCAACAAGATATGAATTGAACAAGGCATAATTCAATATGAGGATCTTAAGAGGGATCTTAACTTTAAATTTATAGTGAGCCAATATGGCTAATAGATTTTATTACCTCTAAGAGAAAATTGAATAAAATTGTTTGTAATTAGACGTGGTTCTTGATAGAATGAAGCTACTATTGAAAAGAGGGTGTGTAGCCATTATTGTTAGGGCTTTGGGGATGAAGTCATTATAAGGGGATTGTGATGATTTATTTTGTTTCTCAAATTCACTTAATCATGAATAAGCTAGGGAAGGTTATTTCTCTCACATAGGCGCATTCAATGTTGGCGTAAGAACATAAAATGAATCAAAGCTTAATAGACTAGAATAACTTTAGGTTGTATTGTATAATAACTTCTTGTGTGGTTCACTTGGAAAGATAAGACCACGATAGAATAGTTGAATTATGTAGCTTGGGATGGTAGATCTCATGGTAGCTTGGGATGGTAGATCTCATGGTAGAAAGGGTTGGTAGATATCATGGTAGCAAAGGTTGGTAGATCTAATTGTAGCTTCAGATGGTTAGTCTCATGGTATCTTGAGTTGGAGGAGTTAATATCTCCCATTGTTAGCTTTATCATGCATTGATAACGTTTTTTCATGGTAGCTTGCATAAGTAGTAGGCAAGTATCAAAGGATGGAGGATCGATACTCGCCTAGGTTATC
Organism: Solanum habrochaites; assembly: GCA_027704765.1. Classification (NCBI taxonomy): domain Eukaryota; kingdom Viridiplantae; phylum Streptophyta; class Magnoliopsida; order Solanales; family Solanaceae; genus Solanum; species Solanum habrochaites. The sequence goes on along the minus strand of JAKWJA010002499.1, from coordinate 24,069,982 downwards.
TTTGATCACCATGACTAGAATGACTTCATGATAACTTCATTTGTTTAGGCTAAAATAACTTCAATATATATTATGATTGAGATATGTATCTCTCCTAATAATTTCTTAGAATTGAGGACTTATTTTCCCCTATGGATAGCAAGCATGTACATGAATGGTTGCATGTTGGTTATGTTAGTATTATTATATCCTTCCTTTCTTATCTTTGAATGTATGTTATGATGTCTTACATGGTAGTAGGTATATTATGTTAGTATTAAATGCATAATAGACTAGAATGTAAGGATAAGTTATGATGGACTAGGTCAGCCTAAAGAAGTACATAATATGAATGATAAAATAGGATGTCATTCATAAATTGCACATTTATGAATTGAAACTACTCATGAAATAGCTTCCTATAAAATATATGTCTAGCTTTAATAGTTTAGTTAGTTGCATTCCATGATATGATTGAATTAGTATGATAGTTTATTGTCACTATGAAGTAGGTCTAATATAATACTTAAATATGATTAATATGAACAGGGTGACTTAAAGATATACTTAGGTTTTGGATGTTAGAATGATGCCACAATGTTGCCAAGTGTGACTTGACGGGGGACCCTAGGGGTACTAATATTCGTATGTCCGAAGAAAGATTAGATATTAATAATGAAAGTGCATTGTTATAAGGAATTACCATAGAGAGGTAATTAGCATAGGTAGTAGAATGGGATGCTACATTGGCCTTACAGAAGTATACTTGGAGGTGGCTTGTAATATTGTTCACATGAGTAAGGTTGATAACTAGTTCACGTATGAATTTATGTAGTTCTTATGGTGAATTACTCTTTTAGAATGCTTTTGATATTCATTTTATGTTTATGGTATTATCTCTATTATTGACTAATCCTTTGAGATATCTTATGTTTTATATGTTAGCTTTCTTAATTAGTACTCTTAGTACTAACGCATATTAACTATATTTTTAACCAAATGTAGGGGCTTTTTGAAGATTCAGTGCTCTCAGGTAGGTTGATATTTTGGAGAAGCTTTAAGATTGGTGCATCCTCATAGCATTCTGAGGATAACACCCTTATGTTCCCTTAATGTAATGTATTATGTTTTATACTTTTGTGGGCTGCATCCCAGGACTTTATTACTCATGTATTTAGTAGATAGTTTTGAGACATATGTTAAAACGACTTCTGTTGTTATGAAATTATTTTCGTATTATGTTTAAAGAAAAGTTTTAAATTTCCTTCAGTTTTACATGATGTTATATAATGAAGCTCATAGGTTCTTATAAGACCTTTGGGAGGTCAAGTACGCTGTGTTACTTCCAGGGGGTACTTCATGATTGTAACAAATTTTGTATTAGAGCGTCAAGTTATGAAATTGTCCGAGGATGTATCAAAACCACGTGTAATAGATTCTTATTCATCAGTGTGAGTCACAACACATCTATTTGTAGGAGGCTATGGGATGATTCGGATAGTCTCACTTCTTCAATATATTTGTAATGCTATAAAGTTTTGCGTTAATAGGACCTTTAATGTTTGCTTATGATTTTATCGTGGTTATGAATAACACTTGAGCTAATGCTTGAAGATATGGAGATTAAAATGAGGATCAAGAGATTCCTCCCCAAGATTAATATCAAATTCCTCCTGAAGGAGAACAAGTTCCTCATCAAGTTCCTAATGAACCTCCAGTCGGGAATGCCATTCTAGAGGAACATAGGGATTCTACGAATATTTTTTCTCAAGCCTTGACGCCCCAAGAAAATAGGAATGTAGTTGATAAGGCAAACCCTATAGGAGGAATGAATGCTTATAGGATTAGGGAGTTCTTGAGAATGAACCCTTTGCAATTTAGTGTCTCCAACGTGGAAGAGGATTCAAATGGGTTCATAGATGAGGTTTATAAGACACATAAAATTATTGAAATAACATCTAGGGGGAAGCAAAACTAATGGCTATCAATTCAAAGATGTGTCCAAAATTTGCTATGAGCAATGGAAATATTCTAGGACGGTAGAGGGGGGACTTATAGACTGGAAGACTTTTAATTTGGCTTTCCTTGATAGGTTCTTTTACAGGGAATTGAGGAAGACTCAATTGGAGGAATTATAAACATTAAGCAAGGCAATTTGAGTTTCAAGAAATATGTCTTGAAATTCACACTTTTGTCTAAGTATGCTCCACCCATTGCAACATGTCCTAGGGATTTGATTAATAGGTTCACGATAGAGGTGTCTGAACTAGTGGAATAGGATTTCCACATGGAAATTCTTGTTTATGATATGGATATATCCCCCCCTCGTGGTGTTTTCCCAACAAACAGAGGACTAGGGTGGACAATAAGGGGTTAGATGGACATGGTGGTTCTAAGAATAGAAAAGAGTTTTTGAGACAGGGTTATTCTAGTGATACTAAGTATAAGGATTAAAAGGTGTCTAACCTGGAACAGAAGGGAATGAAAATGAGTTCTTATGGCGTATTTTCTCTATGTGTGGTAAGAGACATGAGGGTAGGTGTTTGGCAGGTAGGGATGGTTGTTATGAGTGTTATGAGAGTGGCCACATGAAGAAGGGTTACAATATTGCAAAAGCTAATGTGAGGGAAGGAAAAGTGTTGCTTGTAGTGATGTGGAAGACGGTCCTTCAAAGAGCAATAGGTTCTATGCTCTTCCCTGCAAGGGTGATCAAGAATGATCTAGCTATGTCCTTTTCAATATGTGATGCTTTAATGATATATGAAAAGTTCAAGATTTGCTTGTTTTTTTGTGAATTGCTTTGTTGACATAATGGTTCCCTAGTTATGATGAATTTTTATGTTACAAATACATGTCTGGTCTTTATATGATTATATGTATGCACAATTTTCTTTGAATGTCATCAATGCTTGTACACCTTGTTAGAATTTAGCTAGTTTCATGAATTTGTCCATTGTTGTGACATAATTGAGTCAATGAGGATTTTAATCTCTATGAAGTTATGTTGGGCATGTCATAGCTAGGAGATGTTAGCTCTCTTTTGAAATTTAGTAAGTATGTATCCTTCATTTATCTTTAGTTACATTAAATAGGTATAGATTGGAACTTAAGTTTCCTTGGTTGAGTGTGTTCTTTTTACAATAATTCATACACGATTGGCTGCTAGTTTAGAGTTGGTCCTTTGAGAAGTGTTTAGAAAGTGTCATTCGAAGATGAATGTTCACTAGAGAGGGATATTGTTATGACCACCAAATGAAATAAGATAAACTGGAGTCTCACACGTGTTTTTAGACTCAATAACTGGTATATAAGTTTTGTCACAACTTGGAAAATTTCGTTAGAAGATGTTTGAATTAAAAATTCAAAGGACGACCAAGACATCCGAGAACTAGTCTTGTATGTGCTAGTGTGCCTTCACATGTTTCTTGTAATATGATGTGTCATTTGAGGTCTAATATGATATGAGGAGAACCTCATATCAATATGCTTATGTTTTTGGGACGAAATGTTCGGTAAGAATCCCGAAGGACCACCCTAAGGGTCATTCAGGAGGAACCATAAATTAGCCAAAATCAGCCAAGACAACCTTATACCACGACTTTACTTGACACCCCTACCACCTAAGGATGCCCGTCAAAAATGGGCGTGGCTCCACACTTAGTAGTGGGATATTATACACCAAATAAGATTCTTCATACAAATATGGCTAGGATGAGCAGTTTTTCTGTCAATGCTTCGTCAAAGGTGGCCATAGTTTTGTACCTACAACGCTGCCAAATCTCGACCAAGTGAGGGGTGAATTAAGAAATTAACACCATGTTACAATTACAACATGGACGGCTGTTTTTAGTGCTATTAGATATTTTAAGGTTATTAATAGAATTAAGTATCCATTTAGATTACATACTCCTAAACAAAAACTTTGCCTCACTAAAGTTATCTCAAGATCACCATTGAAGAAGAAGAGAAGAAGGAGGCCATATATAGGACGAATTTCATCAAGTTCTCAGTCATAGGTTAAGGATTTAATTAAAGGTCAGTAAAGATCCTTCTTCCATGGATTCTTCAATCCATGGAACCCCCATAGATTTCCCTCAATTATTAATCCAAAATACCCCAATCTATCTAGGGTTGTGACTAATTGGGGGTAACAGTTTTTTGATTCCAATCTAGTGGGTTGCATTTAATTATTTTTATATGATGTTTTTGTGTGATTTCCTTAATGAATGCTAATCTAAGATGATGAAGGTGATAATGGTGATTTAGGCCATTAGATGCAAGGTTGAAGGTTCTAATTTGATCTTCTTAATTTAATTGCCTTAAATACTAATTGATCATAGTTAGGATCATCTATATATGAATTAAATTGGGCCTAATTAAATAAGAGGGATCTTAGATTTTGAAAGTAAAAATTTAACCTATAATATTAAGTATTATTTGAAATACCTTCTTATGATCAGAGTGAATGAAATAGTTTGTAATTAGACATGCATATTGATAGAATAAATGTATTGTAAAGAGGGCTTGTAGCAATTATTGTTGGTCTTTGGGGCTGAAGTCATTATGAGGGGATTGTGATGCGTTATTATCTTTCTTCTATATACTTAGACTGTTAGACATAAATAAGCTACGGGAGGCAAGTTCTCTCACACAGATGGATTGTATATTGATCTAACAACCTAAATAGAATCAATGCTTGATAGACTAGAATAACTTAAAGTTGAATTGTGTAATCACATCATGTGTGGTTGACTTGTTAAATCAAGACAAACATAGAATTTCATAGGGTTTAGTCATTTAATTCCTTCATTGACAGCTGAATTATAAATCTTGGGATGGTAGATCTCATGACAGATTTAGATGGTAGAATTCATGGTAGCTTGGGATGGTAGATCTTATCGTATCTTAAGATTATTAATCTCATGGTATCTTGGGTTGGAGGAGTTAATCTCTCCCATGGATAGCTTTATCTTACATTGATAGAGTTTTTGTCATGTTAGCTTGCATTAGTAGTAGGAAAGGTATCCTATGATGGAGGATCGATACTCTCCAACAAATCCACTAATTATTGTCCCTTTACAAATTTTTGAGGGATATAAATTACTTCAAAATGTTGGAATTGGAGGTGTCATCTTTCTTGTCGGTCACTAATAACAGGCTTGGACATAACTAAGTTTTATGTGATGGGTGCCTAGAGGGGGGTGGGTAATGTTGCTACAACATGAGCTCCAGCTGGAGAAATGTTTGTTGAAGAGGGGTGCGTGGTTTTACGTTGTGGGGGGAAGACGGAAATGTGTCACCCAACTGTGTTCGCTGATGAATAGTATTTTGGTGGCATCGTTGTATAGAAGTAATAAGATAGTTCTGGTTGCATTCACTATTTTTTTGAGCTAACATGGCCCCTATAGACCTTTTTTATGTCGTAATGTAGAGTATCAATGACTTTCAAAGTATAGCGGATGCCAAAACATGAGGTTTCTCTAGATATATTTTGATAATTCTGAATGCATCGCTACATATTTAGTGCTAATTAAAATAAGCACCTTTCTTCATGAGATGACCGAATTGTTGGAATCTTCCAACTAGATTTGAGATGAATATCGTCAAGTAGGCTAGTTTTCCTTCAAGAATTTTTAACTCATGATTATTTTGAGGCTCAGACATCCTTGATATTGTTCAAATTTTTCTTGATCAATTTCAATTCCTCAAAGTCTCACAAACAAAGCCACGAAACTTTCTAGAAGTAACTCCAAAGGACCATTTCAATGGATTCATCCTAAGTTGATATCTTCGAAGTAACTCAAACATCATGCTGAAGACTTTCAAATTATCACCCCTCTGTCTTGACTTTACAACCAAGCAATAAATAAAGCATCAATGTTTTTATGTAGCAATTCATCAAATATAGCCCTTTAATATGTGGCAGAAGCATTCTTTAAACCAATTTACATAACTTTGTAATAATAAAAACTCTTAAATGTAAGAAATGCACTGAATTTTTTATTCTTTGGTGCCATGCAGATTTGATTATAGACACAAGTACCATCCATGAAAGACATCGCCTCATAAGAAGTTTTGGGATACAATAATGACCTTTGGAATTAAAATAGGAAACTTATCTTTAGTGCATGCATTATTAAAATCTCTAAAGGCAACACAAACTCGAATTTTATCATTCTTCTTCCTCTAATGAACAATACTTGAAATCCATATACAATATTTGACCTCACAAATAAAGTATGCCTCGATGAGTTAGTTTACATATTTTTCTATCAATGACAAAGTCTAGCCTAGAACGTCTTTGATCTTGCTTTACATGGTGAGAACCATTCTTGAATACAAAGTGATGGATCGCTACTTTAGGATTCTATCCATGATTTTATTTATATCTCAAGCAAATACATCCTTATATTGTTTAAGTTTTTATATATGAAATTTCTTCATCGACTTCTAGAAAAGAACATACTTGAGTTTTGTTTTTCACACTTCTACGCACACATTTTCTCCATCATTTGGGTTTCTGCTTGTCTCTTCCTTTGCGAGGATAATGGATGAAATTTGTATCTTTGTTACTCCATCGATTTATAAAATTTATAACTGGTTCATCCTTTTTTGGCGATAATTCGTGACTATTATCATGCTCTCATACATTTTGTCCTACAAAAGCTATTGAGATATTTTGTGCTCTGATTTCTCTAAACTATCAATAGAATTAGGCTCGAGATAAGTGTACCAATTAAAGACATTTCCTTTTAGAGTCGGAAAAGTTTTTAGACAAGATGGTCTAAATTGGATCCATTATTCTTACATGTCTTCAAAAAGTCTGCAACATGTTATTTTGGATTTCTTTTACCCTAAAATTAGTAAAAATGTGGGAGGTTGATGACTAGCACGCATTTTAAAGAAATTAATTCTAGAGGTGTATGGCTAATTAGCATACATATGAGAAGACTTTGTGGATACTTCATATTTCTCTTTGATAGAGTCTTCAATAAACTCTTTCAAGCAAGTCAGTTTGATCACTCCTTCAGAAGAAATTGGCATCTCATTAAGTGATGATTTCTTTGCATGATCTATTATCTCTCAAACCTCAAAATCCTTTGATGTTGCATGGCTCGCTTCTCTATCTAAAAGTTCTTGCTTCCTATCATCAACTTATTAGTTCGAGGCACTTGGTGTTGTACATGTTTTGTCAATCCATCAACCTACTTTGTCAGATTTACGAGTTATTCCTCATGATAAGAATTAACAATCATTATCATTTTCCTGATCATTGGATATGTCGGAGAGTAGTATGGATTGTCGCGTAAGTTAATATTAATGCATTGACCCAAACTATGCATGTGTAGATAATTCATTATAATCATAGTTCTCTCTTGTTGTTGAGATCTTTAAACCAGATTGCTCAAATAGAGACAATGTCTTCTTGATCTTTTTTGAAAAATTGGTTCCTTTATCTAGAGAATTTATGGAGGAACTTTATTTTTCTGAAATCGCATACAAAAAAATAGGAATTGATATGGATGACACTTGAAGTGTTTTTTTCCTTAGGATAGAAACATTGCTTCCGCTAAAAACTCTTACACTTCCAAAGGTAACACCTTGAATATCTTAAGCTTCATTAGAAAACTAGGACCTAGTGGCCTCAAACTAACTTAATCAAGATTTTCTTCTTCATAGAAGTCGTGTTGACATTATTCAATGCTTAAAAAGTCCAGATGAGAGGTAGAGATTGTCCCACTAGGCATGCCATAATTTGTAGATGCTAATGTTTGCATCGGGGAAATAATAATCAAGAAAAGAATATTATGCAACAATCGTAATTATTATTTAAAAGTTTGAGTGTTGCAATCTCACTGCTTTCTTTAAATCCTCCTTTTCGATATAAATTTAAGGGCTTCAAATCTTGTTCTTTAATCTCTAATAAACTTGAACTTTTAACTTTTTCTTGATCTTGACTTTAACTTGAAATCAAGGGCTTCTAACTTGTTCTTGAATCCGATGTTCTTGATTTTTATTGTTCATAAACTTGTAGATTAATAGAGAATTTTATGGCATTTGTACCACTGATTTCTCTATCTTCTTTTTTAGAACTTTCGTTCCCTTTTTTGAATTATAAGGATCCTATTTATAGTTTTAGAATAGAAGATTTGGGATTGGAACAAGATTTCCCTCAGCCATTCAGATTTAAATTACATGGTAATGTGCTTTATGGAGCAGCCTTGTAATCTTTGACACAAGCTCAAATCATTTAATTCAATTCATATTTATTGTACTGAAATAAATAGCCAATTAAATTAACCCATAATATTTATTTTAAATAATATTTTTATGAATTAAATATAATTCTAATTATTTTCTAAATACATATATTTTATAAATTTTAAATGATTACAGTCCAATATGGCCTTTTTGAAAAAAAAGACGAATAACAGGTCTTTTGTATAATTTCCCCTAAAATTATTGGTTTTGGAGTAAACATATGCATTCACTCTTTGCTCCACATCTTATTTATACTTTGCAAAAACCTAACTAACCTTATATGTTTGTTGAGCGTTTTGCTTTTGATAATACTGAGATTAGATGAAAGTCTATATCTTCTAGACATCATAGTAGATCTATGCTAAGCAAAACATAAAGAACATCCTAAATTAATTGTGTCTACGCTTATTGTAACCTTCTCAACTAAAAGTAATGAAGACGTCTTCATATTATACATCCTTTATTTTCAAAGACTATATGAATGTGATCGATGCAGTTAGTCCCCTTCGTTTGTGGAGTAGGGTATCCTTCGTGTCTTCCTATAAAAAAAAATGGTGCAAGATATTTTGTATCATTTGCAACAGCCTCCATATTCAAAATGGGCAAATCAACAAACAAACCCACCTTTCACTTGATTAGACTTGTATCCTTTTCACTATTAAAAATTATCTCAAGTCTTCGAATGAATCTCTGGTCTCACTTACTTTAATTTGAGTTCACATGTTAAGGGTAAAAGAAATTTAGGATTGAATATCATGTAAAGTTCCTGTTAGAAATTCTCAATTACTTTGGATATTCTTTAAGGTTACAAGTGAAATTTAAGTCATGTGGTAGAACCTTGGATCTTTTTCTCTCGAGGGTTGGGTTGTGTGGCGGAGTCTTGGGTCTCAATACTTACCAGGAAAAAGTGGTTGTTAGGCTATCCCTACCCTCCTCCTTTTATGTGTGCGTGGCGGAGTCTTGGGTCTCAAGACTTACCAGGAAAAAGTGGTTGTTAGGCTATCCCTACCCTCCTCCTTTTATGTGTGCTTGTGGGAGAAGTTTGTATTAGCATTTCGACACTTGCCTTATGCTTCATAATCCTCTTTCACCGAGATGCCATTCAAAAATATTTTATCCTTCTAAAAATAAGACTCACTACCCTAGTTTTAGCCTATTCGGGCGTGGAAGGGAGTTTTCCAATAAATTCTAGAAATTTAGGTTTCGATTTAAAAATCTAGATTTCAGTGACATGTTCATTTTAAATTGTATTATGTGATTATTCTCTATGTCCAAAAACAAACCTAATTTCTTCTTTACAAACAATCCAGTTGATCTACAAGGCACATGTTATCCATATCTTCCTAAATTGCATCCTTAATATACTAGTAGGCTTCCTTTGGTGGCCTTGACATATATTATACTTGTTTCTTCAATACTTTCTCTCCAAAATTCAATACTAGGATATCTAATATTATGGATAAAACTTTGATACTAAATTACTATTTATTCCATGGACTACTAAATTTCCAGTTTATCCATGTCCAATTGGAAGAAATACCTTCCACAAAAGTTTACCTAAATTAGATCTTTCATTTAAAGTATCTTCTATAAAAGAGCCTTTACATGCTCCTGATTTGTTTGGACTATGAAATGCCCAAAGTTTCATATATTTCCACTTGAATACTCAAAATACAAGGAAACAAATATGTAGACGCCAAACCAACATGGAAGAAGAAGATTTGCACTTTTCATTCATGTGCAAGAATTTAATGTTGGATCGAGGGACATAGCTAACAATATAGGAAGATTCATAGATGTTTCTGTACAATTGACATACAATTAAAGACTGACAGACAATGACATCCCCTTTTCAGAGGATGCCAGGTGCAGAAAATGGGGTAATATTGAATTTATTAGCACCTTCAAAGAAGAAGGAATTGGTCTTTCAAAGGAAAGAGCCATTCACATTTATGGATCTTTTGAGCCATATTTAAACGATGTTACAAACATATGTGTGTCCGTAATTTCAACGAAAATGTTCCGGATCTGCTAACACTATAAGATATATGGAAGTGGACCTATGGCCTGTGGGAACAGGCTCACAAATTAAGTACCTATGAGAAAATGGTAACCACAGCTTCCTCCTTTTTGTGATTCTTCACAAAGAAGGCACAGCAGTAGGTTATACGGATGAATGGAAGGTGAATGCGCTCATGCTCAAAACTCCATGTTGTTGTCCAACAACTCGAGAAACAAAAGAAACTCAGCTCTGTCTGGGTTATGTTTGTAGAACTAGCATTATATTTATTTTTGCAAAAGACCTTCAGAACTATTGAAGATCATAGTGGGGTATGGAGGAAACACAACTCCAGAGACACCTCAAATGGGAAAGGGTAAGAATGAAGGATACGATAATGATTCCGAAGAATTAGCGACAATAGAGACTTATGGATTTTTCTTCACGATTCATGTATGGGTTGAACTGGCCAGCAACTTATTTCATCAGAATAGAAAATAGAGGCCCCCCTCGAACCAACAGGTATCGATAAGGATATTTTCCGGTAAATGGAAGATTGTGCATTGTGATGATATACCAAAAACACTATGGAACAACTACAACATTTATAGGGGGATTCGCAAAAGGACTGGAGAAGAAAACTGGTGCCAATATCATTCCAGCTTTCATTTGGTGTGTAGTCTCTTATTTAATTAATGTAAACATGATCTTTTTGAGGATAAAAGGGATTTCGTAGAACTGATAGGCAAAGAGTAGCCCCTACCTTAGCTCCAATTTATTGATTTTTTAATTAATCTCAAGAAATACCCGTGGTGTTGACTGTACTTGTTATTTAAATATTGCAGCATAAAATCTTCAGTTGAAATACCAATTTCATCGCTTCCTCGTGAAATTGTTTTAGCATCTCACTTCCTATATCTACATCTTTAGACTACTCATAGGAAACATCTATAACTTGCATTCTAAAGCAAGAACAAGCTTAAAAAGTTCTTTAATCCATGCAGAGTTCTCACCTAACAAGATAGAATGCATGTACAATCTGCATCTATCAAATGACATCGTGAATAAACTAATGAAAGATGTAAGGACAAAGAGGATAAAGTAAGAAAAGCTCAAGCTTCTACGTATATCAACCTAGAGATTACTTGTTTATATCTGCCTCACATCAACAACATTAGGTACTACAAAATAATCAATGACTACCATGCAATGTCTAACTAGACACGCTCAAGGATATTACCCTAAAGATAGGAAGAACTTTGTTAAAGAACTTGACAAACTGTTGTTTCCTTATTTCAAAGTTATTCTTTGCATTCGTCAACAATATTTTCGCTCTACGTAAATAATTCACAAATCGTACCCTTTTCCACTTCACCTCCTTCTAACAAATTTAAGTATGATCACATGTAAAAATACCTTACCCGTATCTCTATTTCTAAATAGCTTTCAGGTAGATACGACCATCCAGAACTCTCTGGAAATATGACTTGCAATTCCCTTTAAAAAAATGAAAAAAAAATCTAAATGATTTAGTGATGAAATAAAAAACAACAACAACACATCGAGTGAAATCCCCAAAGTGGATATAGGAGGTTGCAGTGAACACATCCATGCCCCTATTTTTAGAAGGTCGAGATGATAATTGATTCATGATTCCACCTAGAACATAAGTGTACGTGCTTACACTTCAAAAAATGAATTTATTAACATAGGAAAGTATAAACACGTGTAAATATAACTTAGGACCTAACTTCAAAACTACTATACGATATAAATAATTACCAGAAGTCATTAGAAAAATCTAACACATGTTGTAGACTCGGAACGTGATAAAACCTACAGCATCCTCTCCAAGAAAAGTATATTATAAATTATCGATCTTTGTTTATTAATGTGTTACTAACTCTTCCGCCCCCCTCCCCCAATAGAATAATGATTCGTCAAAGATGACAATGGTTTGTTAATCATTTTGAAATGAAAAAGTATTACTAACAAATGTAACAAAGGCTACCTTGCAGAAGCTTTGCAGTTGATGCAGTCAAAGAAATTGAAGAACATACTTTCAAGTACCATTCTGTACATATTGACAAAGGAAGTTTGTTGCTCAAACATGTGAGTGTTTTTTTCCTACCTTTAATCGTCTTAAAGACGAAAATCATGGTATTATGGGAGTATGTTTTATGAATGGATATAATTTTTGTGCAATAAAACCACAAATATGAGATAGCTCCCCCATGGAAAGAGAATAAATCTTGACGTTTGTCATCTACTCATAATTGAACAGGTGAAATACCTATTGAGATAAACACATGGTAAAGTAATTAAGATATGATATTTTCTAAGATTGGAGTGAAACACCAAAATATGATACTTATCTGACAACCTTTTCTTTCATGTTGGTTATAGGAGTTTAAACGTATTTCCATCTGAAGAAGGGAATTGCATTCGGCCTGAAACATTCAAGATATCAATCTTAATGGCTAGCAGTGAAAGGGTTATCGTTACAGTTCCAGCCTTAGAAATTATATATCATGGATTAAATACAATTTAAAATTCTTAACAGTAATACCATATAAGAGTCTTTTTTCCATCAGCTATTTTATGGTTGTCTTGCTTATTATCTCCAGAAACACTATATGCTTACTGGTGGACTTTCTGTACCACAAATTTTTGTATATTCTTGGGAAGGTGCTGCAAAGTACTTTGACAAATATGAAGCAAGAAAGCAATGTTCATCAAGGAAAAAACATTGTATGGAAAGAAGCCATGCTTAGCAGGCCTCACCAATCTTATTATATTGATGATGGAAGAGAAGTATAGTTGGAGCCAGCTTATTTATGAGCCTTTATTTGAATTATCTTCAATTTAAGAGAGGGATTCCTTTTTCGTTGAGGCATATGGCACGAACCGATTTAGTCACCAATTTGGTTTACATCAAGATATTCAAGGATATTTAGAAAATGATATTCATGTTGTGTCGCTCGATGAAGCACCTAGATATTGGCGCATATGCATATAACATGCAACTATGTCTAAAGAGATATTTCCTCCTGTGATAACTTTCACAAAGAAGCTTTATACTACAAAATATTCATCTTAATAAGAGAGACCCTGTGGAATGTTTCTTTTGGATAATATAAATGTTATGGTGGAGAATGTTGGATCAAAATTTATTACCGTTTTAGAAGATGAAGGTCAAGATAATAAGATGACACTTTCAATGGTTAAGACAACACCTTGCTCCCCAACCTTAATGTAAGAAGCTTTACTCTTCTATTGAGTTTTAGAAGAGAGTAGTGCATAATTTTAATAACAAATAAATTGTCCCCAATTCCTCTTCTGTAGTAAATGAGCCTACCAAGAAACAACCAAAACTAGCAAGGATAATACATAGATGAGGCAAGGCTTGAACAATATGGGGTTGAATTTGTTGATTTCAGAGTCTTAGAAGTCCAAAGTGTTGATAGTCCTTCAAGATCATTGCGAATTGAGTGACAAGGTTTTGTTTTCTTTCTTAATTTTTTCGTAATATAATGACTTTCCTAACTATCACACCTTGAGCCTACGCCCTGTGTGTGGCTGGCACTTGAAGACCATTGATGGCCTCGAGCGGATGCTTTACCTGGTGATGGTTGAATATGTGTATCTTTTTATATTTGTTGATCAACACTAACAATCTACAATTTTTGTGTCTGCGAATTAAAGCTAATTGTCACATCGGGGGAGAACCCCCTAAATGTATCATGGTATACTTGACCTCTCGGAGGTCTTATATAAGATCATAGTTATCATTCATCACATTGTCATAGTAAATTGAGTGGAAAATGTAAAACATTTCATACCACTTCATATGCAAGAAACTTCACTCCATATATAAATAAAATATCATATCACATACATGGAATCTATGTCACTTTGCCATTTTATACTCAGCAACATTAGAGTACATTTGTGAGACGACCCTTAAAACATAATCATAAATATACAACAATATAAAACTTTACAGTAATCATAAGTAGGGAATCTTTGGAACTTAAGGACTCCTTTCCTTGATCTTGCGAATCAAATTTCAAGCTCCTCAATTGTATAGACATCCTTTAAGCATCCATAACCTAACCATTGTGTAAAATGTAGAGAAGAATGGGATTAGTACAAAAATGCACTAAGTATGGCAATTATGCAAAAACATGAATTTAAAAGAGACATTTTATTGAAATCATATATCATGCCTTTTTGAGTAAATCTAAATAACCTTTATACAATAGCATTTATATCATTCACATATGTCATATACACATATTAAAAGTCCCAACATCATAGAAAAACAGATATTGAATTTAAGTCATTTTTAGATCACTTTATATTGAACTATTCCTTCTCTGTAGTGAACACTCTTTCACATTACAGTGAATCCTTTTCTTTAACTCATCAATCTCCTAAGTAACCCTTTAGTTATACTTGGTGCAATGCATCACCTTAAAGTCACAAAGAAAGCATACATACAACCTACATAAGCCAACACATATCCACTTATAATCATAATATATAAAACACACATTTAAGTAAAAACTTCATTGGCTTTATAGTAAGCTACATATATTTTCTTCTTTTCATATACATTTTTATTAGACCCTGTTCATGATCCTAATCTTAGTATACTAGTGCGACGCACATGTGAAGCCTCATAACCCTACACATACTTAGTAAACCTTTTATCAGACCACAAACCTTATCTTTAAACTCATCCATCACTATATTAAGTGAGAAACCTCATTCATGACAACAACCTTCATTATATAGTCGTTTATACCAACATTAAGCATATACACCAAGACCACTTCATATAGTCTCAAATCATGCATTTCATCACAACAAGTAGAAAAATACGACAAAGTCATGCATAAGGGATATATACATAAACAAATGCATTTAGAACAGCTTCTGAGGACTTCCCTCAAAAGTCACTTATGCATTTCATTGGTGAAGTCCCATACCCCCACCTACACTAATAAAATACCCTATCTATTCCTAGTTAAGTCCTTACTTACTTCCATTGTCCATTTTACTTTAGGTAAACTATAGATTTAAGTCACACTAACACCCATGGTGGCTTAAACATGAATTTGGTGTTGTAGAGCCTTATCAAATGGAAGAGTGTTTTTATTACCTAGCCAAGGAATCATTATCACATGTGCTAGCATTTTTAGAGTTGATATACAATTGCTAGATCCTTGTGGGAAGCTAGTTAATGGAATCTTGGAGGAATGTGAAAACCCTCTTTATGGATGCCATGATGGGGTGCTTGTGGTTATTCGACTTATGAAACCCTAGTTAGAATATTGAGGCACTGCTTATCACCGCATGATATTTAATGGTTGACTCCTATCGACATTGAAAGGACACACACTCATAATCAGTTAACTCGGTGCTAAGATTAAGTGCCATTTAATTTCATAAGCATGTATTATCATATCTTTAATAAAAACATAGGTTTAGTAAAGTCATACACTCATATGATTAGATCATAGTTCATAGATGAATGTCCATCAGCCTTAATCATATGAGAAACCCTTTCACATGGATATAGCATATATCATTAGCACACTCTGTAGATTAGGATACACTTGAGCACAACTTTCAAGGATCCTCTATTTACTAGATAATTATTCATGTGTGTGTGTATACATACATGTGAGTAATCCTTTCACATAACACATTAAGGTCATACATGTTCATACATTCATATTCATAAACATATAAACAAAAACTAGTAACTATGCTATCAAGGCACACATGTGCAATGCATAGGCAAGGTCCCACACCCTTGACAATACTAGTACACCTATTAAGTCATCCTAGTTAAGGGAACACCTATCATACTTTAATAAAGATCATAGTAAGATGCAAGTAGTAGACACTAGTAATATGAGAAACTATACGTTTCATTTAGACAACAATGACCTATACTTTGTAAGCATTGCATGTAAAGTGATGGTGTGGTGTACTTGGTAATATGAAAAAATGCAATGTTGGCTAGACAACATATTAGTCAGCCACCCTCTTATGCCCAAAATACTTATCAATCATAGAAACCCTTTAACACAACGTAGCGTAGAGGCAAGGTACCCTCAAATTACACTTTTAAGAATCCTAACATTAGTTTTATTCAACTCACGGGGTCATGGTGTAGGGGTTATCAATCTTTACCCTTCATCAACGGCCCACTACACATGATTTTAAAAACTAACTACTGCCATCCATAACATAGTGACATAACCTAGATTCACTACTAGAGAAAAAAACAAGGCACAAGTTACACATAATGTAATCATCATAACGACTCATTCATATATTCATCAATTTTCCTTCAAGGCCATGGTCAAAACATATATAATGACAATGTAGAAAACACCACCACCACAAGGGGACCATACCACACAATTCCATAAAGTCTTCAACAACAATACTATAAAGAAGTAGAGAAGTAGAAGAGTAGAGCAATTCTTACCAATCCAAAAGCCCTTGGTCATCATTGACCATTTCTATTATGACATAAAAAATTAGAATATTAGGCAGTAGCTAAAGTACCGTAATCATTAAATAAATCATGAACAAGTCGCTACAATATAATTCTATAACATAATACAATATGTCACTTATATAACTAGAAAGTATAAGAAGATAGATGTTTAACCCAATTCGCTTGCATTGATCATCATAAACTTTATAAATAATGCACATGTAGGTCAGTACTATAGAGATCACTACTCAAACTAAAACATGTTGAATATACCCTAACATTTAGATCATGTCATATACACTAGAACATTTACATTATAGGATAGAAGTATCTAAATAAATCTTTATCAATTCAACTGTTATCTATTCAGGTTAGATAAATTATGCCTAATCATCACACATTATACATATATGGAGTAGCTAAGGACAATTAACCATGATCGAGTCACTAGATAACAAACCTAACGTTAAGATCACATGTTACCAATTGATAGACTAGAAGAACTTAGATCAACTCATATAAATCCTTGTTCACCTTGATCATAAAAAATTAATACTTACAATTAAATAGTAATATTAAACTTAGGAAGTAATCATGAGATCTCAACTTTTCCAATCCAATTTTTATAGACAATTAAGGGGACCAATGTTTAGGTGAGCTTAATTGTACTAACTAACCTGCTCAAATCTTCCTACATTGATCCTGATGTATCCTTCATTGTCAATTAATCATTAAACCATTTAAATAACAGTAGATACTGACAATTCAACATAAGTGAATCGCAAGTCAAGCATTAACAAGTCATTATCTCAATATCCATGCTACGGCTAAATCAATTTTCGGAAGGGACATGTGTTCACAATGAAATTGTATTAAAATGACGTTAACACCATAAATTTCACATACATTAATCATGATTAAGACATTAAAAACATTTTTTGAAGGAACCCATTATTAGATTGATGAAGAAGAGATTTGATCATGACACTTCTTTGAAAAACATTGGGATTAACTCTCCATGTGAAAAGTTACTTAGATAGGAAGTATTACCATACCTTTTTATAGTTTAAAACCTATAAAACTTGATTTTTAATCCATATAAATCCAACCTCCAACCTGTTTTGGAGCTTTACTAACCATTGAGGTTTCTAGGGAGAATTGGTTTTTGAGGGAAAGTGTATTTTTTGTGCATGAGATTGGGTATGGATTGATCGCGTTTTTGATAACTTATATACACCCAAAAATAGATAAATAAATCAAGTAGGGACAGGTTAGGATGTGGAGTGAATTTCCCATTCGTCCATTTAATGAACAGTGCGTAGGCAGTGGCACCAGACTGCATCGATGGACCACCATCGACGGCCAGTAGGTCCATTTACGCGCCGTGTGTTGCTTCAGTTGATTGGAAATTGGACTCTTCTTATGTTCAGCCTTTCCAGGCTAAGTTTCCATCGACGAGACCTCACTAATGGTCCGTTGTTCAACCAACTAGGTGTTGTTTAGTTCAGTAGATTGACACTGTCGACATGCATTGTCTTCTTGTGGGCGCCTTTGTGGGCCCTTGAGAGTCTTACCAGACACGTTCCATGTAATGTTCACACGACAAGTCAATAAACCTTCCACCAAGTTTCACCCAAAAATTGCACATACAACACGTTCAAATCGGCAAGGCCCCCATCACGATCATACCTTTAACGTCTCAATGGCTAGCTTCGAACGTCTTACACGTTGTTGGATGTTTTATACCTCCAACTTCATAAAACTCCATATACTACTACAAAACATCATCATCACCATTTTTAAAACTTCATAGTTACATGACATATAAATATAAAAGTATAGAACTATAAGAACATATAGGTAACTAGTCTTGAACGTCTTGGTGCGCCCCTTGAAGTTTGACATCCCACACCTCAAGCTTCCACTACTTCTTATCTTCAATAGCATAGTATATACATTTTGGACCTAGACCCTTATTAAACATATTATTCTCTAGACACCCGACTCATTTTTAGGGCGTAAAATATCCCCCGTTTGGGAACATTGTCCTTGAATTCATTTATAAACATTTTAATCACAACAAGGCTTCATGCACATTATATAGAGAAGTTTCATCACATTTATGACATTTAATCATATAGAATTAAATGAAACAAATATAAAAATATAATTTTTTCCACACATCTTTATGCATCAAACCAAAGGCTCTTATATGTTATAGTTGGAACATCCTTCTACTGTTTATCTGGTCATTACCTTCAATTCATAACGAGCATCATCTTGGTAACCATTTTGGTCACACTTAGAAGCTGTTTCAACCACTACTGAAGAAAACACTTAACTCTACTTCAATGCCATAGACTTGAATTAATTGAATCAACCAAGATAATTTTATTAGTTTAGACCAGTGCCCATATGTCATACTCAAGATCCCTTCTTAGTGGTGTCTACGGAGGAATGTACTTCTCCTCAAAAAACTTATATGTAGCATGGGTCACATCTAAGCAAAGTACAAGGTCAATTCAATCTTAAAATAATAAATTCTAAATTTTTAAACCAAGGTATGCTCATGTTTCCTTCCTAGTTATGTCCAGATGGTAAGTCACACCAATCACATCACAACAAATAGGAAGTAATTTCACAAAAGGTCATTTTTTAACATAGCAATAGCCTTCACAGTAAGCATCATTTTCAAAAAAGTAATTTAAATCATGGGCACACATATGAACAATAGCTAACATGCCTCACCGTTCAAAAGTGAGCCTACAATCATGCTTTCCATACCATTAGAAGTCACAGAGTTTTCAAGATACTCTACATTTTTCAGTTTAAAGAAAGTCAACATTCCATTAAAATGCTTAACATTGCACTTCACAAGTTACTACAACCATGTATCTTATCTTACCTCATGAAATTAAATACAGGACTAGCATATTAAGATGCACAATAAACATGAGAGAATCATGAAGTTCATCAAAATTCATTTCCAAGTACATTAAAATCATAAAAATACTATTAATATAATGTTAATCAAGACATATACAAAGCATATAAGGTTCATTCAATTCATACTTTATGCAAATACTATTCATGAAAAAACATACTAAGAATTCATTAGTTTCAATGTTCAGTAAAAATAAGAGGACAAGGTAGAAAGTATCTACCAACTTAGTAATCCATTACCATCCACCACTAAGGGTAAACCCAATTAGGAGAAACTTAACTTAATCTTAAGAGGATCTTAACTTATAACCCTTCATTTTCTTCACTTAAAAGTGATTACCACTTTAAAAGGGATTACAAGGATTTAACATAGGAATACCAAGGTATTCGAAACCTTATAGTTTTAGGCTAATTATCCCCCAACTATCAAGTGATGTCTTACTATTTAACCACATAAGTTCTTCAAAAATACAATAGCCCAAGGTCTGAGCAACTTACGGGTAAACACAGGAGATTCAGCCATAAGAAATTCTTTGTTTCGTTCAACATTAAACAAAGTAACTTCTACGGTTTACTCATACCCCCAATATTACCAAAACCTAGAATATATGAATATTATTCCTCATTCATTGGGAAACATCAATTTCACAACTCAATTGGACTTACCACATCGCAAGTTAGAAGAAATCTCAAGCACCCTGCCATAAGACACTCATTCTTCATTCCCATTAGAAAATCTCTTTTTACATTGATTATAATGCTCATATGCATCAGTTCTATACACATTTCAACAACTTCTAATCAAGGAACAGCTTCGTCTATTTCCCAAAAATCTTACAGTAAGTTGCCTAGCATTACAGTGAACGTGCTTTAAAATTCCAAAAGTGCAACATATAGGAATTTTATGGGAATAATATGACATAATGAGATACCATACTTTATTAAGACAAACATACTGTCATCACACCTACGATAAAGTATATTTGAAGGACTCCTATCCACACTATGCAACATATCAAGGACCACATATATACAAAGCGAAACATTGAACACTTTTAAGCACATATTCTTTGGGTAGCATGCTTCCATAAGTAGTAACTAAGCATTTCATGTTAAAATCATAGTGTTAGGCTACGATCATGTAAAACCATATAGGAACTCATCATTCCAAAAGAAACTCAAGTTAACCATATTAACTTCTAACATGCTTTAACTATATCACGACATACATTATTCAATACAACATGCTAATTTCACATAAATTTCATATATAGTCGTAATTGGCTTCACATAATGAAAACATGAAAAAATTCACCTTTACGCATACTCATTCAAACATAAAACCAAGATAGCATTTAAAATAACCTTTTCTCCCTCAATCATAGAGAAGAATATTATCCAATAAATCATATCTAAAAGACCATCGGACAATAAAACATAAGAGAGAGATCTTATAGAGTTAAGTTCTATGGCACGATATCGGAATGAGGAAGAAGGAAAACTCTATCATCCTATAGACTCTCATACTATTTGATGTGTCGCGACTAACCACCAATGATATGACAATCTACTAGACGTGGCAATATCCATTTGCACCCCTAGACGTAAGATATACGTTGACCCTCTCGGAGGTCTTCTACAGCCCAGAGTAATCATTCCATCGCCTTAATCATAGTATTTAATGATAACTAAAATTTTTCATAGCATTTCATATGCTAGAAACTTCACTTTATATATACTAAAAATATCTTGTAACATAGACTTTAAGTCTCTTTGCCATCTTAGACTCAACAACATTAGAGTACATTAGGAAGATGGTTCATAAAGCATGATCATAAGTAGACAACATTAAAAAAATTTACAGTAAACATAGGTAGGAAATCATTGAAACTTAAGGACCCCTTTCCTTGAGATTTGGAATCACATATCAAGCTCCTCAATGGAATAGACATCCTTGAAGCATCCATGACCTATACATTGTTTAAAAAGTAGAGAAGAATAGGATTAGTACAAGAATGCACTAAGTATGGAATCCTTGCAAAAACATGCATTCAAAAGGAACATCTTCTTAAAATCATACATTATGTCTTTTTGAGTAAATCTTTATAAAACCTTTGTAAAATAGCATTTATATCATTCACAAACTTCATATACACATACTCAAAGGTCAAAAATCATTGAAAAATACATATAGAATTTAAGTATTTTTTGAGATCACTTTAAGAGAACTATATCCTTTTTTACAGTGCATTCTTTAACGGTTCAGTTAATCATTTTCTTTTAACTCATCAACCTCATAAGTAACCCTTTTGTGATACTTGGTGCAATCAATCACCTTAATGTCACAAAGAGAGCATACATAAAACCTACATAAAACAACACATATCCTCATATAAGAATAATATATAAAAGACACATTTAAGTTAAATCTTCACTCGCATTATAGTAAACTACTCAATTCACACATATATTTTATTTCCTGTTCTTTCTCCTCTTTCCATCATAGACATAATTTATAGAGACCTTGTTCATGACCCCATTATTTGTCTACTAGGTTCACTGCACTTAATGAGCCCAATAACCCCACCATATACTGAGTAAAAGACCGCATCACTGGTCACCCACAAACCTTAACATTTAACTCATTCATAAACATATTAAGTAAGGACAACTCCGTTCAAGTGAACAACATTCATCATATATTCATTGACACCAACATTAAGAATATACATCAATACAACTTCAAATAGTCTCATACCATGGCATTCATCGCAACGATGTAGAACCAATCAACAAAAATACAGTCAAGGCATAAGGGACATCTACAGAAACACATGCATTTAAAAAACCTTCGTAGGACTTCCCTCAAGAGTCCACTGTTGCAATGCCTAGGTTAAAGTCCCATACCCCCCCCCCCTAACTAAGAAACTACCCTTAAGTTATCCTAGTTAGGGTCCTCCCTTTACTTCGACATTTCCCATTAGAGAAACTATATCCTTAAGTAGAACAAACTTAAAAAAAGAGGACCATGACGTTAACCTGGAGGAAAGTGTGTAAGAGAGTCTTCATTACAAACCAATAGAACGTGTTTTTTAATACCTAGCCAAGGTATAGACATTAAACATGCTACGATTTTTAATTGGATACACCTTGCAAGATCCCATATGAGAAGCGTAGTAATGGAACTTGCAGGTACACGTGAAACCCTCTTTATGGTAAGATGGGGCATTATTTTCATTCACTTATGGAGAACCTTTTATGACTATTGAGGCATTCTGGTTATCCACCTCATGAGAATTATTGTATATCTTCCTTCCAAAATTGGAAAAGGACACACACTCATATTAAAGTTCACTAGGTGCTAATCTAAGATCCCTTTTATTGAAAACACCCTTTGTTTCGTTTCTTGATAAAACATAGAGGCTAGGAAGAGTCACCCATCATATATTCTTGCTTTATAGGTCATAGATGATGTTCGATCCGCCTAATCATGGGGAAAAGAAATCCTTTTCACAATGACATTCTATAACATTAGCAACTATAAGTTGTTTGGATACACTTGAGCACACAACACAAAACGACGATCCTTTCAAGGCTCCTCTATTGACTAGATCATCTTCAAGAAGTGTGTGTACCATATATGAGAGTACTTACTACTCCTTCACATAATATAGGTCCACCATTGTTCATCATTCATAATTCAGCACATAGACACAAAAACTTGAAACTTGTCCTATCAACGGCACACATGTAAATCCCTAAGCAAGTTCCCTATCGCCTTACCCATACTGAGTACAACACCTACAAGTCATCCTATTTGAAGGAACCCTATCAGACTTTCATAACAACATCATATTAACCATGCATGTAGATAGATGTACCTACTATGAGAACTAGCTACCTTTCATTTAGCACAACAATGACCTATCTACTGTCAGCGTGCAATGATAAGTGAGGGTATGTGTTTAATTGTCCAATATTATCACAGACTAAGTTCTTTCATTAACATATTGAGGCAGTTCCCACCCTATTAGGAGCCCAATACAATAAACTCGCAGTAGACCAGCTACATGCACCCACCCTTAGCATCATGAGACAAGATAACAAAAAATTCCAACACTAGACTAAGCTAACATTGTTATATCACGAAGGTCTTCACATAGTGTTCATGGTAAGGGTCATCAAATCTTTACACTTCATCAATGGAAACACCGATGTTTTAACGTAACTCAATTTCCCTGCTCCCTAACCATAGTAACATAACCTGATTCATAACAGAAGTAACAAGCATAAGTTTACATATACGAATGATCATCATAAACACTCATTCATACATTCGTAAAAAATAGACTTTAAGATCATGGACAACACATATATAGTGACATTAAAGTAAATACAAACACCATAACTTGATCATACTACACAATGTCATACAAGGCTTCATTGGTCATCATTGACCATTTCTATTCTTTCATTAACAATTTAAATATAAGGAAGATAGATAAATTACCCATATCATAAAATAAAGCCATGTACCGGTCGCGACCCGATCGTACTATACATAATAACAATACATTATATATAACTAGAACGTATAAGAACATAGATCTTAAACCGCAATTCGCTGCAATTGATACATCATTATTAAATTTTCAAAAATACACATATATGGAAGTATCTAATGATATCATTACATAAAAGAAATCATTGTTCATCTACCCTAACATTAAGGTCATATCATATACACTACAACATTCACTTTATAGTCTAGAAGAATCTAAATCAATCTTTATCAATTCAATGGTTATCTAGTCATGTTAGATCAATTATACTTAATTATCATCACATTATACATAAGGCAGTATGTAATGACAATTAACCATGATCGAGTCACAAGACAACCAACCTAGCGTCAAGATCACAAAGTTACCACTTGATACAACTCGAATTATATCGATCACCTCATATTAATCTTTATTAAATTTCCCGACACCGATTTATTCTTCTTAAATAAATATATAAATATTAAACCTTAGGAAAAGCTACAAGCATCTAACATATTCGATATCCACTTTATAAATTAGGACTAATGTTATATAGTGGGTCAGATTGATACAAGACTAGATGCTCATCTTCCTACTTTGATCCTCATGGATACTTCATCATAAATTAAGTCATTAATTCACTTCCAATAAATTAGATATAGCCAATTCAGTCTAAGAGATTATAATTCAACCATTAACAAACCATGACTACGCCCATGTCGGGCTAATCAATTTTTTTGGGAAGGGGACATGTTTTCATATGCATTGGCCTAAAATTACTTTATTACTAATACATTTACATAAACTCATCATAATTGAGCCATTAAAAATTGTTTTCGAAGGAACCCTTGGCTAGATTTAAAGAGAACAAATTTAATCATGAAACTTCTTTGAAAAACATTGAGCTTAACTCTCCAAGTGAAAGTTTACTTACAAATGAAGGATTAAAATAACATTGTCTAGTTGAAAAACTCTAAAACATGATGGCTAATCCATGCCAATCCAAGATCCAATCTGTTCTTGAACTTTACCAAGAATGGTGGTTTCTAGGGAGAATTGGTTTTGGAGGGAAAGTCTATTTTGTGTGTATTGGATTTTGAATTGGTTGATCACCTTTTTGATCACTTATATACACCCAAAAATAGATAAATAAACAACTAGTGTCAGTTTAGGATGTTTTGTAAATTTCCCATTCACCCCTTTAATGAAAAAGTGCGCAAGGAGAGGCACCTGGATGCCTTGACGAACAACCATAGACAGCCAGTAGATCCATCGACGGGCCGTCTGTGGCTTCTGTAGATTAAACCTTGGCCTGTTCATGGGTTGAGCCTTTTCCAGGCTAATTTTCTACTAATGAGAACTCACCAACGTTTGTTGGTCAACCAACTGGGTGTCATTTGGTCAGTAGATTAACAATGCCAAGGAGTGTCTCGAAAGCCCTTGGGTCCTTCTTATGGGTCCTTTTGCGGGTCTCTTGAGAAGTTGTACCCAGACGTTTCCATTGTAAATATGAAAACTGACAAGTCAAGGAACTTCCTTGCAAGTTTCACCCAAAATTCACCCAAAAACACATCCAAACAGGCTAGGGACGTTTGACCTCCAAACTTTATGAAACTCTATATACTACCTATAAACATCATTATAAATCATTTTTAGATTTCATAAGCTCATAAAATACAAATATAAGCAAGTATAGACACATGAGACACATTGGTCAATAGTCGTCGAACGTCTAGGTCGTCCCTTGACGTTTGACTTCCAAATAACCTAAAACCTTACACAGTGCGTCAATACCATGTATAAAACATTTCACAACTTTAGACCCTAATCAAAAACATTCTATGCTCTAGACACCGTAACTGATTTTTGGGATCTTACACTAGTAAAGTAATCCAACAAAGGGTTGGGGTCGTATCAAAAGGTAGTAGTCGTGAAAGTTTTAGCTACTTAGAGTTTTGTTCTAAATAGTGATAATTTAAGACATTTTCGATTTAAACAAAATTTAACTCAATTGTGACACGAAGTGTCAAATAACATCCAGAAGTGGTTTTGTCACAGTATTAAAATTTCAAAACAAAAGTCAAACAGTAACAAATCAGAGTTCTGGGGTGTGAACCCGATATCTGTTTGACACAAACTAATTTGTACATGCTTTTGCTAGTAAAACTCGCAAGACAATGGTGACTAGGCTAAGATCTAGGATAAAATAAGTTCCCTCTCGGGCAACTTACACCAAATCAAATGGGTTCCTCTCTATCACCCACTCGTCAAAACTAAGAAGTCCATGCCTTACTCTTACCCTAACCATTTGATAGAGGGTGCTTTGATATGGTACTAGGGCTCACCCTCTCAGGCTGAACCTTATGTTGCACCCCAGCTCCTTATATGTCCAGTCAGTCTACTGGTCTTTTTTCATGACCACCTTCTTGGGCAAGATGAAAACAGTGGGTTGTTTATGTATTGCAACTGACAAACAATTAAATTAAACCACAAGACCACTAGGTGAATCACCATTAAAAATGAATCTCAATCCTCTAAAACAAGCAAGACCCACAATTATATCAAACACGTATTTGGTAATTCACACCGCCAAATGTGGGTTTTAGCCAGACAATCAACGATAATAATATACTTAAAATGATAGGAATAAATGGATTAAGATAATTAAACCTTAAAAGTGCAAAGAAAGGTACATTGAGAATACCCACATCAGATTGGCAGAAAAATTTTTTTTCAAGCTTTCTACAAAGAACCTCCCAAGTTTGAGGGAAATTTTTAAGAACAATTAGTAGGAATACAAATATTGTATATTTTTTTCAACTCTCCTAAATTCTATTCTAAATATTAAGAGTTCATTATTTACAAAGAACTTTAAGATTTAGTGTTGGTGGATCCATTCGGCTTCTTTAGTCGTGAATCACCAATTTATTAGGCGGCTCGCCCTTTCTCTGGTTCGTCATGGTTCGTGCCTTGCCTTCACATCTATGCACGCAATAACATTGGGAAAACCTAGTCGTTGAAACTCAAACTTCTTCTTTTCATCGCATGATAATCCACATTCTTCAAGCCCAAATTTTTGGAACATAAGTAAGAACTTTGCTATATAGTTCATCGCCAAATGTGTTTGGTGATGCCCACATTGAATATTCAGCTCTTTTCTTTTGTTTTGCACCTAAGGATATATTCTCCTAAAAAATTCTAAAATACCTATAAATTATAAGGTTTTATCTGATATCAAGATAAAATACAGAATCGAGGACACTATTTTCAAATAATAAGTCTCTAGACTAGTCCAATTTGAGGACTCATCAACACCCACAACTTAAAAATTTTCTTGTCCTCTAGTAAAACTCAAGTTCACTCATTCAAATAGGATATCTAAAATAATTCATCAAAAGACACAATCATGACTGTACAGAACAATACACAAACTACTCATTCATAGCTAAATTGTATACTCAAAAATTCAAGTTGTCACACATGATTATTATTTGTCACTAATGCAAGTTCAAGCTCAACTAAATTATCTACATGCTGTCATATAAAAATTAAATCCTTTTTCACACACGCATATTTATCAACATAGTATGAAGAATCTGATGCAACACTCACACTCATAAAGAGGATCACAATGCATTTTTTCACCCATAGTTTTGCCCTTGTTTTCTAATTAACCTTTTGTTTGGTTTTCTCAAGATTACAAAGGTCATTCTAAGGCTTTTAATGGGGGTGAGTGTAAACGTATTGTCATTTGCGCTCAACGACTTTTCCACATTAGATGTGATTTCCTTAAGCTATCCGTTATCTTCCTTTCTTAATCATTAGTGAAGTTCTTATAGATTATATTTTATTTTCATTCATCGTTTTCTTTGAAACCAGATTTTTTTTCATTTCTTGCTTTTATTTCTTGAACTTTCTTTTGTTTTTTCTTCTTTTGTTTTCCTCTTTCGTTCTTTTCTTCTTCATTTTTAGAGGGCTTTGCTCTCTGTTTACACTATTTTGCTTAATATAAAATCATAGAAAGCCTTGCACTTGGTAGTGATAATGCAGTATTAGTTTCATGCACTTTTTCCAAGTACAAGTAAGCTCAAGGTGTTCCAAAACAGTTTCACACCCCACAAGTACTGTAGGCCAACAAAAAGAATATATGTCAAAGTTCAGACTCTCACTCTTTACGAAATTTTGGGTATGAATCAGGTCAAGAGTATACCATAATCAATTACACAACCTTTCAATTCAATGTTTTAATTCATGTAAGTTCAAGGAAGCTCATCACAAAAGGAAGTGACACTTAAGTCAAAAAGGACAACACACTCTATATTGTGCAATGGTCATTGCGAAAGAATAAATTCGATATTTTTTAATCATAATAAGATGCAAAGAGTTCACATATTTCCTATGTAACTTCATTCACTCTCCTTGTAGCCTCACATTCTTGTTTGTTCTATTAAGTCACTTTTCAAGTCATCGTAATTGATCGAAATCGAGAATTTAATTTTTTAGAGGACCAACAACTTTCTATAAAGAGGTGGCATAATTTTCAAAAGTAAAATGTTTTTGGAAGGGTAAAAATTATTATGAAATGAGGACCCAAAAGAAGGCCATAAGCTCAAACATTTGCGAGAGAAATTTTAAAAACATAACTTAAACAAACAACCCAATCATATATCAAAACACATAAATATTCAACACAATAAAAGAGTATGAGTCCCTCCACCATAAATAAATGTTTGTCCTCAAATGTGTGTATTAATATAAAAAGAAACGAAAATAAAAGCAAAAAAACAAGAAGGTGCGTATCTGTCTAATGCGTCTCCCTCTTTTCGGGCCATCAGAACACATATAGTTGGGCATCAGTGCCTGGAACAATCACATCAGTAGGGGTAGTGTTGATTCCAATAGTAGTTGTTTGTAATGATTCACATATGAGTCTAATTAACCAACAGGACTGGTCGACTATACCTCCTATATTAGATAGGTTTCTAAAGATGTTGTGCCCTCTTTCTATGTTGTTGTCAGCTCCTCCTATGTTACTTCGATTCATCATCAGTCTCAACATTTTGTATTGCAATCTGCTCCCTTCATGTGCTCCTTTTCATTTCAATTTTATCAGTCATTTAGGGAACAAATTCAGATAATCTAACATCCTTTCCCACAATTGGCAACCTCGTGCTTGTCAGATACTACAACTCTTCATATGGCCTCTTCCGTCAGTTTTCCTATATTGTAACCCTAAGGGCTTAGGCATAGATTAGGCCTTGAACTGGTGTAAGTGATGCATCTATTTCTCTCTCAATCGTCTCCGGGATTATCTTCTCCAATGTAGATTCCTCTGTCTTAACTAATTTGTCTAGACGCCCCATATTAAAATATCACACCCATTTATGTTTCTGATTGGCTCCACGGTGTGACCAAGCTCCGTGTCATTTGTGAGATGACAAAGGAGTAACGGTACAGTTGGTCCAAGAGGGTCGGCAATGATTTCAGATCTTTTGTAAAGATAAATCGTCCTCTCA
Organism: Solanum habrochaites; assembly: GCA_027704765.1. Taxonomy (NCBI): domain Eukaryota; kingdom Viridiplantae; phylum Streptophyta; class Magnoliopsida; order Solanales; family Solanaceae; genus Solanum; species Solanum habrochaites. The sequence goes on along the minus strand of JAKWJA010002499.1, from coordinate 24,040,219 downwards.
TCATCGGAGTGGTGTCAGCTGGGTCTACCCCTCCCCTCCTGGCTTCCTCATGGTTGTACTCGGCCTTAATATGTGGATTGTCAGTGGAAGAAGACGCGATTATTTTCAGGTCCTATGTAGTGTATATAGGAACTTTAGTACGTTCGCATAGTTCGGTAAACAATTTAGGAAATAACAGGGAAGTCTTCTTTTGTTTTGCTATCAAAGCCATTTATTATGATGTCAGCAATCCAAGATCAATACTCCTCATGTGCATGATACACCTACGACAAGATACTTTGGGAATGCCGAGGACAGAATCATTTTGGGATGGCATGATAGTAATATTGATAAATATAAACTAAATCTAGCAGCAACGTGCAAGTCTGTGTTTTTGATAGGAGCTCCAACACCAATCCATCTCTCCTATTTTTAAAAAATTGGAGGAGCTAACCATTTCCTTCAGGTCATCTGATGATGAGGCCTTGGACAAACCCTCATAAGGATGTTCGGAATGTAGTTTTATTTCTATCACAATGTTGGTATGTTCAATATGGAATTCTATTATTGTGTCTCTCATTGGGACATACCTTACTGGTCTGAAGTCACTTGCCTGCTTTTTATTTTTAAACCAATGCTCTATAGGCTGTGTAATATTCTCTAACCTAGGAGGGAATATATGGGCCTTGAGGCCTTATGAATTGATCAAACCCATGGAATTGTATTGTTTGCAAGATTTCAGGGCTTTTCTTCTAGGCTCTCCAAAACCAAGAGCTTCTCAACAATGAAAGTTCGCTTCCCATCACCCTTTAATCGGCTCAATAGCCGTGATGGATGGGCTACAAAAAAAAAAACTTTTTTCATGTGCGTGACTCATGAGGAGTTTTTTGCTGGTCTGACTATTCAGGAGGCATTGCTGGTTGATGCTACTTTACTTTGATTTACGTTGCAGCATCTGTAAAATCCCTGTTATATGAAGTCTGTGGTGTACTTTCTTTAGCCAATCCGCCTCAAATAGGGGGAAATGATCTTCTAACCCAAAAAAAAAAAAAAACCAACTACTCTAACTACTTTACCATGCCACCCTTTTCAACTCCTCCTGTGACCGTCATATTGATATGATATTGTCGGGAGCTGGTCCTTGCCTCGGTAGAATCCTCACCTCCTCTTTCGGAGGATTTGGCCTCGAATGATTCGCATACGTGATGTGACTTGCATATTTTTGCTGGTGCATACCATATCTTCAATAATCTCCTATTTTTCGTAATAGCAGTTGATATTGCATTCAAAAGGAATTATATCATAGTTGTTTGCCTGTCCACTCGGTGGATCGTCATCCCACCTTGGCGAGCTAAGTTGGCTCTCCGAAAGAGTTCAACGTCCACTGTTGTTAACTTTACGGTTTAAAGTTCCACTCGGTCTATTATAGACTAATTTTTTTGTGAAGGGGAGACAGTACGCCGAGTTATACAGTGAGGGTGGGAAAAGAAACATTCCATAGTAAATATAATACAATTGGCGAACCGCCAAATCATTCGTCGAACTCGACCCAAGCCGCCAAATAACGAAATGTGCCTGCATCTCAAATTGATCCTAAAAATCACCTTTACAATCATCACAACAATAATATATGCATAAAAATATTAACTATATGCCAAACTCGTACAAACCATCACTCTGGAATACTCAGACTTCTTCCGCTCTTGCAATATTTTGACTATTTAACTACAATTACCCTCAAGAAAGTCATTACCCATTCTTTCCCGTGGTAATTTTTGTTGAATAGCACAATATTTTGTTACATAGGCTTCACCTAACCAAATCAGCGAACATACAACACCTAAATTAAAATATTTACATTCAAAATAAGCATACTTAGGCATTCTATTTTTGAAGGCACATAAGGCTTTGGCGAAATGGTATAGTGGACCCTTGTACTTTTATTTTTTTTATATTCTAACCTTCTACTTATTATGTTTTCATCTGGTCCCCTAACTTATCCACAACATTTTAAACGCAATTTTCTATAATATGGTATGATGCTTGTGCCACAATCACCTACACATGGAAAAAAACAAAAAAATTAATGCACAATTGAAGATTAATAAGAAAAGAATATTAAACATATTAAAGATTAATAAAAAAAAACTAAAAAAGGGTGTGGGGTGGCGGGGGGGGGTGAGACGGAGTCATCGTATTCAAATCCTCCCTCGCCCTCCACCCCCCTCGAACTAAATCGCTTCTCTTTACCCCCCAAAAAAAATTGTTACAACTACAAACACCCATTCAACTTCTTTTTCTTTTTTCAATGATGTCACCCCTCATTTTCTTATTAATTTCCTTCTTAAACACCCACATATTGGCCAACCGCTAATATTTTCTCAAAGTTTGTTCTTTATGCTATAAATCATTTCTTCATCAATTCTTTTTTTTTTTTTCGTATTATATTTTCAAAACCTCAATTTTGTGTTTTTTTTTATTGTGGTCATAAGGTATTGAAGATTGAAAAACTCCATTGATAAGCCTGATAAATCTTCAAGAATAACAAAAGTGTTTTCTGAATTTATGAATACATCAAGAATTCACGGTGAAGACCAAAAAAATAAAACCCACAAAGATCTAATACAATAAACACAAAAATAGTTACAAATTGAAGGAACAAATAAAAGAATAACTTGGCGATTAGGAAAAAATTACAAATTCATGAGAAAATTCAAATAATGTTGTCCTAACATGTTTGGTTAGTGAAATAATGGGAAGAAAGATGGTCGTTGAAGGTAAAACTCTGACTTTTTAAGTGCCTCACGCTCTAGTTTAATGGTATTATACGCGAACTTGTGGTGTCTTTCCACATAGGATGCCATATAAATAATTGTGTTTAAAATGATGTATTTGTATAAGTTTAGGGGTCTAGTTGACATAGTATTAAGTAAAGGTCAATATTAACATACAAAGAAAAGGTCCACAAGACCTTTTTCGCCTTAGATTCCTCTATCTACAGTTACAATAGAATCTAAGAAGTTTATTTCTATCAAAAAGGCTCAACAAAAATCAACCCAATACGATACATGAAAAAGAGTGAAAATTATTAAAAGACCTTTGATGTCGATCAAATAATCTTCATAATTCTAGGCAGCAAAGTAATCCAACCCCACCACTATTATTGAACTAAAAACTAAGTAACAACACAAATCTAAGAAAATAATACCTTAAAACTAAGTAACAACACTAATCGAAGAAAATAGTACCTTTAGTGCGATTTAGGAGAGTTAACGATGGAAAGTTAGAGATTGAGAAATTTGACCTTTCTCCCTTATATAATAGTTTGATTGTAGTACATTTAGCGAAGTAAATTTCTTTCGCCGACTGGGTGATTTGTAGAGGAGTCTTTTTTCCCGCCCTTTGTTCAAAATCATTAATTTATAGAGGCAAGATCGATGGTTTGTATCGACATCACCTCATTTGTTGGCGATGCGCCAATCTTCTTTTTGAGTTCACTGAGTTTTACATGCTTTACTATACTCTTGTATTATGAAAAACAGTGGAATTTTGCTTGACTTTCTAACTTGTTTGGCATCTCGTGTAATATACCTTATTCCTTATTTTTACATGCAACAATAACACACCATTATTCAGAAAATCAAATCCCATGTGATGGCCTTGTGTTTCCTCCCAAGAAGCGCCTTATTTAACGTCATAGGTCGACGTAGATCCTGCCTCACTCTATTATGTTGTAGTTAGGCCTAGTATCACTAAGTAACCCTAATTTAACGTTTGGGTGGAGCTGAGGCATCAAAAACATCACGACTTATCTAATGTGATGAATTAATCTAGAGTGAGACTTGATTAGATTAATTTATTAGCGCCTTCAAAACTTCTAAATCTCATTTCTTCCAACACTCGATATTGATCGGTGATAGTTTTTGCTAATGGATTGAAGCTTTGCTCAACATGAATTTTTCTAGATTGTCTCCCTATTTCTCCTCCGCGTAGGGAAGAAATACTTTTCCTTTTGTGAGTGTTTGTGGTTTTCCATCTTAGATAGTTTGGTGGTCAAGTAGTTTAGTTGAAATAGTAGTGAGGCTATTATAAAGTTACTCCCGTCTTGTGATCTGCCTCAACTGTCTTTTCAACCACTCCATCTGTCATTCTTAGATGACGTGCACACACACAAATACAAAACACAAAAGCAAAACAAAACTAAAGTAAAATTAGTAGAACTACAATACAAAGAACAAAGAACTACAAGTAACTATATTTTCATGTGACACCACCCATGGCAGCGGCACCATTTTGATGCATCAATATATGTATCTTTTTATATTTCGTGATCTATGACACTAACCTATAGATTGAGTGTCTGCGAATTTGGCACGACCAGAGTCTAGACCCCAGACGAGACCGACTTGTTTTGACCCTCTCATAAGGTTCGAGAAAACCTACAACATCATTCTAATTCATCAGATTAATTCCTAAACATTCTCACGAAATAGTCTATTACATATATAATTGTTCACCTTCAATCCATCTAACTTAAGATCATCAAAGAAAGAATAAGTTTGTAGCGTGCATTAATGTTAACTTGACAAAAGACAGCACCAATATAAAGTCCTGAAAATGAAATGGTAACGTTCCAACCTAGTGGAACATGCTCCACTAGCTAAAGCCTACCATATAAGCGAGATAATAACATACTACGCCTACTAATCATGAGGCCCTACCAAGTCCAGATAACTCCAATCCGGATAGCTCACGTCATGTTTGTAGATCTAACGTCCACCTGTACCTGCACCTAAACGTAATATTTGTATGAATTATACAAATTGTACTAAGTATGGGTATATGCAAGCATACGACAGAAGCAAAATATGCATGAGAAAAGATCTCTAACACTGATTTATGGAAGTCAGAAGTCAAAAGATGGACTTGCCAGGTTGGAATCAGTAAAGTCACGGAGCCCTCCAAATTTGGATTTGGATGGAATTCATTCATACGTGTGTAACATGCATCACAACGTTATCAATTATGCAAACAGCACTAACATAATTTTACATAGCACATATTATACATTCATCTAATGACATACATAGTTCATATCATTCATTCGTATGCTTGGACCTTGGCATCATGGACTTTGACATTAAGGACTTCCTCCCAAAATAAGGAGCAACATATATGACCTCAACTAGGGAGTCTTCTTTAGCAAACATAGAGTCTCTGCTTGCAGTGTCATTCATACGTACTTCATCTCATTTCATCATGGGTCAATGTTAAACACCACAGCTAGTACCTAGATGTTGTTTAATAACTTCATCGGGTTCATTGTGCCTGACAAAGGAATGCTTAATATCATTACTTGAATCTACCACACAACCTCTTGATCTTCTCTACTACACCACTTTTGGTATCATTATGTTTCATTAATAAGGCATCTTTGGAGGTGGACTCATTCGTTTATTAGAATTTGAAATTTAACCCATATAGCAGCATGGTGAGCATCATGAAATCCAATGTAATGAACCCGAAAGAGGTTGTCATAGGCCAAATAATTGAAACCAAACATGAGCAATACATGGGAATTGACCCCGCCAGGGTCCCTATAGTGGCAGTATGGTTCAAACTAGGAGATTAAGTAAACCAAGTAAACCAAGCATTTGCCAGACAGTCTCATCTAATGAGAGCTACAACCCTCGACCCTCTCTGAAAGAAGCATCACATCTCCATACTATCTATAAGTTCTCAGTATAAATTCCAATAATTCAACTCTACGACATGGACCTGGCTTTAGTATGAGGAATCATATATCATAGATTAATTTTCTCATCTATCATTAGTATTAAGTGTATTAATCTCAATACTTTTCATTTAAGTGTTCAATGAAGACTCGTCTCTTGGCATTATGTTTACAACTCTCATAGGTGTACGTTTTGTAACATTTACTTAGGCTCATTTGAAATTGCTCCCATCTTTTCCATTACCTCATATCATTTTGTCACCATATTCATTAACATTAAACAATTGATTTTCCTATTACTACCCTTTTTTTATTACGTGAATATTTATTTTATCATTTGCACAATGCACTTTGGCCATTAGTGTGTTTCACACTCCTACTTACCCTTCTATGGTTTCGTCAATTTCATTGGTTCATTTCATCATAGCCAACTCACTTGGCTTTGGTGTTGTTTCACCCCTTACTTAACCTTTCTAATCTTTTTTATGAATTCATGTCTATTTTTATCATTTTCATGGTTCATATCATCATATGTTCAATGCACTTGCCATTTATTGTTTTTTACACCTCGCTTAACCCTTCTAGGTTCATCATTATTCATGTATCTTATGTTCACTATTTTTAAAATATGCTAGATTATGTGTCTACACATACAGCCATTGGCTTCATTCGTATTCGTTTAAAAGTTATTTATCTTCTAGATTATATAGTACAAAGACCCTTGCCTCTTTTTGTATGCCAAGATCCTCATTTAGATCTAAGTAGGTACATATTGTTGAAACTTTAATCACAGTATGACGTATGTATCATATCTAAAAAGTATGGGCAAGGAACCCAAGTTTCGAATCCTTGGGTAAACACTTACTTTTCCCTTGATTTTAATTTTTTTAGTTACTGTTCTTTAGAAAATTCCTCTCCTTTGGGCCAGCGGTTTTATGGGTTTGAACCCCCACATACCCTTGTTTTATGTTCTATCTATTTTCCCTCCTTGGCCCGTTTCCGCATTAACTAGGATGTTGTGGATCTAACCCCCCAACCGCAGTCTTATTTTTTTTTATTTCTGTTTTCGACTTAGTGGTAAGGTTCGAACCGCCACAAACCTCCTTATTTTTATTTTCATTTACATAAACAGTAATAAATAAATAAATTTTCTAAATTAACAAAAATGCCCCTTCGAGAAAAATTTGATTAAAATATGAGAAAATTGGACTTAAACCAATGTCAAATTTGCTAAGGTTTTTCGGCCTTGACCCATCGACTTTTTAATAAATTATTAAGTTGCCAATTTTAATTAATTAATGACCTAGGCTAATTACAATGTACAACCATGTATTGGATATAACAACATATTTGACCATCCTAGGTTTAAAAGGTATACTAGGATAGTTTTCTTTATTAGTTACCCGACAGTGTCGGTTTTTTGGAGTTTTGGGTAACCCGACTTATTTTATTTCGTTAGTCCTAAGATTATTTAGCTAATAAGGTAGTTAGTTAAGACCTAGTGTTTTTTTAAGGAACTAGGACTCCACATTTCATTTACCCGTGCGTGCTCCTACCCTAACCCCTCCCCAACCGAAATTCTGTTTGGAGGCTTGTTTCTTGTTCCCCCCCTTCTTGGCCGTTATGCATGTGCTGCACACATGTGTCGTGCAATGACCCTTGACAGTCCGTGGACCTCCTTAATATACATGATCATTAGATGATCGTGTCTCGATGGTACCTAGGTTTGACACTTTGACACCTCGTACCTAAATTGCCAAGAATTCAATCTTTTAGCTTAGGGTCTTCATTGCAGGTAAAAATACTAAAAATGCATGGATGGGAGCAATTGAACATCAAGATGTATTGTAAGTTACTTTTTAATACATAGAAATTGGTAAAACCCATATTGCTCAATATTGAGAATTGGGATGCATATGTACCCTAATACATATTCTTAAAACCTAATAGGCTCTTCACTAGAAAAGTACATTTTCTTGAATATTAAACAATAGAAGGGTCTAACGGACTAAACTACAAAACTTAAGTGAAAATGTCGATTTTGGTGCATACAAGCACACCACCCCAGATCCTTTTGGCATATGTGGTGCGCCGCGCCTGGCTAATTTTTCAAATCTCTATCTGAGCTTAAATCATTCTAATTCGATTTCTTTTTTCAATTCTACATAGATTTCATGTACCCACATCATATATACAAATATCTAACCCACTGTATTAATGAAAAACACGTAGATCATCAAAGAACTCGTTAATCACCACTGATGTTCAAGAATGAAATCAATTCAAGAACATTCAATATCCAACCTTTTTACGATGAAATCATGCTAAATGGAAAATGCTTGGTAGGTGCGTGAACAAACACAATGTTGAGATAGAGTCACATACCTTAGTAGGTATCACCCCCAAAAAAATAAAAAATTTAAGTTCGACGATCATGGCGAATCTTGCCCTTTTTCTTCTTCTATTCTCTTCTTTGTTAGCCTTATCCCTAGAGTGAAATCTAAACTTCGAAACATTACTAAGTTATGAATTGACCTATACTAAACTCCTAAAATTGAATTCAAATAATAGGGTAGTACAAATACTAAAATAGCCTTTTAAATCTCAGATTTGGACATTTCCATTATATGAAAACCCAACTTCCAAAGGGCTTAACTCGCTCATACAAAGTTTAAATTGTGCAAACTTGGCAGCGTTGGAAAGATAGTAACAAGATATTACCAAATATATGTTAAACTACATCTACATTATCCTGAGATAGGAGTTATGGCCATTTGAAGTCAACCAAAATTCACTTTGAATTTACCTTAAATTTCCAGATTTCCTTTTAATTTCAAAAAATAGTATTTCCTAATTTTTTAAAATTTTTGCTAGTTCTTTCTACTTTCAAGATGTTGAAATATCTCCCCATTAGGAACATGCTACTCAAATGAAGTTATCCTTACTAGAATAAGGTTGGTAACATAAAGTTCAAACACCCAACAAGAAAATGCAACAATAACACGCTTACTCATAACTTAAAGAGTATCAAGAAGAAAATTAGTACCTTCTTCTGCATTTTCTCCATGCTCAAAGAGGTGTGTATATCCCTTTTTCATATCATCTTTATCTTCTTAAGTAGTTTCTTTAACAAAGTTGTTCCCCTAATGGACCTTGACAGATGTTACCTCTTTTTTTCCATATTTGTGAACTTGACGATCTAAAATCTTACTCGGAATCTCTTCATAGGTAAGTTATCCTTGATCTTGATATTTTCAGTTTGTATGATCAATGAAGGATGACTCATTCACTTTTTCAACATGGAGATCGGAAATACTGGATGAACCGCTGCTATCTCTTGTGGTAGATTTAATTCAGAAACCACATTGTGCATCCTCTTGGATGGTCTATAAGATCCAATATATCAAGACTGAGCTTTACCTTTTTACAAAATTTCATAACACCCTTCACGGGTGAAACTTTAAATATGCCCAATCATCTTCTTAAAACTATAAGGGCCTCCTGCTATCATCATTGGTCGAATTTTTGACGACTATGTGCCCTTTTAAATCTCTTATATTTCCTCACCTTATCCATAGATCTTGTGAACGAACATAATGTTTCTCATGTTCTATCACAACCCTGCTTTACTACGTCCACCCTCCAATAGGAGATCTCCTCTTCTCCATAAAGATTTCAAGAGAGCCACTGGATGCTACATTGTAATTGTTGTCCATAATGAAATCTCAATTTAGGTAGTTGATCAGCCCTAATTACCCTCCCTTTAATTTTGTCACGCAAGTCCTCAACATTTCCTCTAGAGTCTGAACAGTACAATCTTCCTACACATATGATAGAGTATGAAATACAGTACCTAGGTTAAACTTTTGAATCCTCACCTTTATGAACAGTGTGCAGTAAATTATGCACCTCTATTTGAAATAATGGAGACTGGAACTCCATGAAGTCGTACCACCTCTTGAGTGTACAATTTATCATAACCCTCTGCCGAATATGTCACGGCCTGAGAGTATACCCAAGAGGAAATAGCACTCTCAATTAGTAACACGATGTACTTGACCTATCAGAGGTCTTGTACAAGCCCTTTGACATCATTCATTTTTGGCCCCCCCATTCATATATGAAAAGTATGTTGAATGAAACACTGCAACAAAATACAGACTTTCCAAAAATCTCTTTCAATGCGAATCATAATGAATGATAACTCTCAAGTTCCGCAATTAAACACATGAATATCTTGGGACACGGACCATACATAAACATATAGAAATATCTAAGTCTATTACAATACTTTTACGAAAGAAAACTAAACACGGTGATCTCCTCGAATATATTAAGGACATACCCCAACTTTCCTTGAATGAATGTTAATATCCAAGATTCGCTTCAAAGACTCCTCTGAAATGCCACCCACACCAATAGGGATAAGACAAAATATATGGTCTTAGTACGTTAGAATACACTAAGTATGGTGACATGCAATTATAATCATGCTAAAAGGACATTTGTATAAAACATGTTTTTTTTATAGAAAACGTCATAAGACAAGCATAAGAGTCACTATAATTCAATAAAACATGTATAAGTCACATTCCACAATATAGAATCGAGATCACTTGAAACGATACAAACATAAGACTCCCCTATCAAAGGTTATCCCAAGTCTCATTTGAGTGAGACATGAAGCGACCACCTATACAGACCCTTCAAACACACTTAAGAGATTCTAAAGGATTCCTAATATAAGATTATTCCCATTTTCATTCATCAACTAACACCATAAAGACCATGAATGTCAGAGAACTCCCTAAGTAAAAAATAAAGGCACACATAAATGACCCTCTTTCAAGCATTACTAAGATATCTTAAGCTATTCTAGATAGGTACCTGAAATTTACAATAATTTAAGTGAATTTACTAAAATACTATGCTCATTAAACCATTTAGAGGAATTCAACAATTAAAGGACTTTCCCTATCAAGGTCCTGGAGAGACCTAGGGAACCGACACACTAAGAATCTTTTAAACAATACTCTGCAAGTCTAGATAAGGCCATTTCAAACTCCTAAAATATGTGAACCTATCATACTAGAGTTATCCCATAAATACGAATAGAATAGGCATACTAGCTAGGAATGGAATCCGGGACCAAACCACCTATTGTGATGAGGGTGTTTCTACTTGCCAATGGTAGAAGTAGACACAAATCCCCTATAGGCACATGTGAAGAATATATCAATGTTTTCCATTATATTCTAGTCTTTCATAAAGTATATTTCAAACCTCAGAATACTCTCTTATGTGCTAGACTTATTCTCTAGCACTTCAATCAACAAGAGACTATGGAAGAGGTACATATAGAAGTCTTTAACCATCATATATACCCTTACCAAGGGGGTCACTAGGGCTACCACACAATGTTAACTAGTATACTTTGATGACTTTACTAAGTGGTTATTTCATGCCCATTCAAAATCAACCACAACCCTTTGTAGATTCACCAAAGAGATACAGATAACACACATGACTTTCAACTTCAAAGATATCATACAAAAAACCTTCGTCTAGTTTGAATGTTCGCACAAAATGACCCTCCTTACTATGTTCAAGGTCATCTTTAAAATCATACATACCTTTACCTGACAAAGTTTCTTTAGCCTACTAAGTCAAGAGTCATATTCACATTCTTCGTGTAGCAAGTAGAGGGATATATGTCTACCACAACAAGAGACACATACTTCATTTTATCACATCTACATTATCATTCAAGTAGCACATAAGGAAAAATAGGTCTACAACTACTCACCCTATTCATTCGTGCAGACATCATCATTAAACCATCACCCGAATCATATAATCAATTAAGGAAGAAGCATAATTTCATGCATCAAGTACCACACATTAAGACAGCGCCATATGCTACTATGGTACACAGGTGGACACACTCCTCAACTAGATGAACGCAACTTTGACTGCACAAGAGTCCACATAACATATAGGGCCTTCACAATGAATCACATACAAAAAGTTATTCCATGGATCAATCATACTTCATACAGTAATGCCGACCAGTCACAGCTCACTATTAATATCTGATAGAGGGGAGGTTGTGCCAGCCATGTAACATAGTCTCCTCATCTGAAGTAAACCTGAACAACCGGTGGTCCTTTGTGGGAGACATAAATGGTAACTTGCACTACGCAAATAGTGAATTGGGGGCAATTGAAGAAGCGGTGATGTATGAGAAACATCATTGAAGCGCTCTGTATGCCCGAGTAACTTATACACAACCACTCAGCGTCCTCGTCCTGACTCGTAGAAAATGGGAAGTGCATAAAGAATTTGTACCTCCGAAAGGATACACAGTTGGAAGACCAATATTTCAAAGTTCAGAGAAGTAACAATGTATATTCCCTGGTGAACTGGAAAAGATCCGAAGAAACACCTTCAAAAAGAAAAGCCTTGGGATCCAACTTGGTAACTTATTGTCCAAAATCTCTAACATAACAACTTCTTCCTAATACCATAGGTTACACTGGATTTCGAGACTTATTTGGAAAAAGAATGTTATAAGGTACATTACCTCCAAGCATAGTAGATTGCATGTGATTTAATCAGGAAACAAGTTGTAGAGATTGCGTTGGCCCGAAACTGTTTAGCAACATTTGTTTGAATTAATAGTACTCGGTCTTTCTCAAGTAGATTCCTATCTTTTCTTTCAGCAGCTCCATTCTTGAAGGTGTATCAACACAAGATGACTGGTGGAGAATACTACGTTGCCTTATATACGACTAAAATAAATCTTACATCTATCATTTAGCATTATCACTCCTTACTGTGCACTTTAATATTAAATTGAGTCTTGTGTTTAGCAGAAAACACAAAAATGTGAAAACAATTCAGATATATTATTCATAAAGTATATCCATGTTATTCTACAAAAATCATCTGCAAAAGTAACAAAATATTTATGTCCAGTTCTTGAAATAACATGACATGGTCCCCAAACATCATAATGAACTCACTCAAAAGCCGACTCTACTCGCTTATTAACCCTTAGCTTACGAGGTCCGATGTGCTAGCAAGTCGACAATGATTTCACGTCCAATGAGACTTAATTTTGAAACTCGGGACAAATCTTCTTCAACTATGGTAGTGAAGGATGTCCCAATCGACAATTTTCTTCCAATGGAGAAATAACACCTGAATATGAAACAGACTGAGGTTTTCATTCATCAAGGATGTAGATATCATCAAATTCCTTTCCTTTACCAATAAATCAATTTGTCCTAAAGTCACAAAATAGACAATAATCAGGTAGGAACGAGATTAAACATTTAAGGTCTCTCATAAGATTACTAACACATATCAGATTAAAAGCTTATTTTGGGAAACTTAAGATAGATGACAGGGTAATAGTTGAGGATGGTTTAATAGTCCAAAAATCCCACACTATACAAGTTTATTATTATCCATTCCTCTATATAACTCAGACCATACTGTGTGTTGCCCTGGAAATTACAAAAAGTACTAGAGTTACCTCTCATATAATTTGTGGTGCCTCAATCAATCACCCATTTATTTGAAGAGGTAATAAGGAATGCTTTTCCTGAATCGACAAAATAAGTAATTAAAAAAGATTTCTTATGCTGAACGAATCTAGCATAATCTTCTAACGAAATAAAAATTGTTTTATCCATGATAGTCAATGAGCAACATCAAACTTATTATGCGTATCTGAACTCTTCAACTCTTCTCCCATATTATCTTTTATTCTCACAATATCAACAAAAATTAACAAAGAAATCACCAAAATTCTCAAAATAAAGTTTTAACGATAGAATAGCCAACTTTACAAAACATATCAACTCAAATAGAGAAAACTAGGGAAAACCAAAACAGAGTTCGGATCGTTTGAAAAGACAGGAGTTCACATAGTAACAAGAAACTAAAATACAAATAGCCAAAGGCCCCGAATTGAAAACCAATAAACCAACAAACAGGAAATTTCAACGAGGAGCAGTAAATATATGACAGTAGTCCAGCTCAAAAAAGAACAAACCATATAACAACAAAGAAAACAATTCAAACTATAGTATCACCGAAAGAAAGACTGTAGAACCAAGATCTTGATGTTAAATTTTCAAAACATAGTCCAATGATAAGAAAACCACCATAAATAAGTTTGGAATCTTTAGCAATGTCAAATAAGTAAGAAGACCACCAACAGATTACTAGTGGTGAAGTCATATGAAACAGAAATATGGCAGCAACTAATTTCGACAATCACTAGTTGTGAGGCTCGAGAGCCACCACTTCAAGTTTCACAATTCCGGTTATGCTGTCATACCATGTGCAAGGAACTAAAGAGAACCACTTGTGTATTATTCAATAAGTAAACATGCATAAATACAATAATATGAAAAGATAACTAAGGAATGAAATAAAGAGGAAATCCTAAAGATACTCTATCTATCTTTATCTTTGTACAATATCACCAAAGAGATCTATATACATTCTGTAACAAACATCATGGGGAGAACTTCGCGACTAAATGACTATTTATTACTTGGACTATTAAACTTCTAATTTATCCATGTCTCCTGTTAGAACAAATTACTTCCACAGAAGTTTATATCAATTGATCTTTTTTTAAAGTAAGTTCTGTAAAATATCATATACAAGATTCTGAATTTTCTTGACTAAAAAATGTCTTAAGTTTCAGATATTTCCACTTGAATACTCAAAATACAAGTAAGCAAATATGTAGATGCCAAACCAACATGGAAGAAGAAGATATATTCTTGTTATTCCTGCGCTAGAATTTATGTTGTGTGCAAAGACAATGCAAACAAGATAGGAAGATTCATAATTGCTTCTCTAATACCGACATTTAATTAAATATTGATAGACAAAGACATCCCGTATTCAAAGGCTGCCAGGAAAAGTAAATGGTGTAGTATGGAATTTATTAGCACCTCTAAAGAAGAAGGAATTGATCTTTCAAAGGAAAGAGAGATTCACATTGATGGATCTTTTGACCCATCTTAAAATGATGTTCTTAATAGATGTGTGGTATGCAATTTCCACGAAAACGTTCTGGAGCTGCACATGGATTAAATTCCTAAGAGATGGATAACCACTGTTTCCTTTTGATATTTACTTCCGAAGAAGACACAGAGTAGGTTATACATGGTGAATAGAAATGGAAAAAATCTTCAGCTCAATTCTATTGGTGGTCACCAACAATCGGAGCCATTAAGCAAGAAAAGAAACACAGCTCTGTCTGGGTTAGATTTTGAGGATAACATTGATAATATCTCGTAAAACGAACCGTCCAAAGCTAAATAGATATCATAGTAGGGGATGGAGCAAACCGAAACCCCGAAACATCTCAAATGGGAAAGATTCATAATAAAGGGGACAATAATGATATACCGAAGAATTAACGACAATAGAGAATGGTGGATTTTTCTTCACAATCAAAGTATGGGGGGAACTGCCCAGTAACTTACTCCATTGAAACAGAAAAAAGAGGTCCCTTTCGAACCAGAAGGTATAGAGATTGATATTTGCAAGTAAACGGAAGATTATGCATAGTGACGATATACCAACAACAACTTTAGAACTGTTTAACAATGGCGGGGCGATTTACAAAATGAATCGAGAAAGAAAACTGGTGGAAAACTTGATGCAAATGTGTTCTCTATCCCATAGTAGGTATGAGTTTACTGGTTGGGATTTGGAAGCGCGGCGCTTCCAGTTTGAAAAAGTTAGTCTTATTGAAGGTTCCAGAGCACACTCAGGAAAATTCTACTTTCCTTGTTTACTCGTGAAATTTTTTTAACAGCTTACTTCGTATATCTACATCTTTAGACTGCTCAAAAAATCATTTATTACTGGCATACTAAAGCAAGAACAAGCTTAAATATTTCTCAGCGGATTAACTAGGATCTATTATCCCTGAAGAGTTCACATCTAACATGATAAAATACAAGTACAATCTATAGCTATAAATGACATCGTCAATCAATTAAAGAAAAATGTAAAGAAAACGAGGATCAATTAAAAAAAAGCACAAGATTTTACCTACATTAACTTAGAGATGACTTAACTTATATCTGCTTCGCATGAATAACACTAGTTATTTTCAAATTATCAATGACTAGCATGCATAGTCTAACTAGATATACTCAACGATATAGCCTTAAAAGATAGGAAGATCTTTGTGAAATAAACTTGACATAGAGTTATTTCCTTATTTTAAAATTGTTCTTTGCATTATTCTACAATGTTTGCTCTCTTTGTAAATCCTTCACAATTCATACCCTTTCCCACTGCAGCTCTTTTATCCGTATCTCTGTTTTAAAATATCTTTCAGGTAGATACGACCTTTCAGAACTCTTTGAAAATTGGATTGTTACTTCCCTTTACAAAAGATAAATACGAACAGGAATGAATCCAAATGATTTAGTGACGCAATAGAAAAAAACAATAACACATCAAGTGTAATCCCCAATGTGGATTTGGAGGTTGCAGTGTACGCAACCATGCCACTACCTTGGGAAGGTAGAGATGATAATTATTCAATGATGCAATTATTAAGAAAAATCAAGTGTGCTGCCAATTCAAATAAATCTAATTTATAAACATAAAAAATCAAATACATGTAATATATAAACATGGGAATAGGATTAAAAACCACTCCTACGATATAATTAATTACAGAAAGTTTTACATGTAAATCGTAAATGTGTCATGGACTCAAAACCTGATAAATCCTTAAGAGTCCTATCCAAGAAAATTATATTTAGATTGTCTTTCCTAATTAATGTGTCGCTGACTATTCCGCCCCCATCCTCCTTTAGGATAATAATTCATTAAAGATGTCGCTGGTTTGTTAATAATTTGAAAATGAAAATACAATAATAACAAACGTAACAAAGGCTACCTTGAAGAAGCTTTGCTATGGATGAAGTGAAAGAAATGGAAGAACATACTCTCATGCACCATTCTATACAAAGGTCAAACCTTTGATCTCCACAAAGGTCAAGCAACATGGTCACAAAATAACACCAGTTTCCCCGTTCAGGCGCGCATTTTGAGATCAAGTATATTACTTAATACTCAAAAAGGAACAAGTTAATAGGCAATCAATTCTTCAAAGTAACCTCACAATCAAGGTGAACTATGGTAACCAATAGTTGGTAGGGAAAATATTGAGACGGTCAATTTTATAGGAACTTGTAATTATGTATGTGTTTTGAGGGTATGCCCACCCCCTTTGGGATATAAGTTTTTCATTCATCATTCGTTGGATGATGAATTTTTCGTGAATACAAAATTACCCTTATATCATAAACAGCAAGTTGAAATATGAAAGACAAAAAATTATGAATATAATAAACACACTATTTAATACATGCGTCTTTACCTTTTGCCTAGGGAAAATATACCAGCACTCTTTAACATCCCTGTGTCTAATGATATGGATCCATCAACTATAAATGTAATGTTTGCATCATGTCTGCCTTTGTTTTGTATACTTGCAACCGTTAGAAGAGTCCATAAAAGAGGGTATCTCTCAAGCTATTATCAGTGGTTGTAACACAATATATGTTCGCAGTGTCAAAATTGATCATATTGACATCAAAACCAAGAAAACCAGGAGGAGTTTCCTCGTTGAGGTATCTTGGCTTCCTTATGGTAAGACTCCTTTTAGGATAATTAACAAAAAATACACTAGTGTATGGTCGAAAATTATAAATGAAAAATTAAAAAGATAATAGATTAAAGATGTGGTAAAGAATATGAGATGTACTTGCAAGAATATATCATCATAACCTTAAACCTTAAGTTCTCAAGATAGATTACAATATATCGATGATCCAAAGGTCTCTCAATTGAAGTTTCAATGCCATGAAGACCATAATTTTTACTAACAAGATATTTCGTATCATATGTCTGCAGTGCTTTAAGTCCTTCAAGCATATTGTGAACAACTAGTAACATAATTTTTAGCCCAAGATAGTCTTAGAGACTCCTGGATTTTAGAGTTTAATATACAAATGTCAGTCATAATAAGGTGAAATTGTAAAAAAAATTTGGCAAGTACAGTGAACTTCCATCATCTGTCTAGTTCTGGGTAAAGATATGGCACTAGCTCCAAACTCGACCCCATAGTTTATCTCATGAGAGGAAGATTTCCGAAGCCTGTTTATGCAATCCACAAATTCATTTCCAAACTAATGTAGGAATACTTTGTAAGACCTAAAAAGCGAGAAAACGTTTAAATACCAACTAACCTTATATCCTAATCTGCCGCCTCCAAACCCTAATCACTCTAAGTATTCCAAAGTCTAATTCAAATAACCAAATATCAAACTTTTTGTCTCAAGTCTTCACCACCATGCATCAACATATTGTCATATTTATTGGGACAGAGTGGACAAGTGCTATGATTTCTTGAACAGCGAGTAGTATAGAAAGTAGATTCATACAAACCTGATTTTTTTTGTTTTTCATGTATTTTTTGTAAAAAACACCAAAAATTAATGGATATTATGAGAACTAACCTGCTGAGATTATCATCGTCAACCTTGCAAAGAAAATCAACAATTCCTATCACGTCCTTCATATACGGATTATGAGTAATCTAAGTTCCATTATGAGTTAGCAGCTGGAAACCGTTCAATATTAATATTTTTGAATGTCCTCCTATTCATTCTGCCAATTTGAAGATTTCTTATTTTCATAACCAGTTCCACTTGCTGAATAAATCTCGCCGAGAGCAACTGCAATACCCCTTAAGTACAAGGCATTAAAATTGAGAAACTGTGAGAAGGCATATGACAAAAAGGACAGAAAAAAGATAAAATGAATGCTATATTTTCACGGAGTGCTTTTGAATAGCAAAAACACACATTAAGCCTATGGACAATATAAAAAGCTCACTGAAACAGGCTGATGGTTGATATTATGAGCAAAGGTAGTTATGAAATCCATATTTACTTGAAATGTAAAAGACACCCATTGATACGATCTTTGTAAATTGTGTGATTTTTTGCTTCCCATTAAGACAGAATAAAAAAATTATTTTCTATGTTAGTGATAGAACAAAATAACTACACTAACCTTTTAAAATTTCATGTGCATTTTACAGCACACCTAATAAACTTCAATAGAAAGAAAAAATACCATTCATATCAAAAATTGAACCATCCAACCTTTTTTTCTGACATTGTAAGAATTGGACATTATCTTCATGGTGTTTAATTTAAAGATTAATCTCCTTCACTGCATCTTCAGTTTCTAAGGTAATTAATGCATTCATGAATATAGATCCATTTAGTTTACAAAAAGTATCATGTCCATTATCATGTCAAATAATGGATGCTAGTAGATTTATCTATACCGATAGTCAAAACTACTGTATAAATTTCACCCATTAATGACAAAATAAAATAAACTAGGCATATATCTTTGAATATCATAACCACCTTGGATTCATAGACAAAAGCTAAGAAGTTGCATTTTGCATTATGTCTCAATTGCAAGCAAAACTAAAGGAATTGATCTGACTTCCTTCGTTGAGCGATGGATCATGAATAAGTAGTTCCTTAGGACTTGTTTGTAGATGGAAAAGGAACGTAAAAGCAAACATCAGTTTGTTAGAGTTTCTTATTAATAAAAGATTCAACAAGTGCCTATTATAAGGTCCTAGAGTGCTCACCGCATATACAGTGAACAAGTAATAATAATTGTTTCATTTAGAGGGAACATAAAATAACCTTTCTTTCTGAAAATCCCATTTCAAATTTCCACAACGGGATGCCAACGTTTGTTCATGCGATAAAGGAGGCCACAGATGAGGTTTACTCAAACAACCCTCATTTTTAGTAAATTTAGAACGTGGCACCTAGTGTAGGGAAATGGAAAACAAACTAAATAACTAATTTATGGGTTTTGAAGCTATGTCCCTTATAAATATAAATAAAAATTGGTCAAGGGTAGCCACAAAGGGATTCATATTGTTGTGTTTATGAAGAAAAAGCTACTCACAAGTGCATCCTAAAACTTTTTGAAGGGGATGGGCTACATAAATATAAAGTGGAAAAATGAAACATAGTGTGATTTTCTTTTATGGAACATATGTTTACCATTTTTTATGCATCATCTAAATACCCTTACCCTTTACCAATCAAAAGATAATAGCAGACTCTCCGGTTTTTCCTAGTTAATTTCCATACAAATGAAGACCTCGGCTGACAGAAGTATTTTCTAGGTATTGAGGTTGCTCAATTCGATTAAATATTGTCATTGCGCAACAAATGTGTTCCTTGTCCATATTTGAGGAAACGAGAATGATGGGATGTAGAAATATTGACACATTTGGGGATTCCAATTCTTAACTCTTGCAAGGACTGGGAAAGCTACTCAACGATTGTAGAAGTTGTAGATAGATAGTGATAAAGTTAAATTATAGTGACTAGACTTGACATCCTTTTCTTGTGAGTGTTGCATGATAGTTTAGGAATTTTGTTTAATAATACTTTGAATGCAATTGTTTGTATTTTGTGATATATAAAATGAGTTTAAGGTATAGGAATACTCTTCAATGATCAAGGTCATAAGCATATCATTGGATATATAAACGAGATTGGTCTAGACCACCCTCTCATAAAGGGTCCATGTTTTTGATATCGTGTTTTAGTAGGAGGTAATTTGGTATCTTCAAAGAGTAAGAAGTACAGTGTTGTTGGCGGATCAAGTTTAGAAATACATTGTTGAGCAATGGTTGTAGCAACTCATGACCTAGTTTGGAGTACAACACTAATATTTTGTGAAACACAATAAATGGAGCTTGAGGGTCGACGTAACCTAGGTGAGAAAGGAATTGGTGGATTTATGATAGACCCTTCCATTGAATAAAAAGCATTTCACGATTTTACCCATCCCATTCTTTCTTTGTAAAATTTATAGTTCAACTAGATCTTGTCATTCCACTTCCTTCCTAGTCATGATGTATATTGATACAGTTGTATATCATAAAAATGTACTTAAAACCTTATACTTTGTGATAACATAAACTAGCAGTCAAAGGAACATTTTAAAAAAAAGGAACATTTAGATTGACGAAGAATTTTGTCAAAGCACATGCATGACGGCTTTATTGGTGCCCATTAGAATTATTTAAGTATTTTTATTGTTTGTATCCTTTATTCTAAAAATCGATTGAAAAAATGAGCATTTTCAATTGAGTAAAAACGTTACTTAATTCACTAAAGAATGTAGGTAAAATAAAAGGGGGAAAAGAGGGAAAGGGAGAACCCTCACCTTACCATTGTCTATCATCATTTTTCATTGTTTGCCGTCCATCATTGAATCTCCAGAGATACCTGGAAGAGTGATACTGGTGCAGTTGAGGGGAAGAGTGTAGAACAACAAATATTACAACAAAGTGAATGTAAGGGTATTTTATGTTAAGATTTTTTGACATTTGTTGGGTGCATAAAATCTCAACTAACTCACACTTGACACGTGTACAATGTTTTTGTTAAAAGAAAATTGGAAAATTTTATATATAAAAAATAAAAATAAATTTATCGTTGCGAAAAATATAGTTAAGTGCTTATGTCCAAAAAATATAGTTTAAATTTAGAGATACATGTAACAAAACTTGTTTTCAATAAAATAATTGTATGTATATATAATAATCCCTCCTTCTCATTTTATATGAGATAGTATGACTCATCACCGAATTTAAGAAAGAATGGAAGCTTTTAAAACTTGTGCTCTAAAATGAATGATATAAATTTATGTGGCTATAAATCATTTTATCATGGGTAAAAAGACATTATATAGTTAAAATGTCACTTAATGTCGAAATGTATCATTCTTTTTAGGATTGAGTAAAAAGAAAACTAAGTCACATAAATTGGGACAGAGGGCGTATATCAATATTGTATTGTACATTGATATTGTACAAATAGTATAGACTCGTGTATAGGTGATGTAGAATTACATATTGGAGATGTTCTTATTGATATAGAAAAGTATATATATTAAATCTCAACCAACATAAAACTTCCCTAAATAGTTTCAAATTTTACATATGAGCTCCTCTTGATGTATTGCTTTGTTTAATATATTATTCATGTTTGCGGCAAATTTAACACGTGATTTTTTTGTTAAATATGCAAGATAAGAGAACTTTAATATCATTTTAGGCTAATTTTTCTAGAGATATTTTTGTTGATAATAATTTTGTGTATATTTCACTGATAGAGATTAATTCTTTAAAAAGGTTTAGTTTAATCGCAAATCCTACAAACTATCAGTTTTTATTAATTACATGTTTTGTACCACATAACAGATAATTCTATGGAACAATTTATCTTTATATGCATCTAGGTGATCTGAGGAACCTTTTACAAGATGTTAAAAATGTCCAATTTTGATAGATTAAAGGAATCATGTAAAGAAGGGGGGGGGGGGGCGGTTGGTTGGGGTGTGTGGTGGTTGTGGGTTGGGGGTGGGGGGGGGGGGGGGTGAGGCTGGGGGGGGTGGGGGGGGGTGGATATAAAGTATTATATATTGTGATAATTGTTGGGATAAAAATTTTTAGTACAATAATTGAATAGTCATTTTGTGTACCAAACTAATAACTTATCCAACTTAATTAGTAAAATAATTGAATGATCCATTATTTTAGTTTTCCTTTTTCTAAGTTTTAATGTAGTAAAAGTAGCAAATTATGGCCTATTTAAATTGTTGAAGTTGATTATTGATCTTTTTATTTATTAGCTCACACATTTTATTTCATCAGTTTTTTGGACAAACATATACTCTAGAGTTTAGACTTATAGATGAAATTTTTTTATTAATATATAATATATAATCGTAATAACAAAAAACTATATTTTTACTAGTTACTAAAAAATATAAAAACAAATAAACAACTAAAATGTAGTGAAAATTGGGTAAATTGAGCTATGACCCCCCAATTTATTTAGATCCAAATAAAATTAGGAAAAATTTGAGAAATGTAATTTTGTCCAAATCTGTCCCTAAAAGAACTAAATTATCATTTATTACTAAAAATGGTCATTTGTCTGAGTCATTAATGACTTCTCCCTTCATTCTTCTTCTCTTCCTCCTTATTCTCCTTTTATTTCTTATTTATTTGTTGTTTTTGTTCTTCCTTCCATCATCCTCAACTCTTTTCGTCCTCTTATTATTTTCCTTCTTTCAAATACAAATTTTGTCCAGTGCACGACTTAAAAAATTAACGTACCGTAAACATTAGTCGCTTCGAACGAATCATCCAAAGGATTTCAAAAAGTTTATGGTTAAATTTTGGAACTGTTTAGAGAAGATTTGAATTGGTTTGAATAGAAAAAATAGAATGAAAAACTACACAAACTGAACTTACTAGACAAATAACTTACACAAATTAGATCAAACTCAATAGATTTACCCTGATTGGATCAACGATAAAAAATATTCACCCGACTTCCCCTTGTTCTATTAACTTAACCACTGTGTCCTTATCCTTATACTGTCAATGTCTATAATTCTCCTAGTTGGTATCGAAGAGTCTGATTATATTTTTCACTGATGTCAACTTACTACTACTACTCTTTATCTCTATACTCTTGTACTTTACTGTTTACTACTTACCTTACTTACTACCTTCTCTGGTACTACTCTTACTCATCTGCTACTCCACTTCTGTCTGACCTTTCCACTCAATCTCTCTAAGCGTTAGCTTCCTTATGTCATTCTTTTGTCTACTCTTCGGGGTCTTCCATATCCCGTCTACTTATTCCTGTTTGCCGTGCTCCGCGTCCTTCATCGCATACTCAACTAATTCTTTTAGCTTGTCCTTTCTCTGATCGCATCCTACTATCTCCTCTTGGTTGTACTGTGCTCTCGGGCTACTACTTCTACTCTCTCCTCTACTACTACTCGTGTATACTTACACTTTCCTGACGTACTTCTACTACTTCTCTTATACTCTCTTTACTACTGACTCATCCGAGCTTGCTTTAACTACTCTGGCTCTCCTCTTACTTGCTTACTTCTACTACTGGGTACTCTCCTCTTCTTTTCAGATCCCTGCGCCTATTGTTAGACTTCCTCTCTACCTTAAACCCTTTACTACCTCAGTCCTTTGCTCCTTGTTCCTCCCATGGACTCTCTTACTACTCTCTCTCTGGGTACTTGACTACTACTAGACTTACTGTACATCTACTGCTCTTCACTGAGGTACTCTCTTTCTCTGTACTTGTACTCTCTTCTTCTATCTTGATTCCTCACAGGTAAACTACTCTCTCTGACTCTGCATTGTAACTGACTGTACTCTCTGCTTTCTTGACGTGTACTACTCTTGCTTCTATCTACTATACGTCTCTGTTCTACTACTACTGCTACTTGTACCTGTCCTACATCTACTAACTTCTGCTGCTCTCTGCTTACTTACTGCTCTCTACTACTCTATACTTACCTACTGGTACTACTCTGGTACTCTTCTAAACTCTACTATCCTTGACTCTCTTAACTGACTTTACTGACGACTCCTGACCTTACCTGCTGTACTCTACTCATTCTACCTCTCTCTACTCTTGTCCATATTCACTTACGCTGGTCCCTTCTACTACTTTCCATGTTACTCACTTGGCGATTCTACTTCACTTCTCCTCTGAACTCCATGGCTCTACCATCGAAGTTCCTTCGTCCTTCTTTTGCCTTCTCTTCCTCTAGGGATGTCCTTTCTCCTCATCTCTCTCTACCTATCTTCCTTACCCCTCTACCTCTCCCTGTTACTTCTACACTATGCTTTCCTGCTGAAGGTGGAGATCCTGGAAAATTCCTACGCCTTCGTCAACTGCTCTGTCCTGGCGCCTCTCATAACTAATTCTACTCACTACGATGATCGCTCTTCCACTCCTCCTCCTTCCCTTTGTCCTCTCTGGTGCGGTTCCTACATTTCGCCATCATCTTCTACTCCTTTACACAATGCTAGGTTCACACCTACTACGTTCATCTATCTGAGTCTTCACTTGTGCTCGGCCGTCCTGGAGACTAGCCCCTTCGCGTCTTCCTGCTAGTTGATCATGCCCGATCATATCCCTCCCATACTCTTGTAACGTAACTACTTACTTTTACTACTCTCTTACTATGTAACTGTACCTACTCTTACTCTCTTCCTTGGACTCTGCTACTGATACTAGGTATCTACTTTACCTTTACTACTAGTACTGACTCTGGCTCGCTCTACTACTTGTCGCCTACTTTACGGCTCTACTACTGGTACTCTTCCTACTCTTACCTGCATACATCTTTACTGCTCTACTCTCTGCTGAACTCTGATGTACTCTCTAACTCTCTCTCTACTCTCTTACTCTTACTCTGTACTTCTCTTCTCTTAACTCTGCTTCGTGTGTCTCTACGTTACTTCTAATCCTTGTACTTATTACATCCTCTCTACCTACTCTTACATGATTCCCTTCCTGTGTACTTACCTGTCTCTGCTTACGAAACTAAACTGTACTGCTCTCTCTCTTACTACTTACCTTCTCCTACTAAACTGTTACTCTCTCTACCTTACTGTTACCTACTCTCTCTCTTACCTTCTTACCGACTACTCCTTCTTGACTACCTACGTACTCGTACTTCTGCTACTTTCCGCTACTTGTACGCTCGTGGTAGCTGTACTGTACTTTCCTGGGATGTACTCTGCTCCTTACAACTCTCTCTGACTCTTACTTTTACCTATTTACTGTTACTCTCCTCCTATGTATTCTACTGTACTACTACTTGGTCTACATACTCCTCTGACTAGCTACTACTTGGTCTCCTACTTTGTACTACTCATACTTCTCTCTGCTCTACTCTACTTGTAACTTACTACTCTCTGTACTGTCACTACTCTACTAACTATACTCTACTCTGTCTCTCCTCTACCTCTCTTAACCTCTTCTATCTTACTATTGTACTCTACTCTGCTACTTATGTACTTTACTACTCTCCTACACTTCCTTACTTGTACTTACTCTCCTTTACTTCTCTACTTCTAAGTCCACTTCTCTAAGTACTCTACTTTAACTTGCTACTCCACCCTACTCCATGTCACACCTCCTCTTACATATTTACTGTACTGCTCTCTCCTCATACTGATCCTCGCTTACTCACTGATGTTACTCTATCTCTTACTCTCTCTAACTGATTGTACTGACTTTACTGACTGCTCTTGTTTACTCTCTGTACTGAACTCTCATACTCTGCTTATGTACATACGTACTACTCTCTTTAACTCGTAACTCCTCCTCACTTTATACTTCATTACTCTACGTGTCACTGGCTCTGTACTCTCTGTTACTCTACTACATATTGTACTTGACTACTCTTCTCATTCTCTTACTGGCTCTCGACTCTTCCTATATGTGTACGTTCTCTCCATGGCTCCTCTCGTGTCCTTCCTCTCTGATGCCTCATTCTCCTTGGGCCACTATCGGTATGGTCTTTCCTCATCCTTTCCCTTCCTCGTGCTGTACTCTGGGCTGTACGTACATCTCATCTCTCTGTTACTACGCGTACTCTGACTTCTCTCTGTGTACTGTACTACTCTCTTTACGTACTAACTTACGTGCTGTACACTTACTCTTACTGAACGACTCGTGCTTTTCTCTACTGGTTTTACTGCTCTCTGTACTGTACTCCTACCTTTAACTTGCTTTTGTAACTCTCTGCTTTAACTTCTGACTCCTTTGAACTATTGTACTACTGACGGCTCTACTATGTACTCTCTGTCTCTACTCGTACTACTACTCTACTGACTTTTTACTTGTACTTTAACTCAATATTGACTCGTCCTACTACTACTGCTTGTACAACTCTTTTACTCTCTTACTGTGACTGGTACTGACTGTATCCCTAATACTTACTCTTCTGATTGGTTCTTGTCTTCTCACTCTTACTCATGCCCCTGGAACGCAGACACGGGACCTAGGTTTAACTGATCTTATGCTAACCATGTTGGCATGAACATGAGCATACTGTACACAAGATACAATCATTAAAAAAAAAAATCAAGAAATACCCATATACTATAATTGAGAGATCTGTAAATTGATGAGTTTAATACAGGGAAGATATTAACTAAATAATAAGGTGAATCTATCTGTGTTTGAAAATAACCTCTAAGTGACTAGAAACGCTAGGACATGCCCAGCTAAGTCTAGCAAAACAGGAACTAAAGGACTAAGAATACTGAAAAGAAACTCATGAATATTTTCCTCGGAGAATGAAGAGTACTCAACACTGATTATACTGAACTGGAGACCGGGGACCGATCTAATTGTGACATGGATATTGAGAACTTAAACCTCCATCGCTAAAAGATGTAGCACAGAATACGCATCAGTACTTGAAAAGTACCAAGCATGCAAGATAGAATACTATTGAAATAACATACAACTTAACAAAGAAAAAGAAGACGTGTATAAAACGAACCTGAAAATACTAATACTCGAGCTACTAACTTTGTATGCAATGAAAAAAATTTTAATATGTTGAGACTGAATAATGACTAAATTGTAAATATGGTCAATGCAATAGAATCTAACCTAAATTTAAGAGCTACTAATAAACGACAATAAAACCACACAAGCTTAATGTGGAGTCTGATGTATACTCCTCTTCGTGAGGACCCAATATACCCAGCCAAAGGTATACAAGATTGCTACTGTGATTACTAAATTGATGCCAACACAAGGGACTTTTAACCTACTTCGCTAGTAGATCTGGGACTATTCAGGTACGCTGAACCCTAGTCCAACTAGGTATTATGCTACTTCCAATGAATTAACTGGTTAACACATTATGATTGATTTCCTATAATACAAGATAACTCAAAGCTTATCATATAAACATAGAATACAAAACTTAATCTTCTAATGATAATTAATAAATTAGGAATGTTTAAGTGAATAATGATATGTTTGACCTAGAGTGTTTAAGTAATAACTAATAAATATGAAGCTAGGTTTTTTAATTCATGCTATAAAATGTGTGATAACATGATAGTCCAATTTGGAACAATTAAATAACTAAATCATGATGATCTACTGAAATTCTAGAAACCCTGCGTAAGTTCATTGTAAGGGAATTATGAAACGAAACTGGGTGAACTCTAGGGACCTAATGGGCAAAAGGAACCCACTAATGAAATTCCACATACTTGGTGATGAATTCCATAGATAAATCTTTCTATTTACGTTCTTCAACTAGGGTTCTTGATCTTTTTCTCCTTACTTGCTTCTAATTTGCTATGTTTTTATTAAGGATTTGACTTAGCTAAGTTCAGGTTATGTTTATAGGCTTATAATATGACCAAAACCACATAATTTAGGGTCTAAAAATGTAGCATAGGGGTCGAATGAAATTGGAAAAGACTAAAACACCGCTGAATTAATTGATGTGGGAGTGACAAACGGATAGGACCTAGGGGTCATAGTTTGACACGGCATCACTAAAATTATTATAACATTTGACTCGGAGATGAGATTTTAGCGAATTCGCCGACATTTGAAAGAGGATTCAATAAGTAATAATATCATAGATCATTGGACATTTATTCTTTTTATTCTAAGAGTTAGTCCCATTTAAAGTTGACCCTATCACAAATTTTCCCTAATTTACTACTAACCTTCACTTACACTCGCAACTATGGTTACTAGCTTCATCTGGAGAGCATTCTGGTCGATCTCGGTTTGTGTTAGCGGTTGGGTAATGGGGTCCTCAATCTACAGACACAGACCACGAACCGTGGTCAGGACTATGGAACCTAGGTCTTTTTCGTTGGTTGAAACTAAGCTTATTTTGTAAGCTTGATTCAGGGAGGGATTGCAGTGGTGAACTACATACCTACAACACAAGCCGTACATCAGACTATGGTCCATGGATGACGACCGTAGGTTGCACTTGCAATTTAAGAAAACTTTAAATCTGGTATGTTTTTGGATATGGGGTGTTACGTTATCTCCCCCTTGGCAACATTCATCCTTGAATTAAGTCTAAACTAATTGAGTACGGAGAGAAGGAGCTGAAACCCTACCACTAGAAACTGAGAACTCAATTTTTGAATTATCTGTGTTCCATGAACGTGTAAGTACGCTGAAAATCCAAGTACAAATTGAAGGAACATTATACTAAGACTTATCTTACGCGTGAACGACTCAAAAACTAAACATGAACTTTTACCTCAAGTTGAAGTGGAATCAGAAGAAAAGAGGTGAAGATACATGGCTTTCATGGTTGCTTCTAGTTCCCAAGTAGCTCCCTCTAAGGACTGACTTCTCCGCAAAACCTTGACTAAAATATCATCTTTGGTTCTCTACCATTTAACCTGACGATTAAGAATCTCCACTGGTACAACCTCATAAGAAAGACTATCTTTCACAGCCACACTCTCTAATTTCACTACAGATGTTGGATCACCCACACACTTCATTAAAAGCAAGATGTGGAAGACCGTATGCACTTCTGCTGCATCTTTTTCCAATTCTAACTCATATGACACTTTGCCAACCCTTTTCAAAATCTTTTAAGGTCCTAATATCTAAGATTGAGCTTTTTCTTTCTTGCCAAATCTCATCATCCCCTTCATAGGTTCCACTTTCAAGAAAATTCATTCATCAACTTGGAACTTTAGTTCCTTTCTCTTTTCCTTTATATAAGACTTCTAGTGACTCTTGTTGTAATGATAGTTATTATTATACGGAAACTCTATAAGAGGAAGGTGATCATCCCAACTACCCTTGAATTCAATAACACAATCTCTCAATGTGTCCTCTAAGGTATAAATGGTACGCTCGCCCTCCCGTGGGGTCTCCCCAGTCCATATGGCGGAACAATGAATGTTTCTAAGATGAACCTGAGTACAAATGCCCTTATGAAATAGCTTCAAAAAATGAGAGGTAAACTTAAGAATTCTATATGATATTGTAGATAAAGGAACCCCATGCAACCTAAGTATACAATTAATATAAAGTTTTGCAAAGTCCTCTGCCAAATTCATAGTCTTGACTAGCAAAAAGCGAGAAGACTTTGTCATTCTTTCAACAATCACCCAAATGAAGTCATGTTGTTTGCGAGTACGAGGTAACCTTGTAATAAAATCCATATTGATAATTTCCCACTTCAAAGTAGGAATGTCAATCTCTTGAGTTATACCCCTGGGTTCTTGATATTCAATCTTCAGTTGCTTGCAATTGGAGCACTTACTCATAGAATCTGGTATATCTAACTTCATACCATTCCACCAATGGACTTCCCAGAAATCACGATACATCTTAGTATAAAGGGAGATGAGTTTATCATTTCTTCCCTTTCACGAGAACTATTAAAGGTAAAGAGATATTACTCCTTATTTTATTTTATTTTTTACTATCTTAGAAAAAAAATTGTGACTGAACAAGGAGTTGCCATCCCTCTCAATTTCACATTTACATATCCTTCAAATTGTCCTAGCCAAAAAAATTGTATTTAAACTAGGAAAAGGATCTATTCTAAAAATGTACTTCAAATACAATTCCCCATAAAAAATAATTATACTTAACAAAGGAAAAGGATTTATCACCCCACTTATCCTTTATAAATAGAGGACTGCTATCATTGTCTTTTTCATACACAATATCATCATTGCATATTTCCCTTTTGCCGATGTTGTAATATATTTTTTCTTTTTTTATATTTATTCCAATTTTTTTTTCCTCTTATTTTTTTGCGTTTTTTTTAGACTAATATATATAATAGTTGTATTTCACGGATGCTGAACAATGGAGAGCATTATCACAACATGAATGTTTTATAATGTTCATGCCTTGAAGATCAACAAGTTGAGACTTTACTAGGATACCGTATTTAACGTCCCTACAAAATACTACTCTTAAGGCCTTCTTAATTCTAAAACACTTAACCAACTTGAATCTTTTCATGAATTTTATGTTTAACGTCCTTGCCTTGAAAAAAATACTACTCTCAAGGCTTTACAAGATCCCGAATACTTAACCAAATTGGAGCTTTACTACAAACTTGAGTCTTTACTAGAATAGTAATATTCAATGTCCTCCGCCTTGATAACTTACTACATTCGAGGCATACAGTTCAAAATACTTCCACCAACTTGAGGCATTGAATGAAAAAAAATAAATTGTGTTTTTAAAAAATACGACGCCCCCTCCTGAAAAAAAAGACTACTTTCAAGTTCAAGCTTACATGGACCCGATACTTAAGCATAAGATTAAGTGGTTTTTTTTAATGTCCCCGCCTTGAAGATCACTTAACTTGAGGCTTTTCAAGATACTTAATGCTTAAATTATTCGCCCCTTTTTAACTACCCCTTTTTTAAAGTTTTATCTTCTTTTGTACATCGTCATAAATAAATATTAACACTCTTTTTTTCTTGTTCTCTTTTTGAAGTTTAAACAATGGTTTTTTTAATAGATTATACTTTACCATCTTCTAAACTTAAATGTCTCATCGATAGAGAAGATGGTAGTATGGTGGAGACTATGTTTTTATTCAAGGATTCTTTTACTGGTCCTTATGTCGATACATAGCCACAATTGAGGAACACAGTTCATATGAGAAGTGGAACATCTGAATACGATCACAAATCTAATAAATCCCCAAAAGTGAAGTTTCTTGAGAAACTGATTCCTTATCGTACAAAAATCTTGAGAACTCTTTCAAATTTAGGTCGCCTCATGATTCTAGAAGATACACTGGGGAGACAACATTATGCTTGCAGGTGAATACCACTTCATTACGAGATACTCGAAATGGATAGAAGATTTCTTTAGCCAAAATGGGCAAACTCTAAATAATGCTTGCATTCTTGATGTTGTATTTTCTTCTCTTTTTACTTAAGATCTAAATTCAAATATTATACAAGCCTTTTATGAGGATTTGCGCCCTCCAAAAAATACATTGCTTGCATCTTTTACGGGAACATCTGTATCTCTTAGGGTCTTGCATATTCGGGGGGATACATTGTATTGAATGCAACCATGCTTTTTAGGCCTCACCCAATTTATTATTTTTATGATGGAAAAGCACCAGAGTTGGAGCTAGCTTATTTAATGAGCCTTTCTTTTAATTATCTTCGATTTAGGAGGGGAGGTTCCTTTGTTATCCATCAATCTAGATTCTACCAATTTGGTAGCTAATTTGGTTTTAATCAAGATTTTACTGGCTATTTAGAAAATGATAGTTGTGCTAAGTTGCTCGATTAAGTCCTTAGATATTGACGTATTTTCATATCTTGTTCAACTATGTGTAATGCGATATTCCTCATATGCTAACTTCCACTAAGAAGCTTTATGCTACCAAATATTCATTTTTGTGGGAGAGATCCAATGGAATGTTTCTTGAGGATAATTTTATTTTATGGTGGAGAAAGATTGGTCAAAATCTGTTACCCTTTTAGAAGATAAATGTCAAACTATAGAGAGGAGACTTTCAAAGGTCAAGGCACTACTTGATCCCCAACTTTAAAGTAAGAATCTTAACTCCTCTAAGGAATTTGGGGTGGAAGCGAAATTTTTAGAAGTAGTAGAGAAGAGAGAGTGAAGAAGAGAGTTATTTGGAAGTAGCATGGCTTTATTATGAGGTAAAAACCCTCTATTTATACAATAAAACTTCCGACAATACTTTAATAATGTTTTACACATGGCCTAATTTTCTTTGGCCGACACTAACAAACAAAATACTTCACATATAATGGCCTTTGCTTTATCTGGTCGACGCTAACAAACAAATACTTTATATAATGGACCGTCTATACATTTTGGCCTTTCCAAAAAAAAATTGACTTTACAAGGACTCTTATCTCTTTACTTTTACACATTTTTTTTATTTTTTTATCTTATCTTGTATTTTTTTCATCTTTATTCTAAATAAACTTCCCGGTATATAACGTTATCTTTTATCTTTTCCATGCATGAGCATCTTGATCTTTGATATTTTTTGTCCAATAAGTTTACAATTATAGATTATAATTCTTCTGAAATAAATTCCTCCCTTTCAATGCTCTTGCCGTAGGTTGTTCTCCTGGTTTTAAATATGAAAAAATCCCATCCATCGCTAGACTTCATCCATATCTTCTCTTCTTAACTCTTTCTAGTTCGAATTATCTAATTGGTCTACCGTGTCTCCCCTCATGTAAATTAGCTCCATATAGCATTTTGTTTATATATTATTTTGCCATTCCTGTATGGATAGTTGATATACCCATTATTCTTTATTGGCAACAAAAACTTGGTAATTTCTATCTTGGTATCCTTCGTCTGTGTTCCAATATCTTCTGGTATAATCATATCTTTTGTTCTCCTATCTGAATCACTTGACTTGGTGATTTTGATTTCTAAATACAATATCTCTGCTGGTGGTTGTAAGAATTTGATATAAAATAAGTTTCCTTTGTAAGCTTTTTGAAATGTGATAAAATGCTTGTATAAACTCGGTATTCCAATAATTTC
The DNA here is from genome assembly GCA_027704765.1 of Solanum habrochaites. Lineage (NCBI taxonomy): Eukaryota > Viridiplantae > Streptophyta > Magnoliopsida > Solanales > Solanaceae > Solanum > Solanum habrochaites. Next base: position 24,006,961 of record JAKWJA010002499.1, on the reverse strand, counting down.
TTTCTCCGTCGTATGTATATACTGTACTTAGTAGTCGTAACTGTAACATGTTTTAACTAAATTATCTAGTTTTTGGTTTTGCGATAAGTCTATTGTATCCCGGTAATTTTGGGTTATATAGTCTTGTTGGATTTTATAAATAAATTTTCAATGTTGATTGGTGTGATTAATTGGTATCTTTTTTTTATATCACTCTGTATGCTAACTGCGTATGTAGAAGTTTGCGGTTCTCTGTGGTTATTTTTTTGTGTGTTTTGGGTAAATGGTTTTATACATAACTGGTTTCTGTTTTTTCTTTCATGAATTCTCACTAACTGTTCTTCATTATACTTTTACCTGCAGCGTATCTAAACATACTTTGTTTTAGGGAGTTTGCCCAACGTCTCCTTTAATCTCTGGCTTTTTCTTCTGCCGACGACGTAGCTCCGCAGCTTTAATAGTCAGTTGCTGACTTATTTAGGATTTAGGACGTCAAGGTTCTCTCTTCATTAGCTGTACTTTTGTATACTCACTGTCCATTTCTAATCCACTTTGGTACAAAGTGGAGTAATGGCTTTGATATCTCTCAATGTATATTCATTTTTGTCTTCAGTTTTTGAGTAGCTTTGTCTTGATAAGTCGTGGGTGCAAACCATATTTTTCAGTGTTTATTATCTCAATTGTAAATTTAAAATTTAATATATTTAATACTAGTCTCCTTATTTCTTTTGTGTAACTGAAATCTTGTACTTTTAGTTATCCAACCCTTTTACATGTGTGTTATTGTTCTTACATAACATTTCTTGAAAACAATATATGGTTCAAATGCTATAAACATTTCATATAATGAATAATTCTTTTCTATTGTATTTTCCATTTCATGTGTGCCTCTGCATAAGATCATGAATAATTCTACGGTATTCCTATTTTTTCGTTTTCATATTTAATTGTTAAAACTCCTCCATAACTTGATTACTTGAATCTGTTTCAACAATCTAAGTAAATGATCTATTTTCATCCCGAAAAATTATAGTTTTGGTAATTTTTTTTACATAAACTCTTAATATGTCTTATATGTTCTTTATCGTTATTGTAGAATGATATTCAACACTTTTTTAAATTTTTTATGTATGGGGTTTAAATGTCTGCTAATTTCGGTATATATGTCTTACCCACTTTGATTACTAACCCAGAAAGGTTGTAATTTCTTTTTTGTATTATATTTTCATCAGGTACTTTATTTTTTTGTACTAATGGTTGGTTTTGCATTTTTATCCATTTCTATCTATTTGTATTCCTAGAAATTCAATCTGTGGTTTTTTATAATTTCTGCTTTCTTCTTACTTAAAACTATACCTGAATGTTTAATATATTGTATAAACTTTCTAATACGTTTTTTTTTCACATCTTGTGTTTTATGAATATATAATAATTATCTATATATACAATACAATGTTTCTAATGATTAAAATAGTTTATCCATACAATGTTGGATATCTATCCTGGTTCATTTTTATAATATCAAAATGGTAAACCATTCCATTTATATGAAACCTTGCGTACTCTGTGAATTTTGTTAGCTTTTTAGATGCTTCTTCTTCTTCTAATTTTAGGTGATAAAATCCTGATTTACAGTTCAAGTTACTAAAATGTTAATCCTTGATTTGTTCTTATTTTTAGTATCTTGAATTTGGTATTCGTTATTATATGTTTTATTAGTTTTTATGCTTTTAGGAGGTTTCGATAACTATAATCATCTACTTTTACCTCATTTTTTGTTCACTATGTTTATTAACTATAACAGTGGACTGTATGTTTTACTATTGGCTTTCTTTGTATATATTATTTCTCTACTTAGTTCAATCCTCTATGTATTTTGAATTCTTTCAAACATCAAATTGATATTTTAATGGTTTTTGTGTTATTATGTTTGTTTTTCATCTATTAATTAAATTTTATTTTGGTCTTATTTTTTCCCATCTTGTAATGGATTTTCATTATAGATTAATTCTTGTTGTTCCGTTAATTATTTTTAACTTTATCTATTGTACATTATAATTTCCTAATTGTTGTTATTTGTTTTTTACTTATTTTCATTTCCTTGGTTTATTTTTTCACTTCCTCCTCTCATCCATTCTATAGGTTTACGTTGTTTGTTATTTACTCCTTTTGCTCCTATTTTTTTCGCATGTTGTAGTAAACCATCAATGTGTTTTTGTTATTATATGTGGGTAAAATTTATCTAGAATGACATTCCTAATAACATATCTTTCGTTGGTAAACTCAAAATTAATACATTTCTTCTATTGTTAGTATGTTAAGCCCCATGGTTTGATATATTATTACTTTAATGGTTGATCATACTTCCTCATTATTACACATCTTGCACTACCATAGGTGTTTTTAATTTTTCCTATTTATCTTCTAGTAAACAATTATATTTACTATATTTTGCTGTTCTTTTGCTTCTGGCTCCTGTATATATATCATAGGGGATAGTATCTTTGTGGTATCCTTCTAACATAACTTTGTGCCAAGTATATATATTTTCATTATTCATTTTCGTCTTTTAATAATCTCATCTCTGGTCACTACTACAGTTTTTCTTCTTGTGATCAGTTACCCTAACAGCGCCTCAACTCGGTTTACTACATCCCCTAAAGCCTCCTTTGCCCCTATCGATTTCAACCTAGGATTACATAGTTCCTGGGCATACCTATTTCGCAAAATATTTCTGTAGAAAACGTTTTCCTAACGATGTTATTATCAACTTATTAAAACAGATAAATACTTATAATTAACAAGATTATCAGGAATAAAATTAATTTAGAGCTACTCATGATCTTAAATGTGAGTATCCTCCTCTGTAGGTTTGTTTTTTGATTCATCTTTGTTTTCCATAGCTTATCTTGCCTTCAAATTGCCCTTTGGGAAAAGGTTAAAAAAAAAAAAGAGCGCTAGGGAATAGAGAAAGTTGCAGAAGTGCTTTCTTCTAGATCTCATGATAAGGCAAAATTTCTAACCACACTTTCAACCTCTTGCTTTCCATAGACAAAAAAGATTTAGGAGATGAAAATCCCTATTACATGACTGCTGCCAAAAGTTGATTTGAATTAGGCAAGCCAGAGAAAGAGCTTTGATATAATACCATTTTATCCTAATCATATTTACCAGCGTATAATTGAAAAAACGAAACGACCCGGTACCAATATTGTTCTTCTTCTAATCTCAAAATAAATCGAAGGAGAGCTTTGTAAATTAAAAAAATTCTCTCTAGCTCGAAGAATTTTTTTGATTCTCCCTATAAAAATTGTTAAGGAAAAGGGGCGCTTTTGTTAAAGGACTAAGTAGAGAAGATCTTCTTGGCGCACGAGGTGGCTGAGGCGAGTAACAAAAAGGGCCTATGATGAGCTTCAGTCGGTCCAAAAAGGGTAATGATGAGCTGGAGTCGATATTTCAAAGATCGAATTAACATCTTACAACGGGATTGGCACTCATATAAAAAATTTCCTAACAAAATCAATTTGGGGTGATAGACCCGTCAAAGCAAAAGCTTTTGTTCCTAGCATTGAACTACTTCAAGACTGGAAGCTTACAACACAGGTAATAGAGCGCAGCCTCATGCTGACAAACTGATTGAAGGCAGACCAAGAGGCATTACCCTACGAGGATTTTTAGGATGCTCAAAGACCTTATCAGTCTTTTCCTCACAGTCGGATCGATGCTGTCTAGGTTTATGGATGGATTTCATCAGCGAAGTCCAGTCCCTCCAACTCATCAATATATCAGATTTCGTGACCTCTGAGGCTTGTTTTTAGTGGTCATAAAAGAAAGTTTGGTCCCATTCGGCGAAGCAATCTTGGACCCTCTTGGCTTGCGTTGTGCTGGATTCACTAGTCTTTTCCACATACGCCAGCGATAGATGACAACTGCCCCCATTCTGCGGTTCCCGTGCCACACAATGGCATAGCATGAAGAGTTGACCGGAACTGTCCCTGACGAATCGAAGTAGCACCCCCGCTGCTATTCTCATAAGCGGTCGTCAAAAGAAAGTCTTTTTTTGATTGCCGGCCCTGCTGACCTTTTTCAAAACGCACCTGGGTCGAGTCTGGTTGTAATTTTCTTTAATTCTAACGTCGTAAAACACATCATAATCTACTCTCCCCTATTGATCCAAATAATTGGATTCGGGGGGGGGGGGGAGATGGCCCGCGACCCGATTGTCGACGTCGCAATCTTGACACTGTATTCGTGCTGCGGGTAGCGAACACCTACTTTGATATTTCCCATTTCTTTGGTGGCCTCTTGCATAGAATCCTGAGTAATATCTACAATGGTTGTTCGATTTTTTCTTTTCATATTTGTATTTTAAACTCCTCATAACTATGATTACTTGAATCTTTTTCAAAATATAAGTAAATGATCTATTTTCATCCGAAAAATATAGTTTTGGTAATTTTTTTTTACATAAACTCTTAATGATTCTTATTGTTCTTTATCTTTTATTGTCGAAATGATCTTCCAACATCTTTTTAGTTTTTTATGTAATGGGTTTTTAAATGTTTCGCTAATTTCGGATATAGGCTCTACTTTGTTTATAATCTAGAACAGAATGTATTTTCTTTTTTGTATCTAATTTTCTCAAGGATAATTATTTTTTGTACTATGTTGGTTTTAACATTTTTATTTCATTTCTTCTCTTTGTATTCCTAGAATTCTATCTGTGGTTTCATAATTTAGGCTTTCTTCTACGTAAACTTAACCTGAATGTTTAATTATATGTAGAAATTTTTCTAATAACCTATAGGGTAATATTTTGTTTTAGATATAATAATATATCATCTATAATGACAAACAATTTTCTAACTGATTAAAATAGTTTATCCATAAAATGTTTTGAATATCTACCACCTGGTGCATTTTTATATCCAAATGGTAAATACATTCCTTCATAGAAACCTTATGGTACTGTTTAATGCTTGTTAACTGTTTAGATTCTTCTCGAAGTTTAGGTGATAAATCCTGATTTAATAGTCCAAATTTACTAAATATTATATCCTTGTATTTTGGTCTTATTTTATCTTATTTGGTATTGGTAATTATATTTTAAGTTTTAAGCATTATGTTGGATAATCTATAACCATTCTACTTTTAATCTCGTTTTTGTTCACTTCTTTATTAACTTATAAATGCTGGACTTGGTTTACTATTGCTTTTTGGTATATAATTTATTCTCTAATAGTTCATCTATATGTTTTTTGAATTCTTTTCAAATCACCAAAATTATATTTTAATGGTTTTTAATTTTATATGTTGTTTCATCTATTAAATTCAATTTTTATTTTTGTTCTTACTGTTTTCCCATCCTTGTAATGGCTTTTTCGTTATAAAAAGTAATTCTAGTTCTTGTTTGTTATATGTAACTTTTCTATTGTAAATAATGATAATTTCTATTGGTGTTATTTGTTTTTTATTTATTTTTCCATTTCTTGTTTTATTTTTTCACTTCCTCTCATCCATTCTATAGGTTGTACGTTTTTTTTTTTATTTACCTTTTGCTCCTATTTAATTCACCAGCATGGTGTAGTAAACCCCAATGTATGTTTTTTTATTATATTTGGGGTAAATTTTATCTACTAAATGGCATTCCTAATAACATACTAATCTTTCGTTGTAAACATCAAATTTACATTTCTTCTATTGTTAGTATTTTGATCTCATATTTTTGTCTTTTTATAAATTTTTTACTTTATGTGTGATCATACTTCCGTCACATTATTAAATCTTGTTATCTTCTACCATAGTGTTTTTATTTTCCCCCATTTATCTATCTCTGGTAAACAATTATATTTATATATATTTGCTTCTGCTCCTGTATCTATCATATGGTAATAGTAATCCTGTTGTGTTATCCTTCTACAATAATTTTTTTTTGCAGTATATAGATTTTTCATTATTCCATTTCGTTCTTTTAATGATTATTGTGAATTTGTTCATTTCTAAAAAATAAAAATTTGTCTGGTTTAAAACTTTTTCTAACCAGTTTATTCTACTGTAATGTTCTGGTTTTCCCTTGATAAATTTTAAATGTATTATTAACGGTATTCCTCCTATAATTATTTCTTGTTTTGGTTATTTCTTTCTTCATTTTATTTACTATCTCACTAGGTAGTCCGAGCATAATTGTCCCCTGTTTTTATAATTGTCGTTTCTAACACTAATTCTCTTATTATTGTAATTTCTTGCTTTTCCTGTATTTAATTAAAATTTTAATCTTCTTTGGTCTACTATGCTTTTATAAAAATCATGGTAATGTGTATATCTTCTAATTAATTTTTGTGGAATGTCATGGTTTCTTCTAGATTTGCGCATTCTTATGAGGTAGTTCTTTGTTAATGTATGCTGGTAACGCTTGAAGTCTTAAAATCTTATTCTTTACCAATTTCTAATCTTCTTCTATGTCAATTTCCTTATAGCATAGTCATTATTGTCTATTTAAGAGGTAATTATTTTTTCAAGGGATTTACTACTTTTTATTTTATCTATTTATTTCTCCGCTGTTACTTTGTGTTTTTTTCGTAAATATAATAAGTTGTTACATCTTGCTGTAAATATTTTTACTGTCCTGGTGCTAACTCTATTCCATACATCTCCATATACTCTAATGATTTATCTATATTTTGGATCTGCTGTTAATAAAAAAACGCAAAAAAGCTAAGAACTCTGCCATACATTTAGCCAATCACAAATAATATAAACAAACATTTCAAAAACGTCTTTGTAGTACAAAAAACACTATAGAAGCTCAAAATATTCCCTTTTACCATAGCACTAAAACTATAACGACCTAATTATAATATTCAATACATAAGATAGAATCAATAAATCTAACTATCATCCATTCTTGGAACATAAAAAAAAAATGTCAAATAGAATCAAAATCTAGGCACATTTCTCTAACACAAACAAGTAACTAAATCTTAATTATCAATCTTCTCTATACACTCCTAGTGATACTATTTTAATGGTTGTTTTAGCGTTCTAGATCGTGTATTTCTTTATTAATTATCCTCTTTATTTAGTAATAGTATTTGTGCGTTTCCTCTTGTATATTTAAAATAATGATGTTCTTCTTTCTGGCTAACTACATAGTATTCATCTTTTTGTCTTTAAACTAAGTTCTTATTATATGTACTACTCAAGTATTTTTTTCAATGCTTAAGTCTAATCTTTTCCTTTTATTTGTTCAAAAATTGAAATTACTCAAATTAATTTTTTGTTCTGATAAATTCTGTAGTTTGCTAATCTTCTTTAGATAGTTATTTTTATATCATCTTCCGACATTCTATTTCTTCATATCTAATTAATATTTTCTTCTTCATTTTCATTTTCTATATCTGATACTTTATATTGCTATCGTTTTCACTTAATTCTAGTCTATATATTCTATTGCATATATTCATCATTACTAATAGTATTAATTCTGCAACGGGTTTTTTTGGTCTTGGTTATTTCCCAATCTCGAGTTAAATGTCCTATATTTCCGCAATTATAACAAGTGCATTGTTATATTTTGTTTCTTTTTTGGTCTATCGGCCGTTTTATTTTAGAATTTTTTACATATATCTTTTCTTGGTTTTTTAAATTTATATACCTAGTTTTTTTAAAGTTTTTCTTAATAATTTTATATCTCTTAGGTCTGTGCTTTTTATAATGTTACTTTACAACCAAATGTGTTGCTGTTTTATTTTGGCAACAGGACTAATTTTTAATTATAACTTTTTCCTTTTTTATTTTTTGTTTTTTGTTTTCCAGATAGTTGTATAAACCATTGGTGTAAATTTTTATTCTAGGCTCCTAAAGTATCTTTTAACTAATCTTTCATCATTTCAATCTTTAATTATTTTTGTTACTAAATGATTCTGGTATTTTGTCAAAAGATTGTTGTCTTATTTCTTTTTCTTCATTTATATCATATCTTGCCTTTGTAATATATTTCTTTGAATGCACACGTGTATTCTTCTATATACACATTTTTGTCATATAGATAATTTTGTCATAAGTTGTCTATTCATGATTTTTTCTCTATTTTGTGTTCTTATAATTTCTGTGGTCATACCTCCAAATTCATTTCTTATTGCTAGTTCATATTTATCTGTAGAAATCTATATTTGTTGTTGATGGCGAGCCATCCATTTTTCTTTTATCACTTCAAGTCTTTTCTATACTCTGGAGCTAAATTTTTCTATCCATAATTTTTGTTTGTTTCCAACAAATGTTTCTTTCTATATATTTCGGCTTTTTTTTGGCTGTTATTTTGTTATCAATCGTTGTTTAGGTATCTTTGTTATACATAGTAATATTGCGCTATTTATATCTGTACACAATGTCAATCTAAAAATCATATTGTTCAGTATTGTTTTAGGTGGTCCAATTTTTTTATTTAATCCTACTATTCCATATTGCATTTGTTCATCTGATTGTTCATAATATTTTCTGTATAGTAAGTTGGTGTTGTCCTTTTAGGGTCTTGGCTATTCTGAGTTTTTATCTCGATGTACTGGTAGATTCATATCTGCTATATTTATTTCTAATTTTTCGGCCGATTTATTTTGTTCTAAAATTTCTGTGTAGGTTTCACTTATATCACTTATCTCCTGGTTTTTTGATCGCTTGATGTCTATATTTATTTCATTTACTTCAATTTTTTCCTTTATTTTGTTTCAGTTCATTTATTTCATGAGGTACTTCAAATTCTTTATCTTTTTCTTTTTGTTTTTCTTTGTTTTAAATGTCATATAATAATTTTTAAACTTAGCCATCTCGTGTTCTAATTCCTTATTCTTTATTTTTTATTGAGTTGTAAATGGTGTTCTTCTTGCTTTGTTGTATTTTTATTTTTTTCCCAATCTCTCCCCTTTGAATTTAATCTTTTCTTCATTTTCTTTGTATCTTAACATAGCTGCAAACGTTGTTCTTCTAAGTTTGTTTTTTCTTTTTCTAACATTAAATATAAGTTAGTCCTATTTTTGATATCTTCTTCCTAAGTTTAAAAGTATTATTTTTATTGTTTAATCCATCCTGGGTTTTTCATATGGCTTGTCGTCTACTGGCAAATTCTGTCTAGTCTTCTTTATTCATTATAACTTGTAAATTACTTATATATTGTAACCTTAGTCAAGGAAATATTTTTGTATTTCCAACATAAATATAACTTTTCTTTTGTGTCCATATTGATTTTTCACCTCCTCTTGCTAACATGATTTCTTTTAATCTTTCTTTCCTATGTTGTAGTTCTTGTCTGTTTTCATCTATTATTCTATTAGTTTGTGCTTCTATATTATTTGTTCATATTGTTTTTTTCAAATAACAACATATTTATTTCTATTTTCGAAATTAATGGTTGATCAAATGATTTGTCTTATCATTACTGTTTTTTAGTAATTTTGATAGTTCATATCTATGTATAAAAGGGTTTTAAACTTTTTCCATATTTTTTTCGCACTTTTCTTTCTATTTTAGTTTTTTTGTCATCTTAGTTGTTTTACTTGATGTTGTAATTACTCCTTCGTGCAATAGTTTTTTACAATATTCCTTCTTTGTAAGTGGTTCTAATCTTTGTATTTCCCGTAACATTTTCTATATATATTCTAAATATTCTATTTCTTTAGTTTAAAATAATCGTATAAAATTGTCAATTAAATACTTTTTTAGAAAGTTCTATGTTTTGCCTTAGTTTCTTTCAAATATTGTAATACTGTAATCTATCAGTGATCTCGGTGAATATTTCTAGATCATCATATAGTCTATGTCAAAATATTATCATAAAATAATCTTGTATAAAACCAATTCATCCCACATTGAGTTGTTACGTCTATTATCTCTTATTTTAATAATTTATCATAAATTATTCTTTGTATATTAGTATGTCAAAATTTTTCAATGTATAGAGTACTAATATTTTATAATTAACACGTCAGCTAATAGTTTAGGAGTTCATTTTAAAATCATATTTTTTTCTAAAATTTTAATCCTTCCAACCTCTTAATAAATTATACTTATTTACTATGGTCAATAATAATTTGTCTAATAATGACCTTCTCGTCTGTCACTAATGACAGATTTGCTCTTCTTTGATCAGTTACCCTAATAGCGCTCAACTACTGTTTACAACGCTCCCCTAAAGGCCTCCTTGCCTATCGGTTTCACCTGTAGGATGACATAGTCTGGTGGGCATACTATTCGCAGAATATTTCGGTGTATCAAACTTTTCTAAGATGGTTATTAGAACATATTAATACCATGATAAATACTGATAAATTAACAAGAGATTATTAGGAATAAATTTAATTTTAGGTTCGGTACTATTATATGTTGAACTTAGGCTTGCCTTTATTATGAGGTGAAAAACCCGCTATTTATACCTAAACTTACAACTTTAGCCAATATAATGCCGACATACTTTAAATAACGTTTTACACATGGCCTAGATTTTCTTTGGCCGGCACTAACAAGACAAAATATTTACATAAATAATGGCATTTGTCTTTAATTCTGGCCGACTCTATAAGACAAAAACGTTATATAATGGGCCGGCTCACAGTTTGCCTTTCAAAAAAAAACAAAGTTTTTTTACTGTACAGGACTCTTAATCATTTTACTTTTACATTTGTTTTGTTATGCTTCTCTGTTTTTTGGATCTTTCTTCATAATCAACTTCCTGTAATAACATTATCTTGCTACAATATGATTTGCATATCTATAATAAATCTGTGGGCTTAAATAAATTCTTTTTCAATGCTCTTGTCGTAGGGGTTCTGCTTGTTTAATAGTTACAAAATCCATCGCTGGCCGTCCCCATATCTTCTCTCTTAACTCTTTTCGAGTTCGAATATATCATAATTTGATCTCTAGCGTAATAGCTCCATATAGCGTTTCCGTTTAGATAATTGTTGGCCTAATTCCTGTATGATTTAGTTGATATACCAATTATTCTTTTATTGGCATAAAAACTTGGTATTTCTATCTTTGGTATCTCGTTCTGGTGTCGGCATACTTCTGGTATAATCACATATCTTTTGTTAACCCTAACTTTATCACTTGAATTGGTGATTTATTTCTTCATAACAATATCTCTTCTGGTGCTGTATAGAATTTGATATAAAATAAGTTCTTTGTAACTATTTTGTAATGTGAAACTGCTTTGTATAATCTGGTATTCCAATAATTTCTTCTCCGTCGTATGTATAATAACTTGTACTTAGTAGTCCATAGATGTACATGTTTAACTAAATTAGCACTAGGTTTTGTTGTGCTATAGTCTATTGTATCCCTGTAATTTTTGGGTTTATATAGTCTTGGTTTTGGTCTTTGGTGGGTTAGATCTGGGGGTTGAGATTTAAATAGGTGGATTTTATATATATTTTCAATGGATGATTGTGTGATATAATTGTACTTTTTTTATCACGTGTAGCTAACTGCGTATGTGAAGTTGCGGTTCTGTGGTACATGTTTTTGTTGTGAGGGTAAATGGTTTTTATAAATTAACTGGTTTAACTTTGTATTTCGTGATTTCTTTTTCTCACTAAGCTTTTTCTTGCTTGGTAGCCTGTGCTGTATTTAAACAAGCATTATGGGTTTTAGGGAGTTTCCCAACGTCTCTTTTTATCTCTGGCTGTTTTCCGGCTGCCGAACGACTTAGCTCGCGCATCTTTATATTCCCATGCTGCGACTTATATTATCTTTAGACCCCAGTTATCTTCATTATCTTTTAGCTTTTGTATCTCATTGTCCATTCTGTCGACTTTGGTACCAAGTGTAGTAAGTGCTTTGAATAGCTTCTTCAATTTTATATTCATTTTTGCTTCATTTGAGTAGCTTTGTCTGGAAAAGTAGTCCTGCAACCCTATTTTTGTCAGTCTTGATTATCTCATTGTAATGTCAAATTTAAATATATGCAATACTAGTTCTCCTTATTTCTTTTGTTGTACTAATCTTGTACCTTTCAGTTATCTCCCATTTTACCGTGTAGTTATCTGTTCTTATTGCCTCACCCGACGAGCGCTTCCCCTGGCGCTGGCGAGAAGATTGACAGAACGGAACTACAAGCGCATTGATTGATCTAGCTAGAAGAAGGAACTAGGAACTCCATTTAATTAAGGCCGCAAGTGTTCCCATTCCTCTTCCTTACTAAACAGGCCTTTTAAGATAAAAACAAAACAATCAAGGATGAGTGTTGAAAAAGGGAAAGGGTTGAACCATCCGGGGTTGAAGTTGTTGATTTAGGAATAATAGAAGTCCAAAGTGTCGATAGTTCTTCAAGATCATTGAGAAATTATAGTAACAATATTTTTTACTTTCCTTTTTTCATTTTTCTTCAAAATAAAATGACATGTAGGTTATTTGCCTGGATACCAATCGGATCGCATACAAAATGAAAATACCAAAAGTTAGCCGATAGTCTACTGATTTTTCATTTCACTACCTAGGGGAAAAGAGGCAAAATCAATTTTCGAAATCGCAGAAAAAAAGACACCATCTACTTCTCGTGGCCAAACATTAAAAGGATTGAGTCCCTGTTCAAATGAACTTATTCAAGTTCTTTTAAAGAGTAGTGGAACTATGTCTATATTTGAAGGAAAATGTGTTGTGTTCAACCACAAATGGAAGTTCATCATGGGACATTGGGAAGAGATTTGTGGAAAACATTCAAGAATTCTCTAGACAATATTTAATCTTAGAACACTACAACATTGGAGGTCTTTAGCCACCCTTGTAAAGTGTGGCCCGAAGTGTGAAAAAGTGTAGTCTTTTCTTAAAGGCCACACTTTTCGACTTCAGACAACACTCTCTAGTAGTGGCCAAATCCAGCGTAACTTTTGCCCTAAAGACACTTTTCAGGTGTTGCTTTAGAAGACACACTTAAGAAGTGTGGCCTTAGGGCAACAAGGTACACACTTGTATACATTATATGACAACAGTTTTAATAGCCTCAAAAAATACTTACAATGTGTTGTTGTTTCTACCTTATAGGCCCCAATTGAAAAAATGTGGTCTCTATCTACTCTAAGACAACATTTTTGTAATGTAGCCAAAATTCTATGATAAAAAATTTATTGTTCTATTTTCTATAAAGAAGATCTAAGAAATTAAACCATCTAAATATGAACTCAAAATTAAAAAAAAAAAATTCGGACTAAAAATATTAATTCAAATGTATAGATTTATATTAAAATTCAAATAATATCATAAATTTTTCTTGTAAAACACATACTAATAAAACAATGTTTCAAGATGTGCACTACCAATGCATTCCAAAATAATTAATCCTAAATTTAAACAACACCATTCTTCTACAATGTCTTCATCATCGTTCCGGTAGATGGATACTTTTAGGTTTAGGTGCCACACCTTTTCAAAGCGGATCTCCCATATGTCCTGACTATGGAGGAGTAAGAATGAAAATTTTTTGTAATTGGTGTTCTTATCTGTGTGAGTAACAAAAGTAAGTTTTAGATGTTAATAGATGAAATGAGCATAGCTAGGCTGATGATACCTATACAATAAGTTGTAGAGGAAAAATTAAACCTGCACAAAGGAACCAATTTGTGTACAATGTTTTGAATTCTTAGAATTAAGAGCGAGACCTGTATATTCGCAAGGTAGTAAATAAAAAGAGGTACTAAAACCCCTTCATGTTCAGAATGTGGTCGGACCACTCAAGGTTGTTTCATGATGGATTCACCGATTGCTTCAAGTGTGTCCAGATTGGTCATTTTGTAAGAAAATTTCCTAAGAATAGGCCGAAAAACAGTAAAGATGGCAATAGAGAGTACTCTTCTTTAATTTCTTCACAAGATAGAGTTAGCATCTTGTACGCTAACAAAAAAACATTACCTCAAGGCAGACCGCAAAAAAAAAGGAAACATTCTTTATTCTATCAGTAGTCACCAAGAGCAAGAGGATTCATCGGATGTTTTCACTTGTATGATCCAAGTCTTCAACATTGATGTTTTTTTGGAGCAACATTTTGAAACCTTTAGTATTTCTACGCCTCTTTTTGAGTCTATTCTAGCAGAGAAAGTTTATTGTAATTCTACCTTTTCAATCAATAACAAGAGTAACATGACAGCCATAGTTTTGTTAGACATGATAGATTTTAAGCATTCTAGGTATAAAAGGGATTCATGCCTATTATGCATCAATAGATTGTAGAACTCGAGTTTTCAAGTTTCAGTTTCCAAATGAGTCAGTCCTACAGTTTAAAATCAGTTCAGCAGTGCATAATGATTGTTCATTTGATCTAAAGGCAAGAAAGTTTTTTTTTTTTTTTTTTTTTTTAGTTTCTAAGGGTGTTTATATCACTTAGAACGAGTTAATGAATCTGGTGTTGAAATATCTCATATTAAGTAAATTCAATAGTAAAACACTTTTGAAATGATCTTTCCAGATTCCCTCCTAAGATAGAATAGACTTCGATCTAGAAATCTTTCCAGATAGTCATCCCATATTTATTTCACCATATAGAGTGGCACCAATAGATTTAACAGAGTTCAAGGAGCACGTGAAACTCCTCCTAGAGAAGAGTTTTATTCGAACAAGTTTCTCACCTTGGGGCGTTGCGGTCTTATTTGTGAGGAAGAAGGATGTATCCTTTAGGATGTTGTATACTGACAGTCACTGAACAAGGGTGACAATAAATTCCAAGAAACTTTTTTCAAGATTGATATTTATTCGATCAACTTCAGGGTTCCACCTGTTTTTCAAAGATAGATCTCAAATCTTGCTACCATAAGTTAAGAGTACAGGATGTGATATTCCAAAGACATCTTTCTAAACTCGATATGGTCATTATGAGTTTTTGTTCATGTCCTTTGGGTTGACTAATGCACCAGCACATTCATAGACCTTATGTCTATAGTAGTTCAGGAAAGATGTGCATAAACATGCACGCTTGGGAGTCCGATTAATGGATTTCAAAGATGAGGGATACTGATAATGGGACTGAGTCCTTATTAGTGTCAACAACAAATGTCATAACAGACCAATATCCCATTTTTCTTGAATTGAAGGCAAATATACATAAGCAAAAGATATTAGATTTTGAATAAATGGGAGATGGTGTCTTGAGATACCAAGGTATATTTTGTGTATCAATGATCGATGGACTCCTAAAGAGAATCATTGAGGACGCTTACAACTCAAAATATTCCACTATAGTATCAAAAGGTCTCCCATATGGAGCTCTTTATTGGAGAAGATGCAGATCTCCTATTGGATAATTTTATGTTGGTTAAGAATGATTGATAGGACTATATTTAGTTCATCAAGCTATGGAGCAATGAAAAGTGATTCAAGAGAGGTTAAAAATGGTGCAGAGTCTTCAGAAAACCTAAACTAATGTTAGAAGGAGGGAATTAGAGTTTGAAGTAGATGATTGGATTAAATGGAAAGTTTGAAGTAGATGATTGGATTAAATTGAAATTTTCATCCATAAAGGGAATTATGAGGTTTAGTAAGAAGGGGAAACTTAGTCCCTGATATATTGGAACTTATCTAATAACTAAGAGGATTGGCAATATAGCTTATGAGTTGGAGCTACCACAAGAGTAGAGCAGGTCATATGGTTTGCACATCTCCATATTCAAAAAATGGATGGGTGACAATTCATTGATTATACCAACTGAAAATATTCAGATCAAGGATAATTAATCTTATGACGAGATTCTTGTGTAGATTCTAGATCTCTATGTTCGCAAATCACAAACAAAAGAGCTAGCATAATTCAAGGTCCAAGGAACAAATTTCTTTAGGAAGATACTAGGGAAACTGAAGAGGAAATGAAAAAGATACATCCACATCTATTACAATCCGGAGAAATTTAGACTAAGGTACTAATTCTCTTCTTAGTATTCTTTAAATTATATGTGAGCATGTTGTTTTTTTGCATTTTCTTGTTGTGTGTTTGAACTTGATTATACCGTCGTTATCCTTGTAGGAGTAATCTCATTCGAGGACGAATCGTCCCAACGGAGAGATATTGTAATATTTAGTAATTTGAAGTACCTACGAACAAGCTAAGAACTCAAAATAGTTATTTTGGAAGTAACAAAAACCCTAGAAATTTGTTTAAGTTAGGAAAAACAAGTTTATGGTTAACTTCAAATAGCCATAAATCTTAGCTTGGAATAATTTAGGTGTACTTCCAGATGTTGTGAAAAATCTCATGGAATGATCTTTCCAACACCGCCAATTTTGGACTATGTCGACTTCATATGAGTGAGTTATGACCTTAGGAAGTTGGGTTCTTGGAATAAGGAAAGTCTCAAAATCATATTGTAAAAGGGCATTTTTGTATTTTCCTTACAAACTTAATTAAATCGTTTTTATGAGTTTAATTGGGGTAATTTAAGATTTTGTTTACTTTATAAAAGTGAATTTCACGCTATGGTTAGGAGATAAAAGAAAAGAGGAGAAAAGGGAAAAAAGTTCAAGATTCATCTACAAAGTTCAAGAATCACTTGTAGATTTCCCCTACAAGGTGTGTGAGATCACATAGAATTTGGTTAGTTCACTCACGCGCCAATCATTATTTATTTCAGCGAATTTACTTTTTTGAAATCTTAGAAATTGAGTTCTTCATAAGTGTTCTAGAAGTTTCCTTATTGATTAAGTTTTGATATAAGATTCTAATTGGGCTAAATTAAAATAACCATATCTCTTATTATATAAGGAGTGAATTGAGGCAAAACCCATCCAATTTTAAAGGTAATTGAATCTATTTTTCAATGCCACCAACTTTCGTCAATATGATTTATAAGTAAAAAGTTCTCACTATATTAGTATCCTATACAGTGTTTTTCGGAATTAACCAACAAGAAAACTTTAAAAAGGGTTGATTTTGTTTTTTTACCATCAAGAAAACCCAAAAAAAAAATTGACTTATAAATGATTCCAAACAATCATATTTCATCTTTACTAATGAAAATCATAATTCTTTTCCATAGAGATTAGAAGAAACTAATTCAAGAATCTCAAGAACATTTCTCTTTCTATCTGACATCATTCCTAAACACCATGAAAATTCAAGGAAATTAAAGATTCAAGTTAAGAAGTTAAGAGTCAAGTCAAGAAGTTAAAAGTCACGTCAAAAAGTCAACAGTTAAGTGAAGATAAGTTCTTTAAGTTTTTCAAAAGTCTTTCACAAACGTTTTAACTTGTTATAAGACTTGTTAAAGAAAAAAAAGAGTTAAGATTGGAAGTTCTTTGTCTTTCAAAATGAAGTTATATGAGAACACTATGTTATCCTAAGAAGTGTTAAATGTTTATCACATTCCAAATAAGACGAAAAACAATACACGAAAACAATATTTTCCAATAATCATTATGGGTAGTTTTCAGAAAAGAGTAAGACCTTTTCTAATTAGCAAAAAGGCCATATTGTATTTCCAAGATAGCCTTTGAGCTACGTTTTCTAGCACTAATATCAAATAACAGAAGAAGTATATTTTTAAAACAAAAGAACTAGTATATTTTGGGGGTAGTATTAAGCACTGAATTGGGGATGAGCATAAATTCAGATAACTCACGTCTCCATAAATACATGTAGCCACCATGGATTCAAAAGGGTATAATTTTAAGATGAACACTTTTTCACAATAGACTAGTAGATCCACTTAGTAATTAAGGTCCTACACCCTTCCCAAGGTAAAGAATGCTCTGGCAATGTGAGGGAAATCGTTGTATCATCACAATAACTTTTAGGTAATGGTTGTCGATTGGAGAAACTCCCACAGAAGTTATTGTATTTGTATATACATCATTTTATTGTATTTTTACATACATTTAATAGTTAACTTGTATCCTTGTTATATACACAGAGTTAACATCAAATTTTAAATTGATTTTTTTATATGGTACTTGGTTTAAACTGTTTTATATTGAATAAGTCAAATTATGTATTCATGAGTTATGAAGAGTTAAGGCAAGTGTATTTTTCATAATCTCTTTCAAGCCTATGTTTTTTAGAGTTCCAAGTCACATACTCCAAAATTCAGTGTAGTGATTCAAGTTTTTATACATTGTCTTATGATGCAGACACTAGTCCCAAGGATCGGCATTCTAGCACACTGTTGATCTAGTGAGTAGTTGAGAGTCAGTCGGGAGCCTCCTCGCATTCTGATGGATGTATTTTATTACTTTATAGTTAGTTCAAAAGGATGTTGTGTGGTTTGTCCCAACATATATGTAAGTTGTTTTACAGGTTTCATAGACAAACATATGTTAGTCATTTGAGTCTTTTTTCATTATCATTTCTTATTGTAAGACTTGTGTTGCCACTTTTGGTCAAATTGAATGTTTAAACTTTAATCGTTCTCATATATTTTAGTAATCAGTCAGTTAAGTGGTACTGATATTTAATAATATGCATATTGTCTTCAGTTGAGTTATGTTAGCTAGGCCAAGCGTTGGCTTGGGATCAACAACGATTTTCTGGTGGCAGTACTACCCAGAGTGTAGGCTCGGGGCGTGACACCATTACTTTTATATTAGCACTTTTTTAGTAGCTTTTATAAATAATGAATGACTTTAAGAATAAGTGACATAATTTTCAGATTTAATAAAAAATAATTTTGTTGCTAATAATAATAGAAAAGGAAATTAAATAACTAACTAACTAATAAAACAGAAACAAAAGGGAAAATATTGTTGGTTTCTGTGAACAACAACAGTTCATACAGCCGTGAAAAAATAAAATAAAGGGGTTGAAATACTAACCTCCATAATCGATGAACATCGTCTTTGTAATGACCATAAACTTAATAAGGATGAAATTGTTCGTCTATTATATAATTAATGAGCAACTATGTTTTGTTAGAATTAATATTATTATTATTAATATTGGCTGTGAAAGATAATCAAGGAAGGTGGGTTTGAAAAAAAATTATATTTGAAATTGGAATATGAGTTGGAAAATGGGTTAGAGTGCAATCATTAAATAATGATTAGGTGCAAATCATTGTAAAGTGATTTGTCCTTAGATGATTTAAGTGAGGAATAATGGAATTTAAGTAGGTTACATACTAGTTGGTTGTTTGACACATATTTTTCTCTTCTAACTCTAATTAAAAATATGATACGACATTATTATAAATGTTGTACTATATTGATAAATCTAATTAAATACTATATGCATTGTAGTATTTGAATTTTATTTGATTCATGATATTGTATAAATTAGAATGTAATCATAGACTTGAGTTTTAAAATATGAGAGTTGACATGTTAATTGACATCAAGATTTAAGATCTTCCTTATAGATTTGGCTGTGTTCTTGGGTCTAGTCTAGACATATAATAATATGGTGTTGTTATTTTTGAAATTTTATTGTTGTCATATATTTTAGTAAATGACTTGCAGTTTGAAGTGTAACGAAAGGCAAAGACTCTAGTCTTGGAGTGATTGTTCTATAGATTGAGGCTAGTTTATTTGTAAGCCTTAAGTCTATAGAATTCAGGTATTTCTTTGTAAGTTATTTATTTTTATGATGTGTTTGGGAGTAATGAATATGGTGATGGTTTGACTTGTCACCATTGATTAGTTCTAATTATGAAAAATGGGTTATAAAAGACATTGTGGTTAATTGTGTGTGTGATGTGTTGAGAATGGAGAATTGTTTGAAAGGCTTGATAAATCATTGTTGATGTTGTATCATTATTATGTTGGTGTGAATTGTGCAATGTTATGAAAATGACCCTCTTATGAATATTGGTGTGAACAACTCATTTACATTGTTCTAAGACAAGATTGTTACATGTGCTATGTGAATTGACAAAGAATAAGAAATTGAACAAGATGTACCATTTAAAAAGATATTGCATACGCCGTGATGGATACTATATTTAAAGGAACCTATCGTGCGCTACGATGGTTACTATTATTGATGATCGTATTGTGCGCAACAATGGATGCATGGACAGATATATTCCCTGTTAGTCTCGGACTTAGAGACAACGAGTGTGTATCATAGGTCAGACATGCATCACTATACTTTATACTACATTTTATTGCATTTGCACTACTCTATTATTGGTGAACTTGATCTTGTATGTTTCTGATCTTGTGAGTGCTTTTCTGTGGAACTTGATGACTATTGGTTATGTTGTTGAAGATATGTAATTGTTAGAGTTGTGTTGTTGAGCATATGAATCTATTGTAGTGTTGTCGTTGATGATATGAAATTTTTAGAGTGTTATTGTTGAGCTATGTGTTTTGTAAACTTCGAACTTTTAGGTTAGGCTGGTTTTATTCAAGTTGTAGTTGTGGAGGTTGTGATTGTTGAATATTGAGCTTATTCTTGATGATATATGATCGTCAGAATGTTGTTTTTGAGGTATGTGCTTGTAATTGTCAACAAATAATGTGGTTGATTATCGTGTGGTTATGTACTTACCCCTTGTCATTAATTTTTTTTTGTAGGTTACTAGCTCGGACCTTAGTGATATTTTCTATCTCCTTGTTTGAGGCTTCTTGTGTAGAGGTTTGTGAGGTCTTTGTTTGTCATTGAAGAGGACCTTCGTTCTCCTTTATTATGATCTTCATCTAGTCTAGGAACAAGGTTATTTGAGGCTTGTAATTTTTTTTGAATCAATTGTAATAATTTATAGGCTTGTACACGTTACAACAATATTTTGAGGGTACGTTTGAGTTGATTATGAAATTTCTACATTTTATTGTAATGGTTCATATTCAGTCTGACTTTTCGTTGTGGAATAAGATGAGTGTCATGATGTCATTTCCCGGATCTCAACAAAAGGAACCAAAAGTTAAAATAAAAAAGAGAAATGAGAAAAGAAAAAAAATGAGAAAATGACTCTTAATAAGAGGGAATTCGGCATATTGCAGCAAAATATTCACATGATATTTACAAATTCAGTTTCCTTCTATATTACTTTATGCAAGGGATTTTAGGTAAGGAAGTTTAAGAGAATCAAATTATTAAATCTAAGAATTTTAAGAGCATCAAATTATTAGAGATACTTCAAAAAAAATTGAAAAAAATTATCAAATCTAAAGGTGGCAAATGATTCGATTGGATCGAATTTAAATGTGCTGAATATGGATTGAGAAAATATGGTTTGGATTATAATTAGAGTTGTCAAAATGGGATAGAACCTTTGGGCATCGTTGACTTACACGGGATTTAACAGGGTTGGAAAAAGTTTTTCGGAGTACATTTAAGAAAAGAGAATTTTAGCCTCGCCTAAATAAGCTTCCTGATATGTGGGGTTTGAGAATACTGTGTAGTACTATGAACGTCTAAGACATGTTTTAGAGCCTAACATGAGTGCATAAAAGATGTATGGCTATTTTATGGTCAAAAATAGTGAATATAAGTCATTTAGGAAGTTTGGAAATAGAAACGTAAAAGAACGTCGATGATGTCCGGAAAGAAGTTCAATGAAGTTCTAGTATGCCTTAGCCTATTTTACTATGTTTCAAGAGTTGAAAAATAATGAATTTCATAGAAAGGTTTCTAACACGTATTAGTGTTAGTTTATAGTTGAAACTTCCAGGTACAACTCCCCAAGGACCAACCAAGGTCCCTTGAGGAGGACCATTGCAACTTGGGAAAAGGTGCCAAAAAGCAATGTCCAATGAAGGTTGCAGGAGACAACTCGTGGTCCAATCGAAGGGCATCGATGCCCACCATTAATGGTCATTTATACAAATTCCTTGGAATATTCTTTTGGACAGCCTCTGGCAAAAACGACGGACCAACAGGACAGTTGATCCCTTGGCCGTCGTTTGACAAATGGGCGTCAATCGTGGTCTCGTTTGTGAATCCATTGTTTTTCTGCACATTTTTAAGTTAGACAAGTTAATTAATTAGGGGGTTAGTTAATTAGTTAGAGTCTAAGGGAGGTCTAATTAATTTGGTTAATGACCTATATAAAGACCCTAACCTAATTAAACTAACCAAAGCCTTCATAATTTCCTAAAAAAAAATTACTCCTCCTTCTCTCTTCGTAATATCTCCTAAAGAAACCCCATTGAATACCAAGCTGGAGGTGGCTTCTAGGTCTACTAAGGATCACGTTTATCTATCAAACTCCATAAATCAACAAGGTATGATATTCCTTTCACCCTTGGGATCTTTTTCCCAAAAGGATTCCATTAGATTGTTTTCAAAAGTATAAAATTCAAGTGGCTTTGCTTCCAATACGAAATTGATCTCGTTAATTGATTTGTTGATGATTTATTTTGGATATTATTACTAGATTAACATGTATTATAACTCATTTATGTTACTTCTTGATTAACTTGTCTTGTTTGTAGAAGATGACCTTTCCCCCTTAACCCTAGGTTCTGATGTTGAATTGAATTGTATAGTATTTCTACAATTGACTTGGTTAAGTTGTGAATTACTATCCTATATTGTTACTGTGCCAATTATGAGTTGATTTTGATACATTGTAATCAAATTGTGGTACTTCTTGAGTAATTGACCAAAGTCTTTTGTCTTAAGCTATGAACTAGTGATGATTTGTTGTATAATGATTCAATTGATTTTATTACTATTATAATGGTTACTACTGTGTGATGCTATTAAACCCATTGTTGGATTATATTGGAGGGTCGATGGTAAGACCTTAATGATGGTATTGTGAAGGAGATTGAGTAAGTCTTGTGATCTATATTCTTTACTTTAAATATGGTTACTTGTGATTAAGTGATGATGTGGTATTGAAGTATACCTTATATTAACATAGATAGTGTTGGTATGATGTTGAATTCAAATGTCTTAAATATGGATTGTGAATTGTTGGCTAAGATATAAATGTTATAACGATGGTGATAACTTACCAATGTGCCTTATCATGATATGATTATGTAAAGGTGCTAACCTCAACTGTAAGAATTGTAATGAAAGTAAAATACTCATGCAATTCTTATTGATCTACGATGATGACTATTATATAAGGGATATACCCTATGAGCTATACTAAGTTTTGATAATAACGGATGACTTAAAGACATTTCAAAAGGGACGTTAGCTTAGCACCGAGAAAACTTGACAAAAGGAGGTGTTGACTTATCGTAGAGGAAGCACTCTATAGTTCCACATGAGGTATTGACTGCCCTATAAGGGATACTCACCCTATGGATTCTCATGAGATGATTATCCAAGTTCCAAATGGAATGTAGAGAGTTCATACCTATATCATAGTTCCTTCACTATGTTTCCCCCCATAGGAAGACTAGCTAGTGGATCCACCTAGAAAGCTACATTTATGCTTGGTTCTACTTCGGCCGGTTGACCACCTTCCATCGGTGTAAGGTTTTACAACATCGAATTCCATATTTAACCCTTGTGGTCTATGTTGTTTAGGGCAAGTGTTCACTAAAATAAAATTAAGTAATGAAGTACAACCAACTATGGTGACTTAAAAGGTTTGACTTTTCTTAGAAATGGGTATAAGACTGTACCTATGCCTTGCACTAATTTGTCTTGAAAGAAGCCTTAGGAGGTTGTTCTTATGTATAGATATGCTTTGAAATGTAAATGATATATTTTAGATAATTTTCCATGTTAATGGTACCATAAGTTGTTGAATTCACTTATGAATATACGTTTGGTCTCTATTGCGAAAGTATGATGATATGTACTATTTATGATATTCTATGTGAAGTTGGCCATTAGTTATGGTTATTGTTGGGTTTACTATATTGAGTAAGGTTATGGGACTTTGCTTAATCATTGCACTAGTTGACTTAATGAGGGTTCATAGGTAATTGTCTTGTTTTGGTTATGTTGTAACGAACTCTTATTCATGATTGTTGATGTTATAATGTGATGATAGAGTTGTCTTTATTATATGTTCTAGTATATTGGTATGCATGATTGAATTGGATAGATTTAGTAGGAACATGGTCTTGACTAGGTGAATATGCATTACTCACTTGTATTGATTTCGAATGTGTATAAGGATTTCCAACGTGAATTGCATACTTTAATGAAATGTCCCCTTTTAACATGATTTTATTTTATGTGTGCATATGGTATTATATTTTGTACAAGTTATATTCTAACCTCATTTTCTCCCTTTTCCCCAACATTTTAGGTTCAGGTCGTTGAAGGGCATTTGTGATGACTTTGAAGGAAGACTTGAAATTCTCACTCATTCAAGTTGGGTAGGTCCTCACTTTCTGAGGCAATGCTACTAACAAGCTTTTTTTGTTGTTCTAGTTATAATACTTCTAGTTCTTTCCTTTTCATTTGAGTACTAAAGATTGTATAGCTATATGTTGCCTTATTACATTGATGTATATGATATGCCTAATTGATGTATTCTTTCTTTTGATGGTTATGAGATGAGACATCCGTTTAAGAAATTGTTAAGTATCTTATATATCTATGTGCAATAAAAGTAGAAGACTATATAATCTTCGTATACGAATGGTCTAGGTATACTCGATATCAATATCTATATTATCTGTATGCTAGAGGTCTATGTACACCTCAAGATATATATACAAATTTTTTAAATTTTCCACATTTTTAACCTATTAATGTAATGATGTAATCAAAGAGGCTAGTCTTACTCCTCGATTTGGACGACGATGTCGGTTATGTCTAGGGGGTTCTCCCTGGATCTGACAAACTTTGTATAAGAGCATGAGGTTGAATATCCTTAGAGACGCTGTCTCACTTAACCACGTCTATGTAGATTCTTATTCATAATCTTGAAGTGTTCCACACAAATGAATAGGAATCTATAAGATGCTTAGGAAACTCTCTTGTACTTTGAAATCCAATATCGTTCCTCAAGAGTCTTGGATCTATGTGCCCTTAGTATATAATCCTTTTACATTGATTAAAGGTAAAGAGTACTCAAAGAAATCCTCTTGAAGACTTAATGAAGAGATTTCCCATACGGGAGCTCCTCCCCGAGGAAATCAAGTCCCTCCTCTTGAAGAAGTTGCAACTAATGACCAAGGCCCGGTCGTTTTTCCATCTTTGAAGTATTGTAACATAAGAGTTGACTTTATCCAAATGTCCCAATCCATCACTTCACAAGAACAAGCCGTCACTACTCAAGGTCAATTTATGACGGCCCAAGCTAATCAAGAGGTTGTACCCCGAGTAAACGAACATGTTGGTATCATGGCCTCCCTTTTGAGGGATTTCACAAGGATGAATCCCCCTACTTTCTATGGGTCCAAAGTTGAGTAACAACCCAAGAATTCATTGATGTAACCTACAATATCCTACTTGCTATGAGGTTGACTACTAATGTGAAGGCCAACTTAGCCACTTACCAACTCAAAGATAGGGACCAAACTTGGTACGTCTAATGGAGAGACAATAGGCCTTTAAGAGTTTGACTGGTGACTTGGGAGATTTTCAAGAAGGATTTTCTTGATAGGATCTTTCCTAGGGTTAAGAGGGTATCCAAAGTGGAGGAATTCATCAAGCTTCGTCAAGGAGGTATGAGTGTACTTGACTACTCTTTGAAATTTACTAAATTGTCAATGTATGCTCCTTCTTTGGTTTCCGATCCTAGAGATGAAATGAGCCGCTTTGTGATGGGAATGTAGGATGACTTGAAGGAAGAATGTAGTTCGGATATGCTACATGAAATTATAAACATTTCTCGTCTCATGGTTCCTTCTCTACAAGTGGAAGAGGCAAGGGTTAAGAGAAAGAGTAGAGATCCAAGAGGGAAAGGTCTTTCTATGGTGGTTCTTCCAAGGGTAGACTTGACATTCAAGACATTCCTACGCTTAAGAAGAGGTATGCGAATTAATTTCCTATCAAATTCCCCAAGCCTCGTGATGATAGGGCGTCTAACCATATTTATCAAAAGGGAAGAGGTACTAGATCACCAAAATATAAGCCTACTTGTGCCAAGTATGGAAAAGGTCATCTCAATAAATTCATAGTTTGCATAGGCAATTTGTTTTAGCTGTGGAAGGAGTGGCCAAAAGGTTAGCGATTGAACAAATATGAAGGTCAAAACAAAGGTAGCGGGCAAGCTAGTGGTTTAATGTTGATCCTCCAAAGAAGAATAACTTTTATGCACTTCTCTCAAGGGGTGAATAAGAGTGTTTTCTCGATGTGGTGACATGTATGTTACATTTATTCACTATTGATGTATATGTTTTACATGATCCGGGTTCTACATTATCCTTTGTTACTCCCTTGATATATAGAAAGTTTGATATTTTTCCCGATATTCTAAATGAACCTTTCATGGTAACTACCCTTGTAGGTGAGTCAGGTATTGCAAAGAGGGTATCTAGAAATTACTCTATGATATTTCCCAATAGAGTTACTCATGTTTAATTAGTAGAACTTGATATGGTGTATTTTGATGTCATTCTAAGGATACATTGGATGCACTATTGTTTTGCTTTTATTGATTACAGATTTAGAATTGTCAAGTTCAAATTTCCAAATAAACCCTTTTTAGAGTGGAAGGGGGAAATTCTATTCCCAGCAGTCGTATTATATCTTGTCTTAAGGCTTGTAAAATAATCTCAGAAGGGTGTCTATATAACATAGTAAGGATCAAAGATTTAAACTCAGAAAATCTTCCTATTGAGTTAGTCTCTATAGTAAGGGAATTTTCGGAGGTCTTTCAAAATGATCTTCCTGAAATCCCTCTCGAATGAGAAATTGATTTTGGTATTTACTTGCTACCGGATACCAATCCCATTTCAATTCCACCTTATCAGATGGGCCGAAATGAAAGAGTTGAAGGCTCAACTCAAAGATTTACTGGATAAAGACTTCATTAGACCTAGTATTTATCAATGGGTTTCTACTGTATTGTTTGTACAGAACAAGGATGGATCCCTTAGAATGTGCATAAATTATCGCCAACTCAATAAAGTCAATATTAAGAACAACTATCCTCTCCCTCGGATTGAAGACTTATTTGATCAACTCCAATGCGCAAGATACTTTTCTAAGATTGACATTAGATCAGGGTATCACCAACTTAGGATTAGAGGTGAGGATGTACAAAAGACGACATTCGGACTAAATATGGTCACTATGAGTGCTTAGTAATGTCCTTTGGTCTAACTAATGCCCCGGTGTCATTTATGGATCTCATGAATAGGGTGTTTCGAAGTTACATAGATTATTTTGTCTGTCTTGATTGATCACATCTTTGTATATTCAAAGAATAAGCGTAAACACATAGATCACTTTAGGGTGGTATTACAAGTGCTTAAGTAGAACCAACTATTTTCCAAGTATATCAAATGTGAGTTTTGTTTGAGGTTGGTGGCGTTTTTTGGTCATATCATCTCTATGGAGTTGAGGTTGATCAAAGAAAAACAGAAGTGGTGAAAAATTTTCCTAGACCACAAATTAGAAGTTTCTTGGGTCTAGCAAGCTATTATAGTAGGTTTTTGGATGGTTTTACGTCAATTGCATATCCCTTGACTAATTTAACCAAAAATAATATGAAATTTTAGTGGTCAGATGCATGCGAGATAATATTCCAAATACTAAAAGATAAGCTTACTTCCGCTCTGGTGTTGTCCTTACCGAAGGGTACCAAGGGCTTTGTTGTGTATTGTAATGCATCCGTAATGGGCCTAGGTTGTGTGCTTATGCAATATGGGAAAATAGTAGCCTATGCCTATAGAAAACTCAAGGTACATGAGAAGAACTATCCAACTCATGATCTTATGTTAGCAGCCGTGTATTTGCCTTGAAAATATGGAGGAATTACTTGTATGGTGTCCATGTGAATACGTAAACCGACTAGAAGAGTCTTCAATATGTGTTTACTCAAAAGAAGTTGAATCTCTGACAAAGAATGTGGTTGGAATTACTGAAAGATTACGACATGAGTGTTCGCTTCAATCCCTGCAAGGCCAATATGGTTGCGGATGCAATAAGTTGTATGGCCATGAGTAGTGTGTCTCATGTAGAAGAATCAAAGAAAAATCTAGTGAAAGATGTTCATAGGTTCTCTAGATTTGTTGTTTGAATGAACGATTTTTTGAATGGTAGTGTTATGGTCCATCATAACTCTGAGTCATCTTTGGTGGTTGAGGTAAAGTTTAAACAACACTTTGGTAAATAATTGATAGAGTTGAAGGGGTTGGTTATTGGTAAGCTGAACGAGACATTCCCCTTAGAGGGGATGGTGTCTAGAGGTATCAGAAAGGTTGTGTGTTCCCAAAGTAGATTCATGAGAAAGCTCATGGATCATGGTACTCCATCCTTCCCGGTTCGACAAAAATGTACCATGACCTTAGGGAAGTGTTTTGGTGGAAAGTAACGAAGAAGGACATAGCAGAATTTGTTGCCAAGTGTCCAAATTGCAAACAAGTTAAAGCCGAACACCAAAAGCCGGGTGGTTTACTTCAAGAAATCCAAGTTGCTACTTTGAAGTAGGTAGACATTAATATGGATTTTGTGGTAGCGTTGACTCAAAAACAAAAGAAACATGTCTTCATATGGGTTGTTGTGGATAGGTTCACCAAAACCACATATTTTATTCTTGTCAAGTCTACTTACTTGGTAAGAGATTATGCAATGATCGTCATAGATGAGGTTGTGTGTCGCCATGGTATTCCGTTATCCATCATGTCAGATAGGGGTGAATAATTCACATCTTGGTTTTAGAGGTCATTCCAAGAAGGGTTAGGTACCCTGGTGAAGCTAAGCATCACTATTTATCCCCAAATGGATTATCAAGTGGAGAGTACTATTCAAACCCTTGAGAATATTCTTAGAGCTTAATTATTTATTTTATGGGAAATAGGGATAATCACTTGCCTTTGGTTGAGTTTGCTTACAACAATAGTTCCATTCATTTATATGTATGGATCCTTATGTAGCCTTATATGGTAGGATATGGAGAACCCCAATTGGATGGTTTGAAGTGGGTGAGTCTTCACTTTTTGGTCCCGATATGATTTATAAGACTTTGGTGAAGGTTCATATCATAAGGAGTCGCTTTAAAACAGCCTATAGCTTGAAAAAGTATTATGCCGGCCATAGGAGAAGTGATTTAGAGTTTGAAGAACGAGATAAGGTGTATGTTAAAATTTCTCCTATGAAAGACATGGTGATTTTTTGCAAACAAGTAAAGTTGAGTCTTCGTTATATTGTTCCCTATTGAATCGTGCAAAATATTGGTAAGGTTTCATATGGGATGAAGTTACCTAGTAAAGTGGCTTTGGTTCATCCGGTGTTCCATGTTTCTATGTTTAAGAAGTGTATCGGTGATTCTGAGTCCATTCTTCTTATGAATGGTGTAGGTATGCAAGAGAACCTCTCTCATGAGGAGGTTACGATTTTCAAATCCTTGATAGACAAGTAAAGGGGTTAAGAACAAAGAGGTGTCTTCCGTAAAGGTATTTCGGAAGAATAACCTAGTTGAGGGTGCAACATGGGAGGTTGAGGCAGACAAGAAGTCCCATTACCTTCATCTACTTAATAACTAAGGTTAGTTATTTTTTATAGTAATTAAAGTAATGACTTAATTTGATGTTGCTTTGGTTTTTGGTGATGTTTTGCAAAAATGTTCATGTTACAATGAATTATAGTGAAGTTATGCCTATAGACTTGAAAATTGTCTATTTTACTTGTTTTGAGTTATTATGTACATCGTGATATAACGAGTCTTTATGAAATGATATTGGACATGTTTATAGATTGTGTTATGGATGATTGACTCCTTAATGATATGTTTAACTGTAAGAAGGAAATTCCTCATATTGTGATGTTGAGCTTTATGTGTAGTAATTGATGTTTTGAATTTGTATGTGTAAATGCCATGATTGATGTTGTAACTCATCTTATGATGTGTTTTTGGTTGGCATCTAGTTCTGAGTATGTTCCTCTCTTTCTAAGAATTTAGTATCATTCGGGAACGAATGTTCCTAAGCGCAAGGGAAGGGGGGGAATAATGTAATACACAGAAAGTCTAAGATGTGTTCTATATCCTAACATGAGTGTCCAAAGGTTGTATAACTATTTATGGTCCAAAATAGTGAATATAAGTCATTTTGGAAGTTTGGAAATCAAAACGTCAAAGAACGTCCACGACGTACGGAAACCAGTTTAATAAGGTGCTAGTGTGCCTATGCGTATTTGACTAAGTTTTAGGAGTCGAAAAAAGATGAATTTTTATAGAAGCGTGTCTAACACGTATTAGAGTTAGTTTATAGATTAAATGTCCGAGTACGACTGCCGAAAGACCAACAAAGGGCCCTTGTGAAGGACCTTCGTAATTTGGCAAAAAGCTGCGAAAAGGCAGTGTCAATTGAAGGTTGCAAGAGATGACTCACGGTCCAATCGACGGGGCATCGATGGTCACTTATACAAATTATTTTAAAGCATGTATTAGATAATCTCAGTCAAAAATGACAGACCAACAGGACGGTTGGTCCCTTCGCCGTCGTTTAGTAAACGAGGAGTTGATCGTGGTTTCGTTTGGGAGTCCACTATTTTGCTGCACGTTTCTAAGTTAAAAAATTTAATTAATTAGGGGGTTAGTTAATTAGTTACATGTTAAGGGAGTTTTAACTAATTTGGTTAATGACCTACCCAAACCCAAATTGCTCATCGTTCTCTCTTCTTTCTCTTTCCCAAAGAAACCTCATTGAAGACCAAGTTAGAGTTGGGTTCTAGGGATGCTAAGGATAAATTTTCTCCATAAAACTCCATCAATAAACAAGGTATGATACTCCTTTCACCTTTGGGACATTTTCCCCCAAAGGATGTCATCAAATTGATTTCAAAAGTATGAAATTCAAGTGGGGTTTCTTTCAATACGAAATTGATCTTGTGAACTTCTTTGTTTATGATATATTTTGGATAATATGAGTATATTAGCATGTATTATCGCTCAATTATTTTACTTCTTGAATAATTTGTGTTGTTTTTAGAAGATGATCTTTTCCCCTTAACCCTAATTTGTGATCTTGAATCAAATGGTATAGTATTTCTCTAATTGACTTGGTTAAGGTGTGAATTACTATACTTTGTTGTTATTTTGTCAATTATTAGTATATTGTGATACATTGTAATCCAGTTGTGGTAGTTCTAAAGTAATTGACATAAGTTTCTTGTCTTAAGCTATGAACTAGTGACAAGTGGTTGTATAGTTTTGTCAATTGGCATTATTATTATAATGGTTATTTCTGTGAGGTATTCACCCATTGTCGGGTTTGTTAAAATTTGGAGAGTCTATGATAAGCCTGAAGATTGGGAAGTGTGGAAAGAGATGAAGAAGTCTTGTGATCTCTATTATTTAATTAAATTGTGTTAGTACTTGTGTTGTGAGTTGATGATGTGATGTTGAAAGTATACCTTATATTATTGATGATAGTTTGGTATGATTAGTTTTATTGAAATGTCTTAACTATGGAATTTGAGTTGGTCGATAAGATGTAAATGTTATAAGGATTGTGATAACTTACCAATGTGCTTTATCATGATATGATTATGTAAAGGTTCTAAGCTCACATGTATGAATCGCAATGATAGAAAAATACTCATGCAATCCTTATTGAGCTATGATGATGATGATTAAATAAGTAATATACCCTATGATATATATTAAGTTCTGATAATAATGGATGACTTAAATACATTTCCAAAGGGACGTTAGCTTAGCATCGACAGAACTTGACAAGGGAGGTACATGGATTGGGTTAGAGGAAGATCACTCGAAGTCGCAATAAGGTGGGACTCCCTTTTTGAGGGATACTCACCCTATGGATTCTCATGAGATGAGGCTCCAAGTGCCAACTTACATGTAGAGGGTTCATACCAATCTCACAGTTCAATAACTATGTTGCCCCTATAGAATGACTAGCTAGTGAATTCATCTAGAATGCTATGTTTATATTTTTTTCTACTTTTTTTGATAGACCACTTTCTATCTGTGTAAGGTTTTACAACACCGAATTTAACATTTAGCTCAGGTGGTCTATGTAGGTTAAGGCAAGTGTTCCCTAAACTAAAATGAAGTAATGAAGTAAAACAAACTAGGGTGACCTAATAGGTTTGACTTAGCTTAGGTAGGGGCGTGACACTCTACCTATGCCTTGCACTAGTTTTCCTTGAAGAAAGCCTTATGAGGTTTATCTTATGTATGTATATGCTTATAAATGTAAATGAGAAGAATAAGATGTTTTTACATGTTAATGGTAACAGATGATGTTGTATTCACTTATATATATATATGTTATGTCTCTATTGCTAAAGTATGATGATATGTACTATTATGCTATGCTATGTGAAGTTGTACATTTGTTATGGTTCTTGTTGGGTTACTTGATTGAGTAAGGTTATGGGTCCTTGCTTAATCATTGCACTAGTTTACATAATGAGGGTTCATGGGGTAATTGTCTTGTTTTGGGTATGTTGTAATGAACTCTTATTAATGCTTGTTGATGTTATAACTTGATGATAGAGTTTTCTTTATTATATGTTCTAGTTTGTCAGTATGCATAATTGACTTCGCTAGACTTAATAGGAACATGGTCTTGAGTTGACGAATATGCATTAATCACTTGTAATAATTTTTGAATGTGTATAAGATTTTCCAAAGTAAATTGCATACTTTAATGAAATGTCCCCTTTAACATTATTTTATGTTGTGTGTGCATATGGTGTCATACTTAGTGCAAATGATGTGCTAACCCCATTTTTTCCCTTTTCCCCATAGGTTTTTGTCATTGAAAGGATTTTGAGACGACTTTAAAGGAAGACTTGGAATTTTTACTCATCCAAGTTGGGTAGGTCCTCACTTTCCAAGGGCAATGCCATTATCAAGCTTTTGATGTTGTTCTAGTTATAAGACTTATAGTTCTTTCCTTTTCACTTGAGTACTAGAGATTGTATTTCCTATATGTGCTTTATTACATTGATGATAGAATATGCCCAATTGCTATACTCTTGCTTTAGATAGTGATGAGATAAGATATTTGTTTAAGACTATGTTCAGTATCTTAAATATTTATGTGCAACAAGAAAACAAGACTATGTAACATTCTTGTACGAAAGGTCTATGTATACGCGATATGAATATCTATATTATGTTTATGCGAGAGGTCTATGTAAACCTCATGATAAAAATAGAAAAGTTTTATATTTTCCGCATTTTTAACATATGAATGTAATAATGTAAGCTAAAAGGATAGTCATAGTCCTCGATAAGGACGATAACGTCGGTTACGTCTAGGGGGTACTTTCATGATGTGACATATTGGTAAGGCCGTCCCTAGTGCCACTAAAAATTAATCAAAAATATAATTTAATATTAAAGAGAGTTCAAACTCAAAACAATTAGGTTTATATTTCTATTTATAATTTTATACCTTTACTTGATAAAAATTAATAAATATTTTATAAAGATAATTTTATTTGTGGATTTGATTACAAGTAGTAGCATAAGATAATGTAATACTGTTTTGTCGATATTTATGATAATATTTCTAAATAATAATTTATAATATATCTTAATAATTATAAAAGAATATAACTTTAAAAAAGTGGGTTGACCCGACAAGCTTGTAGTCCACGTACTTGTGGCCGACCGTCTTCTTGCCCACATCAAAAATGGGCTAGCCCAGCCTGACCCATAAAATGTCAAGACAATATGGTAGCCGGATGGGGTAGGGATGATCATCATTGAACACTTAATACACTCAATTCCAACATAATATGGACAAATATGTATTTGATTAAATATTGTTTGGGAAATATGGTTCTACAACCCAGTTTAAATAAATTTGTTTTTATTTAAAAAAAAAATTTACACCCTCCATAAAAGTACCCCCTCCCCCCCCCGGGGTACCATTTAAAAAAAATTAAAAAATTTACCCCTCCACCAACCTTATCCCAAAAAATATTTGTGTTTTCCCACAAACACAAAAAAAACGGTTTCAAAAAAAAAGTTGTACCCTCCCCGGACACAGCCCCCACCCCCCCCCCCACACCAACGTCCACCAATCTATAACTACATTTTTTTGTATTCCAAAAAATTTTATTAAAAATAAAGGTTTTGAAAAAAAAATAAAAATAAAAATTACCCACTTCTCCCACCCCCCCCCAATCCAGCCGCCCACTCAACCGAACTCCTATTATTTTTTGTTTTCACAATAAAAATAGAATCCATATTTGTCATGAGTGTATATTGGGTAAGCTCATATTAACCCATTTACAAAAATGGAAGGAAAATAGGGTTGATTCCATTTAATTTAATAGTAAAAAAAATGGTTCATCCTCACTTATATGACTGAAATTGTTACCCTAAAAAATCACTTAATGTTGGGAGTATCATTGGTCTTCATCATGAATAGTGAAGCAATTAAAGCAGCCAAAGCCTAACAAAGAAGAGTTTATAGGCTTAATTATAATTGTGAGCATCAATGAATATTATACAGTTTATCTCTTATTAATAATTTTTTAAAAAGGGAAAAATGTTTTTTTAAAGGGTAAAATGAAAAAAATCAACGTTTGACTTTAGTTCTTCCTACTTTTAGTAATATATATTTACTTAAGTTTCATTGCTCATCAAGTGAATCTTTATTTGAATATATAAACTCATTTTAGAAGAGTAAACACATAAAATTTGTGGAAATGAAAATGCTAAATACTGGAGAGATTTTCCATTGAGAAAACATGCCTTAATTCAATATCAAAAAATGGTATAATTCTCTATAGTAATGACACTTAGATGAGCGGTTTATCTTTTCTCAGTTATAATTAACACCCTACGACATCTTGTAGCATTATAATGTTGGTGAACTAAATAGACCAAACACTAGAATATATCTAAACTAAAAAAAAGTACAAAACTTTTTGTTAGGGTGTAATGTACGAAAATGAAGTTTGGTGCAATTATAAAAGATAAAAGTGGCTAAACTATTTCCCCTATACTAAATGGAGAAAATGGGTGTGCGAAATTCTTTCTTTCTTGGTATTATAGCATAAATGCAATGGATTTTGGTACTCTCACATTTAACTTCGAGGCTTCCTACCTTGAATAATACTTCTTTTGGGAAAATGTGCCACACATTCATTCTTTTGTATCATACAAATTTATATAGGCCTAATTTATAGTTGATAATTATCAATTACATTATTTTTTTGTGTATGTTGTTCTACGAAAATATAACAATGTCAATTAATTCTTCTCATTTAAATTTGGTTATTTGCATGCAAGCAAATAAAAAATGTTCAAAAGTATAAAACTAATTAAAATAATATAGCATATAGTATGTGATGTTGTTAGGAACTCTTTCTCTAAATTTAATGAATGGACCTAACCATATCGAAAAAAATTAATAAAGACATAAAAATAAATACATATGTTTACCATGTTAATGAGGAAAAAATGACCAATTACAAAAATTTATAAGAAATATAAAATGATGAAATATAAAACTGAAGTAGACTAGATCGTCACCATAAAATTATTAAAAGACAGAGAATTGCAATACAAAAAGTTATCAGAAAATACAAAACTAGTAAATACGGTGCTAATATATGTACAACAAAAGGAAGGATCTTTTGAGCAAGATAACTAAGGAACATTAGTTAAAAAAAATACAAATAATGATATAACCCACCACCTTGAAAGAAGTATCATCATATAAACCGAAAAATAATTAAAAATAGTTCTGCACAAATTATGTTATGTTTCGACCTGTTACTGATACTCAAATAAATGTAATCTATCCAAGGTGTGAAAGAAGGTCTAATGTTTTGGTCTCCGACAATTCTAAAATTGAAGCAATTTTCTAAAACCACAAACTTCAATATTACTTTGAACTGAGCCCCAACGAGCATATGAATGATGAAATACATATTACTTGGAAATTTTATAAAGTTAGAATCGTAGAGAACTACTATAAAAATTTTTACTTTGAGTTGTAGATCATAGGACTTGTGATTGACTATTCTAAATTTTTCTATCCAACATTATAGAATCATATAACGAATTGAAAGGTCCTGATATTACTTCTTACGGGATGCGAGGATTAAATATTTTTGAATTGAACTACTTATAGGTTATAACGAACAAATGAAAATTTCACTAAATGTGGGACATTTCATGAAACAATTTTCTACCAATCTTATTAAGTAAATTGGACTAATCCGATATATATAGATATATCTATATATATATATATATATAATATATACTACTATTAATATATAGAAGCACACACACACTAGCTTTTGCCAATGCATTGCACGTGAGTGAATATTCTCAGAAAATTAAAGTCATTCTATTATCTTTTGCCATAATAAAAAAACATTAAAAACCTAACAATTCTATAACTCTTAAAAGTTTACTAATTTCGAAAAAAGAGAACACATAAGGACCTATCTAATCATACGTGAAATTGATAGCAAAAATAAATGAATTTATATTACAATAAAAATTAAACGAATACAAATTTAAATGGAAGTGATTACAAGTCGTATAAACTTTTTTTTGTCGAAAATACTTACATAGTAAGAAAATGTATACCAGTAAAATTAAAGGGAAATGTCTATATAGTAATAACTATTTTTTGAAAAAATTTCTAACACTGTAAATGACATAAGTAACATAGATGAATTCATTCTTTTGTCTAAAGCATAAAAAATAAATTGTGACAATTCTCTAATTCTTGAGAAGTCTAATAATTTTTGGAAAATATATTCAGAAGCATAGATCTAGATCACAAGATAAATTGATAAAAAAACAGTTGAATTTAGACTACATCCTGTTAACTTCATATATTGGAACATTACATACTAAGCAAAAAACATTGTTATATCATCAGAATTATATTCTCAAGTATACAAGGTTAAGGGATATACCGTCTTTGCAAGAAGAATAAGTGTATACAATTTTTAAAAAATTAGGGTTGATAATTAGAAGAAATCCCTCTATTAATATTAAATAAAGAGTAGTATGAATAAGTAATTTTGGTGTCTTATCTCAGAAATTATGAGATTTCCGAGAACACACAACTCTTTCAAATATTCAAAACTAATTGTAAAAGTCACAAATATTTAGAAAATTCACAACATATTGAAAAAGTCACAACTAATAGAAAATAACAACCCATGGAAAAAAGTCACAACATATCAGAAAAGTCATAACTCTTTGAAAAAGTCACAACTCATTGAAAAATCAAAACCCTTTAAGAGAAATACAACCTATTGAAAAAGTCACAAATCATAGAAAAAGTCACAACCTATATATATACAATGGGGATATATAATTTCAAAGAGCCCTCCCTCCAACTTTTTATTTACCTCCCTTACTTTTTTCATTTACTTGTACCATTTTAAACCTATTTAAAATAAATATATATTAATTTAGATTTGACCAATTTTTCCTTCTTGATATTAATTTTGTAACACTTCAAAAATCCAAGACGTGTCTTAAAGCCTAACTTAAGTGTCACGAGGTCCAAAGACTGTTTTATGACATATTTAAATGAATATAGGTCGTTTAGTAAGTCTAGAAATCAAAACGTCCAAGACCGTCAATGATGTCCGAAAAACTAGTTTTAGGACGTACTAGCGTACCTAAGTGTATTTTACTAGCTTTTACGAGTCGGAAATCCACTAAAATTGGTGGAAGGGTAGATAACATATGTTTAAGATAATTCACGGTCAAAACGTCGAAGTACGACTCCCCAAGGACCAACCAAGGGCCCTTGAGAAGGACCCAAGCATGTTGGTATCAACACTGCCTAGGTAGTGTGCACCAACGAAAGAGCAATCGACGGGGTGGGTGTTGATCGACGGGGCTTCGATGCAAATCGTAGACCAACACTTATCCATTTTGTTGGAGTTCCTCACCTTCACACTCTCTAATAAGAACTACGAATGTGCATCACGGAAGGGCACAGTGACTGTCGACTAACAAATGGACCGTCGATCGGGGTCTCTTCTGTGAGGGTCCATTTTCCTGCATGCTTTAAGCTATGTCCTAGCTAATTAATTATGTGATTTGGTGGTTAGTTAGGGTATTAGGGAATACTTCATTAACTTATTTAAACCCCCCCCCCCCATATTAACGACCCTGAAAACGCCCATTAATCTATTACACTCTCAAACAAACTCTCTTCTCTCTCTTCTTACTCTCTTCTATTGGAAGACAAAAAAAAAACGAAAAAAGACCATTTAAAACACTATCTAGGGTTGAGGGAAATTGGGGCTGTTAAGGGACGAATTCACCATCAAATCTCTCTAAACCGTAGAGGTTGATCTACTTTACCATTGAGACCTTCTTTCTCAATTGTTTCCTTCAAATATTTTCAAGTTGGGTTTCATGTGGGTTCTTCTCAATCGAAAAATTCTGTATAATTGTTTGTTTTGTTTTTATATGAAAAAGGATAAAGTGGTGAATGGCATGTCTTTCCTAACTGTAATTATGATATAATATTAATGGTTTTTCCTTCTTTGTAGATGATGACCCTTTACCCAAGGTTTGATATTCACACGAATTAGGTTTAAATTGGTTCAATTGACTTGGTTATTGTTTTAATTGATATTAAAGGATGTTTTTACATTAATCATGAAAAAATTATAACAATTTGTTGTCACAATCCAGATTCTTGAATCTGAATCGCAACCGGTGTCGTTGACCTCTTAAAGGTCGCAAGCAAGCCTCATCTTACATTCATCACATTCATACGCTTAATTTTAGTTGAATATATAAAAATTTTAAACGTATGAAGAATACATAGAGTTCATATAGTTATTTCATGAATTCATCATATAATAAGTTCAACATAAAGGTAACAATCATATATCATAAGAATCAATTTGAAACAGAAAAAAATATATCATTTGCCAAACACGACCTTATTACAAAACCGTCGAAATTAATGTTTTAAAGAA
Organism: Solanum habrochaites; assembly: GCA_027704765.1. Lineage (NCBI taxonomy): Eukaryota > Viridiplantae > Streptophyta > Magnoliopsida > Solanales > Solanaceae > Solanum > Solanum habrochaites. The sequence continues at coordinate 23,968,083 of JAKWJA010002499.1, read as the reverse complement.
ACTCTAGGGAAAACATCAAATAGATTTGCCAAAAACTAAGGCTAGACAAAACTGTAACATTCCTCGTATCAATAGGACCTACCAAATGGTACAGAGAACGCTGATAGGCTAACGTTGCAAGAATCGTCAATCCTGTCCCTTAACCTACTCTATAAAATATAAATAGTGGGATTAGTACACCACTTTACTAAGATTGGTTATGCACACATTACCTAAAGGCTAGCATTATCCAGAAAGCTCTCCTAAAAACATGCTATTATTGGAAAGCATAATGACTAGACTTTTCTAAATTGTTAGATGTGAATTGTGGTATGATATGATGTATTTTATGCATTTCAAGCACACTACTGATTTTATATATGGTTACAAAATATTAGTATCATCAACATAATTTTAGAACAACTCGTGTGAAGATTTGAGATTTTTTATCCTCTTAGGCTTAGAGCTCCTCTTTGTACACTTAGATTATTTTTCAGTCTTTTTCTTCTTGTTGTTGTGTATTTCAATAATTCTTTGGGTCGTATGTTTTAATTAAAAAAACAATGATTTATTGCAGTCCCATATACACAATGAGTCATTCTTTACGGTATATATATATATATATTACCTTTCATATAAAATTCTCTATTGATCATGCCATTGATTTCATTACTTTCATGTTTTATAGATTGTACATTTCATATACACGAGACTTTGGAATCAGTTATGTAGAATTAAGACATCTCAAGTGAGGGCCCAAAATATGAGACATTAACCAGAGGGCTTTCTTTAGCAAACACAGAGTCTACTTCATTCGTTCATTCGTACTTCACATTATTCATTTCATTCATTCATAGGTTGATGTAAATACCAACTATACCTAAGGATGAAGTTTATGAATCTCATCGGGATCATGAAGTGCAATGACTAAGAATGACCTAATGTCTTTACTTGAATCTGATTTCACCTCCTGATTGTCTTGAACAAACACCTTTGGATCGTTCATTTCATTATGTTTTATAATTTGTGGCTGGACTCATTCTTAATTTGGGAACTTTAAACCTAATCGACAAACATCATGTGAATATCATGAAATCCAGTGTCTGCCCTACACCGAAAAGAGGTGGAATCACAGGCCAACGTGACCAAAACAAACTAGAGTATATAGTGGAGTCCGACCTTGACAAATCCCGATATTGGCCAGTATATGTGTAAAGAATGATATATAGATAACATACGCCGCATGCGGAAAAGTTATCTCCCATGAGAGTTCCTGACCTCCGCTCTCGAAAGAAGGCTCACGCTCATAGTAGCCTAATCGTTTCTCATTAAAGTTCCATTTCATATAAATCATACTTCATGGAAGTTGCTCTAGTATGATACATCATCTTTTAATATATGATTTCTCATGTCATCATTAGTATTAATTATACATTAGTCCCCATACATTCATTTAAGTGTGTCATACAAGACTGGCGCTCTTCATTGCTTTACACTCTCATAGGTGAGACGTTTTGGCTAACATTTACTTAGGTTCATTTGGATTTCCTTCATCCTTTCCACATTAGTACTCTTAGCATATTTCACCACATTCATTAGTATTAGCACATTTGTTTTTTTCATAATTATTCATCCCGCCCTTTACGTGAATGTTCATTTTATACATTCCAAGCACTTGGCATTAAGTGTGGTTTTTCACACTCTATTAACCCTTCTTGGTTTTCATAATTTCATTACATACATCTAGTTACTCATCCTTTTTACTTAAATGTTCACATTTCAATCATCTTTTAGTGTTTACTCAAGCATTAGTAAGGCTTGCTCTAGATTGAGATCTACTTACTCTATTGATGCCTGGTCATCTACTATACATTGATAAATGTGAATTTTTCTTAAAATCAACCTTATTTAGATTGTTTAATGTTAATTGTCCGTACATATCACCTTAGGTGTTAATAAGACTAGCTTCACACGTTCTTAACCCTGCCATCTCGTGAGTATTCTTTTAAAAATTAGCTTTGTGTAAGTAAGACTCTCTATTTCCCTTTATTACCCAATTATGGTAACTTCCTTAATTTATACGCCATTTAATTATGTTTTAACTCACGTTTCTTACTTACTTTTTGTAGTAGCTCCACACTCACCGTTTATGATGATGAGCCCCTTGCTTCATGTGTTAATAGTTTATTCTTGTGGAGCAGGTTGGGAGTTGTCCGCAATGAATGTACTTCCCTGGTTATGGAGTCATTGTATTACTTTAAAAGTTCTTATATATATTTGAGACTCTTACTAACAAAATTTTCATATGATTATAATTGGCTCAAGATTTGGGATGTTAGACTAGCGAATTCAGGCCTTTTTGGAATAAGCCAATTTTTTTACGTATGTTCATATTTAAATTTCCATATTTATGAACCCTTATACAATCTTTTTATTATTTACATATGTTCCTCGACATAAGAATATATTTATTTTAACCAAATAGAGGTAGCCAACTGTATTGGCACCAGATGACAAATTTATTAAAGATATGATTTCATAAAATGTCTTTGAGCCAATTCATAGTTTATGGATTTTAGTTTAATGTTTTACAACATATTGGACAACATTATAATAACATTTTATGGCTCTAAAATTTTCATACCATCACAACAACAACAAGTAAACATTCATCCAAAGACACATATTCACTTAACACATCACGAACTTAACTTAGCATATAATCGATCCTTAATTATGATGATAAGATTGACTTTATGCAATTACAAGTTCATACGATAATTCGATACTCATGATTCAAGAGCAATACATGTTAAGAACATCCAACACCACATACCAACAACATGATCTCTAAACTATTCCATATTGAAATCGAAATGGATACTAGGGAAAGGAAGTCTGACATGAATGACGAGAACAACCCTAGTTTTCAAGATCTTATGAATCATTCGAAGGAAAATACTCTTGGAGAAAGAATTTCAGGAGATAAAACCATAACTTATGCATAATTTAATCTACGATATCAACTTGGAATCGAAACACCTTGAATAAACCTTGAATTCGCCAAGAACACTTCAGCTCTACGTTTTTCTGCAGTTTGTCCGCCTCCGTCCGAGCATAGTGAGTCTCAACGTTTTGTCATATTTTTATATTTTAGAACTATATTGATTATAAAACGAGTTTAATAATTTAATTTAATTAAATTAAGTAACCAATTCAAAACACACCCATATGTTTTGACTAAACATAGGAGACAGAACACTTTAGTCAATCTGGAAATTGGTTGTTTACTATGGTTTTGGTCAATATTTTGACTTTATATTAATCATTTAAATCCTTAATTTGATTAATTTTACTACCTTCGTAAGTACTTAAGTACCCTCAAGTCATTGGAACAAAAATTAACCCCTTTTAGACCATCCTAGGTTAAGTACTAGGATGTTTCTTGATTTATACTAGGTTAGCAAAAGAATTTCGGTTTGACACCTTTAATTTAATTTATTGAATGTAAATTATTAATTAAATGACTTTAGTTTATTTAATAAATACCCTTAATTGTGTCCATAACCCTTAACTAACCTTTGGACCTTGCTAGTTAGTACTATTTTTTTTCTTAACCAAATCAGAATTGTTTTGTATTAAGTTTTTCCCCTTAATTAATTAATTAGTTGATAAATTAGTTAATTAAGTAGCCTATGGTAACTAATAAGTATCCGTCGTGTTAGGACTTTAACGAACTATTTGGACGCATCCTAGGTGAGGTACTTAGGTTGGTCCCTTTTTGGTCTTATTAAATTTTGAATTTCCTTTTATTTTGAATTTATCCTTTGAAATTAATTAATTAATTTGGATAAATTTATTAATTAGGTAACCAAGGGGATTACTAAAGTACCCCTAAGTTCTTTGGACGCATAGCTCACCTCTGGAACATTCTAGGTTAGGTACTTGTTTTCTCTAATAGTACTAGGTTATGTCAACCGCGATTTTTGTCGCTAGGTTGTCGTGTTGCACTTAATGGTCCAATTCAGTTAGTCCTATGTTATTTAGTTATTTATGGAATAGGTTAAGTCTATAATTGGTAGGGAGCTATTCCCACATTGGATTGTCCTTGTGCAATTTCCCCTAATTAACCGTAACAGGTTCCGTAATGGTGGTCCCCTCTTTTGGCAGCTTTCTTCCTTCTCTTGCACATGGTGGTGCACTTTCCTACCTAACTATTATTCATGGTTCTTTGAAAGTTACTTATTGTACAGGATCCGCACGATTCCTTGTCCTACTTCATCTACATTTCACTTTAATCAATAATGTGCTATGGTTTTTCTGCTTGCACTTGGATGTCTCATACCTTTTATGTATTATGATGACTCAAATTTTTTTGGATTAGGGTCTTTATTGCATGTACATTTCTTAAACAACTCATTCATATTAGAATTAATTGGCTAACCACCCTCTTAAGCCGATATTTTTCTACTATAGGCCCATATTTTTTTATTTGTTGATTATCAGAATTGGGCTAATACCCTTAGCAATTTTATATACTAGCTTAATATTTCTCATATTGGCATTGGGATGCCTAGTACCCCGCAATATAATGTTTAAAGATCTGTGGTCTCTCACTATACTGTCCTTTTCCAGAATTTATATTATCCCCCCCTTAGGAACATTCTCCTCGAATGACACTAATACATCATTTAAACAAGAGGTGACTAACTTTTTCCTAATTAAATTTTTCTCTTTTGTGGAATATCTATTTCACACTTATTTTGATGACAAATTTTTCAAGCTTGTCTGAGTATGTCATATTTGAGATTGAGGAATTGCTCAATCACACTTTACTTAATGTCAAATCACAAATCATCCACCACGGAAACTGCCTATGCTACCCAAAAAACAACATAAATCCAACATAATTTTTTTTTAACTCACATAATGCTATTATAAGACATACGATTAGGGACTTACAACACAAAATCAACTAAAGCACTTAAACTTAGAGTTTCTTAAACATAAATAAGAATTAGGAAGAGTATATCTAACCTCTTACATAACATCTTATTGACCTTAAGATTTGAACCAAATGACATCCAACTTAATTTCAAAGGGACTTGCCACAAAGCCTGTTAGTTCTCTACATAGCCCTTCCGCCTTAACACTATCTCCTATGGGAGTACTAACTAGAAACGGTTCATGTAGGATCTCAAGAAGTAAGTCAAAGTGATTAGCCACAAAAGGAGTTACCATAGACAAGGTTGATCCTGTGTGTAATAATGCACAAACAGGAAAGGAGAAGACAAGCAAGTTACCATTATCCACATCCGTGGACTTCTCTCGTTCCTCTCTTCCTTTTAATGCATAGAAACGGATTATCTTGGTGGGTTCGGCTACAACATTTGGCCGAGGATGAGAATCTGCCTTAGCCTTTTGGATTTGAACCACCCTCTTATCATTTTAGCCCAACTTATTTGTAAACTGGAGCCTTACTTCCCTGTTTCTATAGTCTATAATAGCATAACACTTTAAAGAAATCCATGTCTAAGCCTATTCTTGTAGTTGGTATGTAGCCAACTTATCCCTTCTCCTCATTAATAATCTAGCAGCTTTTTAGACTTACATGAATTCACCTCAATTCGACAATCATACTCACCAACATCTCGTCACGTTGGGCATTTCCAGTATGGCCCCTCTTTGGAAGGCCAGTATCTTTCAGCCTAACGCCTTAGACTCACTTGGACATCCCTTATTATTGTGTGTATTTTCTACTATTCACCCAATAAGGAAGTTGATACTTATATTTACACAAAGTGTCAAAGCTCTAGGTATCACGATAATGAGTATAAGAAGGGAGAAATTCCTATCATAGTGTAGTCTCGAAGTCATGATTACGGCGCGCTTAACAATAATAATCTATAAACTAAGTAACCTGGTTGTGTTGATCTTTAGTTACTAGGTACATTAACCTAATGCTCCTATACAATGTTTGTCACAAGCCGGATTCTGTAATCTAATCGTAACCAGTGTCGTTGACCTCTCAGAGGTCGCAACCAACCTCATCTTGCATTAATCACACTCATATGGTTAATTTTAGCGGAAAATATAAACTTTTAAACATATGAAGTATACATAGACTTCATATAGTTATTTCCAGAATTCATCATAACATAAGCCTTAGCATACATGTAACAACCATCTATCATACAAAGTCACTTAAAATAGAATATATCATAAATAACTGTTTCCAACACGACCTTTTACAAAAGCTTCGAATAAAGTACGAAATAACTCTGTGGACAATAAAAAACATCCACTAGCTTTGCCTAATACTAAAGATTGATAATTACGGTAGCATCCTCAAATCAAGAGGACCTACCAAATGGTTTGGAGAAACGCTGAGTGTCTAAACCTTTGCAAGAATCGTCGATCTGTGACTTAACCTGCATCTAAAAATAGTAATAGTAGGGGGTAGTACACCAATTCTACTAAGTATGGGTGTATGAACAAAACACCATAAGGTTTTTTCATGATCAAGAGCTCTTCCTAAATAAATCTTTTTTTGGAAAGGCCTCGTGACTAGACATTCCTAAATTGTTAGATGTGAATTGTGGTATGAATATGATGTATTTAAACTCAAAGAATCCCAACTCTTTTCTATATGATTACAAAACTTTAGTACATCACATAATTTTTGAATAACTCGGTGAAGATTTGAGATTTGGGATCGCTTAGGCGGAGATCCTCTTTGTATACTTAGATTATTTTTCACTTTTTCCTTCTTTGTTGTGTGTAGTTATAAATTTTTTTGATCATATGTTTTACTTAAAATTGCAATTATTCATTTCAGTACAATACAAACAATGAATCAATGTAAGTAATCCAAGGATTAAGGGTTTATTTCCCTACCTTATAGTTAGTCATTCTTTACTATATATTCATTACCTTTCAGAAGCAATTCTCTATTCATCATACCATTGATTTCATTACTTTCATGTATTATGTATTATACGTTTTATATACACGATACATTTAAATCGTTGATGTAGCATTAAGTCATCTCTAGTGAGGCCCAACATATGGGAACCTCAACTCGAGGCCTTCTTTAGCAACACAGAGTCTGTTCATTCCTCATTCAACTTCCCTTATCATTTAATTCATTGGTATGTTTGATTTAAAAACCAACATACCTAGAGGAAGTTTACAAGACTCTCATCAGGATCATGAAGTGCAATGATACATAATGACCTAATGTTCATTACTTAATCTGATTTCCTCAGATTGTCGTGCACAAACACCTTCGATATTGTTCATTTCATTATGTTCATACTTTAGGTTGGGATCATTCTTTCTTTGGAAACTTTAACAATAGCCGACATAGATCATGTGAGCATCATGCAATCAAGTGTCTGCCCCATATCGAAAAGAGGTGGAATCACTAGCCAAAGTGACCCAAACATGCTAGCGTATATAGAGAGTTGAACCTTGCTAGATCCCTATATTGGAACTATAGGTGTAAAGAATAGTATATATAAGGATACCAATACTCAACATGCAGGAAAGTCTCATCTCATGAGAGTTACGTGAACCTCTTCCCTTCTCGAAAGAATGCATAACCCCTTATAGCTAGCCTATCGGTGCTCAATATAAGTTCCATTTCTTCAACCATACGTCATGGAAGATGGCTTCTAGTATGAGGCATCATATCTCAATAGATGATTTCTATATCATCATTAGTAGTATGTATACATTATGCCCACTAACTTCATTAGAGGTACAAGATATGGTACTCTTCATTACTTTATACTCTCATAGGTGATTTCTTTTTTGGTAACATTTTACTTAGGCTCATTGATATTGGTCTTATCTTCCATTAGACTCTTATCTATTGTCCACCTTAATTCTTAGTCTTAGCTATTTGTTTTTCAGAATTTCCTTTATCCCTTTACGTAAATGTTCCATTTCGTCATAATGCACTTGGCAATATAGTGTGTTTTCAACACTCTTATTAACCTTTCTTGGGTTTAATCATTTCATTACATACATCTTAGGTACTCATCCCTTTTTACGTAAATGTTCATTTCATTATCTTTTAGTTTTGACTCAAGCATTACAGAGTCTTGCTTCTAGATTAAGATCTACTTACTCTATTGATGACTTGTAATCCTTACATTACATTGATGAAATGTGAATTGTTCCTTCATATCATCCTTAATTTACATTAATTAATGTTAATTGTCCTTACATGTCATCCTTTGGTTTTAAGAAAACTACATCCTTTGGTTTTAAGAAAACTACCTTTACACATTCTAACACCTTAACGTAAGTATTCTTGTAACAAATTAGCTTTGGTATAAGTAATAATTGTCTCACTTACTTTAATACACAATTTCTGGTTATTTACTTAATTAAGACTCCTTAAATTATATTATAATTCACTTTACTTATTTACTTTAGTGGTAGATAGCTTCATACATCTTTATGGACTGATGAACACTTATTGAATGAGTTTCATGTGTTCATCGTTCATATCTTGTGGAGCATGCTGGGAGTGTTCCCCATGAATGTCAATGACCTTGGGTTTTGATTCAATTGATATTACTTTAATAAGTGCTTAATAATATTTTATACTCTTACTACCCACGAATTAGACATTGATTAGTCTTGGCTTAACATTTGGGTGTTAGACTGCAAAAATTATTTTTTTTTGGCAGAAGTCAATTTTTAAGTAGGTTCATATTAAATTTCCATATTATGAACCCGTATCGAATCATATATCATTTACCATAAGTTCTACAATTAGCAATTATTCATTTTGAACCAAATCGAGTTAGCCAACTTTATGGAACCAGATAGCCAATTATTTCAATTATATTCATAATGTCTATGAGCCAATTCTATTTTATGGAGTTTAGTGTAACGTTTTAAAGAACATATAGAATAGCCTATCTTAAACTTTGATGCCTTTTAAAAACATTTACTATTCACACCAGGACAACACAAGTCCATCATCCCAAGACACAGTGCACTTAAAACTCAAATCACAAACTTACTTATATATATCGTCTTCATTAATGTAGATAAGATTAACTTACACACTAAGAAGTTCACATTCATTCAATACTCATTATTCAAGAACAATACATGTTAGAAAGCCAGTGCAAATACAACAACATGATTCTAACTATTATACCATTGAAATTAAAACGTGCTACTGGCAAGGAAGTTCGTGAAACGACTAGAACAACCCTAGTTTTCAAGATCTTGTAAATCGTTCGAAGGAAAATACTCCTGGATAAATTATTGCAGGAGAAAAACTCATACCTTATGTAGAATTTAATCTATTTATACCCCTTGAACAAAACCTTGAGAAACTTTTAGATCTCCTAAGAACTTTCCTTCAGCGTTCTACTAATCTAACGTTTTTCTTTTCTTGCGGTTCTATAATATCCCCTACATACTCTCTCTCCTACTCCTGCTTTAGCGGCGTGAGTCTCAAACGATTTAATCGTGAGTTTTAGTTAAGGACCTGAATTTGACTTATACAACTTAGGTTTAATATGTTAATTTTAAATAATAAATTTTCTGATTCATACCAAAACATAACCCCTCCTACGTTTTAATAACATAGGAGAAAATAACAAATTAATCTAATATGAATTGGAGTTGACTTGTTTTGAACATTTTGGACTTTATATTAAAAATTCGATAATCCTTAATATTTCATTAATTTAGGTATCCTAGGATAAGACTAAAAGTCCCTCAAAATTGGAACCAAATAAACCCCTTTTGTGAGGCCATCCCTAGGTTAAGTCTAGGATGTTTCGTGAATTGTTCTAGGTTCAAATAATTTTGGTGTGACCCCTTTAATCCTAATAATTCAATATCTAATTTAATATAATTATGTGCCCTAGGATACTTACTAATGTACACTTAATTCGTTATAAGCGCATACAGTTACTAGTTTGGACCATCTAAGTTAGTAATAGGTTGTCTTTTTCTTTTTCTTGTCCTTAACCGAATTTTAAACTGTTTTCGTTATCTAAATTTCTTCCCCTCTACATTACTAAATTAAGATTTGTTAAATAATTAATTAAGTCCCCTATATCATTACGAAAGTATCCTAGGTTGTTAGGACCTTTCCTAACTCTTTGAACCATGCTAAACTCTCACAACTCTTTGGATCTTCCTAAAAAAACCGCTTCAGCGTTCTACGTTTTTCTTGCGGTTTATCCCCTACTGCCTTAGCGTCGTGAGTCTCAACGATTTAATCGTGAGTTTTAGGTTAAGGAACTGATTTTGAATTATAAAACTTAGGTTTAATATGTTAATTTAATAAATTTATGAATTAATTACCAAAACTCCCCTTCTAAGTTGAATAAACATAGGAGAAAATAACAATTAATCTAATATGAAATGTGAGTTGACTATGTTTTTGAACATTTTGACTTTATATGATTCGATTAAATCCTTAATTTAATTAATTTAGGTACCTAGATAAGTAACAATGTACCCTCAACTTGGAACCAAAATACAACCCCTTTGTACCCCTAGGTTTAAGTATAGGATTTTTGGTGGTTTTCTTCATTGTTCCTAGGTTACAAAATATTTTGGTGGACCCCTTTAATATAATTAATTAAATATCAATTTAATTATGATGTGACCTAGGAATAATTACTTAACTAATGTAACCCTTAAGTAAAGGGTCGTTATAAGCCATAACTATCCCTTTGGACCATCTAGTTCGGTATAGGTTGTCTTTTTCTTGTCTTAACCGAATTATTAAAACGTTTCTGTTATATAAATTGTCCCTCTAAATTAATACCATAAATAAAAAAAAAAAATAAAAAAAATAAAAAATAAAAATAAAAAAATAATTAAATATAAAAAAAAAAAAATAAAATAAATAAAAACAAATAATACCATAAATAATAAAAAATATATAAAAAAAATAAAGTAATTATTAAACTAATAATAAGTAATCCTAGTATAATTACGAAAAGTATCCTAGGTTGTTAGGACCTTTCCTAACGCTTTGAAAACCATCCTAGTTTGGGGGGAAGAAAGGTTGAGTATGCGTGGGTAGCTTTGTTGTCCCCTGAATTTTCGTTTTTATTTGTGGGTTTTAACCCTTTTAAATTAATTTAATAAATTAATTAGTAACCAAGGGAAATACTAAGCACCCTAAGACTTTATTAGGACCAACTACACCTAACAAACTTTACCATATGTAGACTCTCAACACCAACCCATAGATCCAAAACAGACGCAAAAATTACTTTTTATAAAAATCTGGATGTGTGCTACAAAACGTTGACATAGACGACGTGCCTGACCCAGTCCCGATCCTACACAACTTCGGATGGGATCAGAAACTCCCAAAAATTTCATCAGCAAAGAACAATTGGTTTTCAGTCTGAGGATGGACGGACTTACGGTCCGTAGGTCAACAACGTCGTAGTCCTTACCGCCAATCAACCTCCCTTCAACCACTCCTGACCAATAGCTATGGATAACAAGAATGGTTCGTAGGTGGACCTACGATCCGTAGTTGAAAAATTTGCAGCAGTTCAGGGGAAATATAGTTGGATCAACTTAAAATGATCATAACTCCTAGCACAAAATGAAATTAAGGTCTCCCATTACGCTACCTACCAAATTCTAATTGAATTAGTTTCCATAGACCAACAAACCACCAACTTATAAAATAAGACCTCGAGTAAAAATTTACGCCAATTTTTAGTAAAGCCCTGTCAAAAAGCCCTCCACACGGCACGTACCCAATACGGGCATCGGGCGCACGATGCACCATCTTTCCTGGCCGTTGTGAGGCCCAACAGCAACCTTCCCAGGGGTCTTTATGACCTTTCCCACTCTTTTTAAACCCTAAGTACGTCATTTTTACGCAAAATTATCATATTTTAGTCAGTTTAAGCATAGAAATATAATAAAAGCATACACAAGTTAAATCATTAAATTAAAACATAGAAATTAGAAGCAAGAGAGGAGAAAGAGCTCAAGAACTCTAGTTCAAGAACGCCACAAGCTACAGCAGTTCCAGCCCCGAAACTTAAGTATTTTTCCTTGTATTTCATCACCAGGCATGTGAGATTTCACTAATGGGTTCCTTTCACACATTAAGTCCTTAATTTTAGTCGGTTCTTCATTCTATTATCATGATTAAACCTAGGGTTTCTAGAAAATTGATATAACTTCATGAATTTATCAAAGATATGTTCTAGATAAGATTATCATGTTATTACTCAAATTATCGCATGAATCTCAGAACCCTAGATTTGTATTTCTTTAGTTATCGAGTTACACATGATAGGTCATATATTTCAAACACTTGAGATATACATGTCTCAGTTATAAATGCATAATTACCAGATTAATTGTTGCATTCTAGTTTGCATGTTCAGTTTTAAGCTATTCAGTATTTACAAAAATTCAGATATAATCAGTTAATTTAAAGAATTCATTCGGAGTAGCAGAATATCGAGTAGGACATGGGTTTAACAAACCAAATAGTCCCAGAACTACTAGCCGAGTAGGTTGTAAATCCCCTCTATGGGCAATCAGTTTAGCGGTCATGCCAGGATGCCTTTATACCTTTGGCAGGGATATATTGGGTCCTCTCGATGGGGCGTATACATCGAACTCATTATTTAGCTCATGTAGTTTTATTATCGGTTATTAGGAGCTCCCATAGTTCAGTCAGACTCTCTGCATTGACCATTTATCAAGATATTCAGTATTCAGTTTTAACATGTTATAAATTGGTCATTGCATCCAATTAGCTCAAAAATCAGCTTATCACGTTCAGATTACTATACTTTTTTTTGTGCTTGTACAATTATGTTTTATTTTAACTTTACTCTATCCTACATGCTCAGTACCTTTCAAATACTGACCCATAAGTGCGCTACATCTTCTCGTGATGTAGGTTCAGGTTCTCAGCATCCTGATCACGCAAAGATCGATTTCCCCATCTCTAGTTCAGCAGATTTAGTGGAGAGTCCTCATTCTCCGGCGACAACAGTCATGAGTTTCATTTAAGTCTTTAGTTATTTAATTTGTGTTTTTGATAGATCTAGTTGGGGCTTGTCCCTGTATTTCTAGTCTAGTTTAGAGGCTATTTTCATATACAGTTAGATTCAACTTAGTATTGAGTTAATATTTCTTTTGTATTAAATCATGTATTTAAAATATCTCAGTTATAGAAATTGGTATTCCCTATCTTTTCCATTGTTATGCAGTATTAGCTTCAACAACAATCTATGTTTTTTTAGTATGCTCTATGATCATGCCAGCAGGGTTAAGCTTGGATAACTGGGGTCCTAAGTCCGTGTCCGCGTCTCGTTGGTAGCTCCGGGCGTGACATGGACATTCGAGGTTAGTAACTTAGGTTGTCTCTTGTAAACTAGTATAGGTAGTGTTCATCAGATTTTGAACCTAGGTTGTCGGGTTGGGTAATTGGTCCAAATTGGTTAGTCCGAGGTTATTTAGATATTTAGGGTAGTAGGTTAGAGTCTAGAATCGGTAGGAAGGTTAGGCGCCACATGGATTGGTCCCTTGTGCATGTTTCCCCCCCTAACTACCCTAATCAAATTAGGTTAGGGTGGTCCTCTCCTTTTGCAGCTTCTTCACATGTCTTGCACATGGGTTGGTTGAACTTTCCTAACTAACTATTGTTTATGGTTCATTTTTGAATTTTTACTTATTGTCCCAAGGATCCTCACTATGTCCTTGGGCACTGCTTAATCTATATGATCACTTTAATTGATCATGTGCTATGGTATCTAGGCTTGACACTTGGATGCCTCATACTTTTTATGTATTTTAATGAAGAATTGTTTTTAGCTTAGGGTCTTTATTGCATGTACATTTCTTAAACAATCTCATTAATGTTAGAAAATTGGATAACACACTCTTAAGCCAATATTTTCTACTATGCCCAATATGTTGCTTATTGGGTTATGATATTAGAAATTGGGTAATACCCTAGCCAATTTTCTATTACTATGCCCAATATTTCTAAAATATTGGCATTTTTGGATGCATATGTACCCCAATACTCATTTCTCTTAAAGACCTATGGGGATCTTCAACTAGCATGTATTGTAAGGAATATTTTTATTTGTAGTACTTCATAGTAGTTCTGGAGAGATGATCGATGCTAGGATGGAATGACCTTAGTATCTTTTCTTAGATATGATCTAGTATGAATTGTGATGTCGTAATTATCCAAGCCTTGTTATCATGTTATTAGTGACTTATGATATGTATACCAAAATTGGGTTTGAATGGAGGGTTATGGTAGACCTTGATGAGAACTATGAAGAAAACTTTTGTATGTGAAGCATTATGATCATATCCTAACATCCAAATTGTGGTTAATTAGGATTAGTCATGATGTTGTATTGAAGTATTTCCTTGTATTAGGATGAATACGGGTGGCGCGATCCGATAGTGAATTGAAATTTCTTGACTGGTTTGAGGTTGATTATGGTATAGGTTCTTACGGATGGTGATGACTACCAATGTGCTTGATCTATGATATGAAATGTAATGTGATAACTTCGTCTATAGTGAATTGTAATGAAAGGGACTTATACTAAATGCAAGTTTATATTGAGCTATAATGATGATGATGTTTATTACAAGGAGTTTGAAACTATAACTAAAACTAGCTATGATTGATAATTAAAGGCTTAAAGATATTCAACAAGGACTCTAGGTAGGAGCACTAAAGTACTCTTTGATATGCGAGACTACATGCAGTATCATAAAGAGGTCCCAACTATATCTTCTAGTCATTGACTATGGTTTCCCCCATAGGGAATAATAGCTAGTGGATCCACGTTAGTTCTATGTTTTATGTTTTTGTATTACCTTGGAAATAGTCCGCTCCTTTTGTGTAGGGTTTATGACACCGGATGTTCACACTAACTCATGTGATTTATGTTGGTTAGGCAAGATTTCCCAAAAGGTGGTTAAAATGAACTAAAGGATTGAACTCAAAACTAATATAAACCTGAGGGTTCTACCTTAGTCCGTAAGGTATGAGACTCTACCTAAGCAATTGCACTAGTTAGCCTGAGGGGTCTTAGGAGGATGTTATTATATCTATTTATTTTGCTATAATGATATATGATATGTATGTGTGCACATGCACATTTTGACACTATATGTTGATTATTTCAATTATGAATATGTGTTAGCTTATATTGTTTAAAGTAAGATGAAAAGTATGATCTAACATGACCATGTTATGTGAAGTAGGTATTAGTCAAGTTCTGGTTGGGTTACTTGATTGAGTAAGGGTTATGGGGCTTTGACTGGGTCATGGACGTGTTGACTTGTAGTGGTTTCATGGGTAATTTTCTTGCTGGTTTATAATGAAATGTACTCTATTCATGTTAGTGTTAATTTGACTGATGATAGAGTGACCTGGAGTATGTATATACTTATATGGTATGAATGGTTGACTTGACTAGACTCGATGTTGTAATATTGTGATGAATATGCCTATGAATTAATGAATACATAATATTGGTTGGTATGGGGTTGTTGAATGTGCATAAGGGTTTCCAAATGAAAAATGCATAATCTATGAAATGTCCTTTTTCTTTGCATTTTTTCAAGAATGTGTGGGGATGTATCATACTAGTGAACAGTGGCGTACTAACCAATTATTCCCTTTTTCCCAACATTTTGGTTAGGGTCATTGAAGTGTTTGTTAGGCACAGCCGACTGAAAGAAGGACTGGGTGGGATCTTTGATCATCAAATCGGGTAGGTCCTCATTTTTCGAAGTCGATGCCATATCGAGCTTATGTTGTTATGTAATTCTAAGACTCTTAGATCTATCCTTCTTTCATTTGAGTACGATTAATATAGCCTCTAGGGGGACTCTTTACATGAACGTATGGATATGCCAAAATTGTAATGTGTTAGATGGGTATGATTATGAGGGACCAACTTTGAAGACCTATTGTTCTATCTTACTATGCCTTTATGTGCAATAAAAGTGAAGGCTATGTAACCTTCCTACTATGAAGGGTCTATCGTATACTGATATATTTATGTTATGTGATATAGAAGGTTCTATGAAAAACCTCAAGTAGAAGTAATGAAAAGTTGTTTTAAATTTTTCTGCTAAATTTGACCTATGAATGTAATGATGTAAACTAAGAGGCTAGACTTAGACTTCAAAGAGGTTGACGATGCCGGTTACGTCTAGGCGGTAAACCTTGATATGACAAATTTCATCATATTAATAAAATGTACATAAAAAACAACTCATTTAACAAATACTTTACGTGTTTTTTTATCCAATAAAGATCAGAATCTTACTTCAAGTTGACCCGCCATTTTCACAAAATATTGACTCTTCATCTCCATTAAACCTTTACCAATTCACGTAGATTTTTTCTCCACAATAATACCTCATTTTTCAGCAACAATTCTTTAAAAGCAAGATGAAAATGAACTATCAAGAGAGAAATTCGATAAGAACGATCAAATTTTGTTTTAGTTAAATATTTTCACAAGTGAAGAAGAACATGGTCCAACGAATTGGAGATAAATCATTTATAAGGTAAATTTTCAAATATAAATTAATTTATATTTATTTTAAATAGGTTCAAAAATTAATTATAAGAATATGAATGTAAGGGAGGTAGACCTAATATCGTAGACCACATGTAAGGTGAGTGTTATAGAGAAAAATCAGGGGGGGAGGCCTCTAAAATTATCGCTTTACTATATTTTTTTTTATATTATACTATAAGTGAGAAGAATGTCAAGCAAAAGTGATATTACTATATTTCCGTTATATTAAATCATTATCTAATTAATTATATATTAGTAAATAAATTTCTAAAGTAATTTAATACTCTTTAATATATATGTTATACACCACACGCACTTTATTGCACACACCTACTATGGTTAGTGACTGGCCCGGGCAAAAGGTGGATATTTTAATATACTAGTGCACGTGCTTAATATGGTGGAGATTTAAAGTTTTGATGTTTGATTCGGAAAAAGTTATCTTGAATAATTAGTTTCGGGATAAGTCATTCAAAAATAAATTATTATAGCCTCTGTAAGAAATAAGTTATGCCATTACTTTTACGAAAATAAAGAATAAATAAACCAAAGACGATATAGTATCTCCAACTCAAGGTGGAGTAAAATAATCCTTCATTTTATAATATTGACAGCTTCAAGTCAACTTAATTTGAAATACTAATCGAAAGTGAACGATTTATTTATATTCATATCAGTGATTTACAAGATATCTATTTACATATTAACACCATACTATAAATTAAGTTTAAGGTCAGCCACGATTATTCTCACTTGTTATGATCTCCAAGAAGAACATTTTACCCTGTTACGTTAAGATAAACAGGGTAAATAATTGGTATTTGATAAAAATATACGATCATAGAAATTTGAGTATATGGATTAGTAGCCTACGTAAAGAGACAAAGCAAATAGATCCAAAGACAAAGGTTCAACTTAAAACAAAACAACGCATTCAACATATAAATATAACAATAAGAGAACTGAACTTGAGTTTGAAGGAAAGAGGGGAACAGTGAAGTAAGAATGAGGAGTAATTTAGCAAGTCATAATTGATAACTTAGAGGCCAAAAGTATTGAGTTTAATATGTCGATCTGGGAATAAAAATAATATTATTGAAGCGAAACTAATTAACTAAAAACATAAACAACCAACAAGTGTTGTAAAGATGTACATTTCTTTTCAACAGTCAGTACAACCTAACAATTCATTTCTCACAAATTCTCCTTAATATAAATAATTCAAAAGCATATTAGCAACGTTGAAGTTTCAAGTAAATAAATAGCATTTTCTTTTATATACATGTTTAGGCAGAAACATGAGACATTACTTTAATGAAAAAGCAATATAGACCTGTGTTGGCTTAAAACGAAACTAAGGGATGAATTGATTTCTAGTCAAGTTCGTTGATATTTGATGATTATATCTTCAATGACCCTTTATAGAGAACAAATTAATGTGGCTAGTCGCTGAATTTTTAATTCATGAATGGAACATGAACTAGTGGTGTTGTTATACCTTACGAACCATACTCCCTAACATTAACAAGAGAGCACAAAGTGGTTTAAAGATGGAGATGTTAGAAGTGAGAAGTTTTACATATACACATGATGCGAACGTTGAGAGATGGAGTAATTTTCAAAGTACATGTAGAGAGCACAAAGTGGTTTATAACGACCAATTTACCCTTTAACTTTTTTAATAGTTACAAAAAGTACACATGTTGAAATAAGCCTTTTCTACTATAGTAAAAAAAACATATATTAAATGTAATTATCTTTTAAGCTTTCAACCTTTTTAATTTAGAAGATCTAATATTATATTCACTAATTTTAATGATTTGAAGCAAAAGTTAGATTGCTATGTTCCCAAATGAATAATAATTCGAATTAATTAAATAGTTAATAAATAAAATTTATTATTATAGTTTCTTAACCAGGTAAATTACGCACCCCCTATTTATAGCTTACATATGATAACACTACGAAACATTCGTATTTTCCAAATACACAGATTCAAGAAAAATAATGACAAATTCTAATGAAAAAATTTCGGATCCTTTCTTATGAACCTCCATCCTTCTCTTTTTTATTATATTATTTTGTATCATGTATGTTAAAAATCACACTAAAATTGTTAGTATCATAAATGTTTTTTCACTATTTCAGAATACTCATTACTGTTGCTTAGTTCATATCACCAGCCCCAACTTATTCGAAATTGAATCATAGTTAATGTCATGATTAAAATATGAAATTACAAAGAATAAGTGCAATTATATCAACTAAGTAGTATGTGCATATTGTTAGAACTCTTAAAAACTAGATATTCTATACAAATATTTTGACACATAACAGATTAAACTGTTACAACAAAATTTTGTGAGCACTTGAACTCACAAATATCCACCAATAATAATAAAGAGAACATTACTTTCAAAATAATCAAGAAGAAAAATCTATTTTGAACCGTATCCAAGTTTAAATTTGACAAATTAAATTGAAAGAAACTAAAACAAAGAGTTATTACTTCATTTTGAAAAAACCAAAAAAACTTACTCAAAA
Source organism: Solanum habrochaites (assembly GCA_027704765.1). Lineage (NCBI taxonomy): Eukaryota > Viridiplantae > Streptophyta > Magnoliopsida > Solanales > Solanaceae > Solanum > Solanum habrochaites. The sequence goes on along the minus strand of JAKWJA010002499.1, from coordinate 23,948,956 downwards.
GAAAGACTTACCACTAAAACAAAAATTATCTTTAATTTCAATTTATAGATTAATTGTCACTAAACACAAATTTTTAGAGGCAATTGATACTCAATAGATACGTCCATAAAGTCGATAACAATATTGAATGCAATGACAATTACTTAATGTTGGTAAAGAGTGTAACAGTCTTTGTTAATGTGCATATTTATTGCCTATAAATTTATTTGGGTAATACTATATTTTGGACATTTTTTAGTTTCAAGAATCTTGATATCTTATTGTGACCAAAAATAAAAAAATAGAAATATGACAAAATAATTAACTTGCGATAAAAGTAGTGATCTAATTTTTATCTATACTATACCTTGTTCCACAAACTGGGTTATCAATACTAGAAATTACTGATTGTAAAAAATTATTCAGAAACACGAAGTAACTGAAATTTATAGAAAAAGTACGCGAGATGAACAAAAAATTATTTCACAAAATACTTAAATCTGTAAACACGTACCAAGATCTGAAATAACATTTTAATTTAGAAAAAGATCAAGTCCACAGAACTCACACTGTCCCCTAATGAAATTATTTCCCTTTAGTATCCGGGTTTGATTTTGAATATAACCTCCCAGGGCAAAATGATCTTAATCAGTGGAGTGTAGATACCAAAAACTCTACTGTCAGCGAATCGATCCACAGCAGGTTAGTACACGAACAAAATGTGTTTAGAAGAAGAAGAGGAAGATCAGAAAAAACGTTAAGAAATATTCTAAAGAATGAGTGATATTTATAGGCAAGAAGAATATGTTGTGAAAGGTTGCAACCCTTTTACAAAATTCACACGACTATTAACAAAAGTTTGCAACCTTTCAAATGTTATTGACTGTTCCTTAAAAATGTAACCTTTCAGAACATTCGTGGCAGGAAATTTAAATAAAATAGAAAATATAATGGGTCACGCGCGGATCCATGTCGGGTTGGGTTAACTAAAAAGTTAAAAATATTTCGGTTAGATAAAAACTTCTGCTATCAACTAATTAATTGAAAATATTTTTGGCCATTTAATTTATTAAATAAATAAATAAAATAAACATTGTCCAAAAAATATTCTCTCGATTGATCAATTGCCAAAGCCGAAGTCGAAGCTGAAGTGAGCGACGAAGACAACGGCGCGAGGGGGGTCCCTCTTTCCAACACTTTTAACAATTAATAGGAGTGTTTATGTATTAAAAATCTCCTATTTTTCTTTCCATCACCGATGAAGGACAAATTCCTTTTAATTAAAGCATAAGAGGTCCTTTTCAGTTTCCTACTCTTCAAGTTCTCACACATTCAAATTCCTCTCCTTCCCTCTATTTCCCCTTAATTGCTTGCTACATCCAAACCAATCCCCCACTTTGATTATGACATGTTATAAAAAGGAATGCACGGACAATTCCCTGTACTTTACAAGCCAGGATTAATATCATCTGGATAAGTAGATTTCCCCTTGGGACTTTTCCGTATGAAGATATTCGAATATACTCGGTCAATCGGTAGTTCTGATATCTTTGAACCATTAAGCTTTGGTGTATACCTAGACACCATATGACACACCTTTAAATCCTTTAACTGTTTTGATTCTTATGGCTTTTGTCGTTTAACATGAACAACCTCTGGTTTTAATGATTGTTAGAGATAGGTTTTGACATAAATTCTCTAGAAGCAGCCACTTACACTCAATAGTGATTTCTAACTGTTCAATCCGAGATACGCTATTTGGTCCAATCTACCAACTTACACTCATTAAAACTTAAGTTTTTATTACCATCATTACCAGCCTTAAACTCTTAACCGTGTTCCTTAAATTGGTCTTCATCATGAGTATGAATTCATTTAATTGACAATGGAACGTCGCCAAACTTTTTTTCTCCCTTGATCTAAGTCCGTGGGATCTCTAGGCCCCCCATTTTGTGGCATAATAAAATTTACCATCATGCTACTTGTCCCAAGCCGATAAACCCCATTACCCTTATATGATCTTTTCAACTGCCTCTCTCACTAGCCCTTCCGTTAGTGGATTCTTAAACATTATCGCTTGACTTTACATAGTCAGATTGTGATAATTCCACTAGAGAGCAGTTGTCTTATAGTGTTATGTCTCCGTCATATATGACGAGACTTCCCATTGTACATAATGCTCCCTGCCCAACCTATTGCTGCTTGAATATCGCAATATATGCAAAATGGTCCAACATGTTTGGGCCAAAATGGAATAACCTCTAGGAAATTTGAGCCATTCTACTTCTTCACCTATCTTTTCCAAAGCATTGTATTTAGATTCCATTGTGGAGCGAGCAGTACATGTCTGTTCGGACGATTACCAAGACACTGCTCCTCCACCAAGTATGAACACATAACCACTCGTGAATTTTACATCATTTGACTCGGTGATCTAATTTTCATCAATATATCCTTCAATCACAACAGGATATTTATTATAATGCAAGGCATAATTTTGTGTATATTTTAGATAACCCAACACAAGTTTCATTTTCATCTAGTGAGTTTTATTAGGATTACTAGTGTACCGACTCCGTTTACTAATAGCACATGTAATATCTGGTCGCGTGCAATTCATAATATACATCAAAATTCCCAACACTCTAGCATATTCCAATTAAGAGTAACTTTGACCTTCATTCTTAATAAATGTATAACATAAATCAATTGGAGTTTTGACAACATTGAAATTAAAGTATTTGAACTTATCCAATACTTTTTTCAATACAATGAGATTGAGATAATGCTTGTACCTGGGGAGTTTTGATAATCCTTACCCCTAAAATCAAATCAGCAACTCATAAGTCTTTCATATCGAACATGTTGAACAAAATTTGCTTAGTAGCATTTATATAGTAAATTTCATTACTCATTATTAACATGTTATCATCATACAAACAAACAATGACTTCATGATTCATTACATTTTTTTACGTAAACACATTTATCACATTCGTTAATATTGAATCCATTTGACAACATTATTTGTTCAAGATTAGCATGCCATTGTTTGGGTGCTTGCTTGAGTCCATAAAAAGAGTTCACAAGTCTGCACATTTTCTTTTCTTTACCAGTAACAATAAACCCTTCAGGTTGTTCCACGTAAATTTCTTCCACCAACTCTCCATTTATGAAGGTTGTGTTTACATCCATTTGGTGGATTTTATGCTCAAGCACCTCTTCTAGTGCTATTGACATCAACATTGGTCGTATCCTTATTAGTGAAGAGTATGTGTCAAAGTAGTCTAGACCTTCCTTTTGTCTGTACCCTTTGACTACCAGTCTAGCCTTATATTTGTCAATAGTCCCACCAGGTTTCATTTTCCTCCCTTATAACGATCCACGTTGATCCCTGAAGGTTTAATTCCTTAGGAAGATCAGCCAATACTCAAGTGTGATGCTTAAAATGTTTGATTCAATCCTCTTGTTGACTCCTTCTTTCCCATAAGTTACTCTGACAAGACATGAGCTTCTTTAATGTTTAGGCTTTAGTGCTAACAAAATCGTCCGAAAGAAATCGATTTTCATTCCGATTACTACAACTAGGTTTCTCACTCTCTAGAATATTTCCATTGATTGCTTTCTCGTGGTCGTGAAGCTGTTTTCACTTGTTGACTCCCTTTCTGTTTCAATAACTTTATAAATGTTTTAAAAAAACCTGATTATCTAATTCAATTGTCATAGAAATGGAATAGAGGATTATCAATTTGTGAACAAAATCGGACAAATGCTTTACTCTTCACACCATTACCCAATAAGAAACCAATCTATTCTTTGGGTAAAATTTACCCTCTTTGGTAAAGAACCTCTTACCTTGGCTAAAAAAAAAACCACACGTTTGTAATATTTCAAGTGGGTGTTACTTTCCTTTCCACAACTCATATGAATTGAATTTTTTGTTTTTCGATTGGGGTACTCAATTGATTATTTTATTTCTGTAAGTATGGTTTTCTCCCCAATGTTTCGCGGTGAACAAGAAGTGATCGTTAGACATTCATCATTTCTTTGATGTTCTGTTCTTCCTTCTCCAAACAATTTGACTGTGGTGTATAAGTTGCATTACATTGATGAATATTACGATTTCCCAAACATATCTCTGCAAAAGGAATCATATTCTCCACCCCTATCACACGGAATCATTTTTAATCTTTAGATTCAAATTGGTTCTTCCACTTCATTTTTGTATTGCTTAAAGGCATCAATTGGCTTCATCATCCTTTACTATAAGCAATATAACATACAAATCGGTGCAGTCATCAATTAAGTTATAAAATATTTTTTTTTCCCCCACCACGATATGGTTTTGATTTCATATCGCATAATCTGTGTGATTAGTCTAAAATTTTAGATTTCCATTCAACATAATTGGTAAGGATGTTTAAAAAACTTACTTTCCACACAAACTAATCGCATTTCGACTTTCCGCATTTAAAATCAGGCAATACTTCTTAGATTAAACCAATTTTTTCGCAATGCTTTATAATTTACATGTCCCAAACGAGTATGCCATAATCACTTACCCAATAAGAACCACGATATTTTTATTAATAACTCTCCAACAACCATTACATTACTTTTTAAAAGACCCTCGTAGGTAGCTTTCCTATAACATTTCATTCTTACTTATTACCACAAAAACTTTTATCCTACTGACAACAATTAAATGCGTTCACAATATGTAGTGTGCGTAGAAACTAATTGCTTCCTAATATTAGGGACATGAGACAATGTTCGAATTCAACACCTTGCCCAGAGCCATTATCAACATTACTTTCCCATTTCCCTGCATCCTTGTTGTGCTCTGTTTTCCCATGACTAAATCTTCATTGTACTCACAAGGAGTGTTCGGTTGGCATACTTCTTCTTGTCCAGAGAAAATAATGTCTAGTGGCCCTGAGTCGAAAAACAACCCTTAGAGTTCCTACTCAAGTTTACACTTCACTCCGATTCATTGAACATAAGTCATCTGCATCTTCCATCTCTCACGATATTTGCTTGATTTTTTCCTTTGCTTTGTTTTTGTCTTTTTTGAAACATAACATCCAGAAACCTATGACAAACCTTGCACCATTTAACAGTTTTTCCTTTGGAATTTCTTCTGGCCCCTTTTTTGACTTGCTGCTTCTTTTCCTTCTTTCGCTTTTGTATTTTGTGAGGACTTCATCAACAATATTAACTCCACTGATTTGTAAACTCTAACGCTAAAACTCTTACGCTACTTCTTTTAGGGAATTTTTTATTATCGTCCTCAATCATTAGCCGAATTACAGATCTTTCAAGCTTCATTTCTTAATACGCTTTGTTCTTTAAAATTTTTGAACTCATTCCACGAAGAGGAAGCCTTCTCGATATTGCAACCCCTTTGAAAAATTTATTTACTACCATATCTCAACATTGATGAATGGAGAATAAGTTGATGTTCTCCTGCACTTGTGTATCCACAGTTTACTATTACCATTTTATCGTCGAAAAACTTTGCGAACCACAAATCTTTTTCAGCAATGAATGTTTCTATCTTATATTTCTTCTCAAGTGCATCCCACAACTCTTTTGAAGTTTGTTATTACCCTATAGAATTATATAAGTTTCGTCTAAAGCACTCAAATGTGCCTTAACATAGAAGTTTGCCTATTTCCAGCTGCAATAATCACAAATTTTTTCTATCTAGCATTCATCAGCATTAATGGCGTACTTCATTTGTAAAAGCAAAGACCAAAATTGGGTAAGACAGAAAATTACTCGTTGCTCTGCTGCCATCCTTTGAAATTCGCACATGGTGAATTTCCAATTTCTCTGCTTGTTGTACTAGATTCGGGTTGTGCAGCAACAAGAGCCCTGTAATACCATTGTTTTCTCATTTCCTGATAAAAATTGATGCAATCTAGTAATAAAGAAACTATAAATTGCGGACTTAAGATATAATATCACACGAAGGATTTTTTTCTCCACCAGAAACACAGATTAAAAAACTAATTTTTCCTAAATTGTTTCACAAATTGGTTATCAAAATCAGAAATTTTACTGATTATAATAAATTTTTCAGAATACTAAGTAACTGAATTTATACAACGTACGAGGATGAAAAAATTTAAATTTCACAAAAGACTTATATGTTTTTCTAAAACATATAGAATATTAAGTAACCGTTTAGTTTGGAAAAGAATTCAGTCCACTGAACTCAACACATGTCCCTAATGAAATTATTCCCCTCTAGGTATCCGAGGTTTGATTTGGAATATGGCCCTCCCAGGGTAAAATCATCTAATCTGTGTCAGAGGTAGATAAGCCAAACACTCTAACTGTCTGCGAATCAATCCAACAGGAAGAAAGTACACGAACCCCCAAAATGTGTGTAGAAGAAGAAGAGGAAGTCAGAAATTCGTTAAGAAATATTCTGAAGAATGATGGTATTTATGTGCAAGAAGAATATGTTCTAAGGTTGAAACCCATTTAGAAAATTCGATGACCATTATGAAAGTTTCCAAACCTTTCAATGGGATTGACCTGTTTCCTTAAAGTTGAACCTTCAGAAAAGCACGGAGGGAAATTTAAATAAATCGTAAATAAAATGGGACCCGCAGATCTGAGTCGGGTCGTGCAACTCAAAAAGTTGAAAACTTTTGGTAAACTTAAAAACTAGTTAATCAAATAATTAATTGAAAATCATTTTTGGCCCCGGGGCCATTTAATTAATTAAATAAACAATTAAAACAAAATTTGTCAAAAAACTAATCTCTTGATTGATCATTTGTCAAATCCAAAGCTAGCGACCGACGACAAAGATGGCGCGAAGGGGGTCCCTCTTTTCAACCTTTTAAATAATTAATCGAAGTGTTTCTGTATTTAAACTCTCCTATTTTTTCCCATCATCGACGAGGGACAAATACCTTTTCATTAAAGCATAATAGAACTTTTCAAGTTTCCAACTCTTCAAGTTCTCAACTTTTCAAATTTCCTCTCAATCCCTCTATTTCCCATCAATTCTTGCTACATACCCAATATATTTTAGAAAGAGTGAAATGACTTATAAAATTTTTGTACCTAAGAAAAAATAGTCAAAATAATATACTAACTCTGGTAAGCATGAGAGCGATCCGTTTGATTCTTTTAATAAACTTCATCATTTGTCTTGTATTAGTTATCACATATTTTCTTGTTGTGTGCTATCAAATCGAGCACACCCACAAGCAATTTTCCCAAAAAGAATATGAAGAAACCTTAAGAAAGGGACAAAACACAAGATAAATTTTCAATCATCCTCACATGAAGTTTAACATATCTAAAATAAAGTTACAAAAATAGCAAGAAAAAAATGCAATATGCATGAATCACTATGAATTTCATTAAAAAAAATTAAGTTTCATAAAGTAGGGGAAGAAAACATTGACAATGAAACACTCTTCATAAGAAGCTTGAATAATCTTGAAATAATGTATTTGAATTGAGCTCCCCAATAGCGAAATAAACTACTACTAATAAAGACCAAAAAACTAAAAGTTTTGTTTATTAAAAAACCAAATATGATGAATTCAATCATTTTAGTAGGTATGAGTTTGGAGTGTGAGTGCAAGATATATGCTCCCTCATTAACTATACAATAAATTTTCTCTTTTGATTATATGAAGAAATCTGTATAAAGGGACAAAATAGAAGATCATTTTTGAATCATCCTTGCTGAATTTTTTAACAGAGTTTTAAAAAAGTGAGAAAAATAGCAAAAAGAATTTGTTTTAGTTACATTAATCACTAAGACTTATAAATATTAAGCTACGTGAAATAACAGGAAAAAAACATTGACGAATAAAAAAAACTTCATAAGAAAATCATGTTTTAAAGATTTTATTTATTCATACAAAGTTATTATTGTATTTCTCAATACAAAGAGTTTAAAATCATGTGTTAAAGGTTTTCTTTATACTGCATTTATTTACACTACTTTATATTAAAATTACTTCAATTCAATTAAGTGAAGCTCGGGTAAGTGATTCTTTCAAACTCTTTTAAGCGTATGTTATATTTAGCACTCCAACTCGCATACTCGTGTATTCAGTGTAATAATGCCATTTATCCCGTATAGTCTTATGATTGCGACATACGTAACTAGGATCAACAAGCAGCACATCATTTATCTATTGAACACTCCAAAGTTAGTCGGTGATCCTCCTCACATTTCGTAGGGATCCTTATTATTTCATTCAATTAATATATTTTTCATTAGGATGTTGTGGGGTTTGTTTCGACATCCATCTAATTATCTTGTTGTTGACTTATCTTTAGATTTGACATGTCACTTTGGCTAAGTAAAATGTTTAAGTTTGGAAACATATATGAGTTTCAAGTTTGGGACCATTTAAGTTGTTTAGCATTTGAATCTTTTTCGTTAAGATTGAAATCTTCCCCTAAGTAAGTAAGTCAGTCCAAGGGTTCACTTTGGGTTAACAATGGTTCTTGAGAGCCAGCCACACCTAGGGTGTATGATCGGGGCGTGACAATATTTGATTGTCCTATGCATCTAATATAAATTTGCACTATTGAGTTATCAAAAAAATACAATAACTTTAAAACTAATGTTTAAACAATTTACAAACGAGTTTGCAGTTAAATCCTTCGTTAATAATATACAATTAAGTATAAAAAAATTATCTCCATGTATGTGGGTAGGGCAACTTTCACTATGCAAAATCACAATTAATATTTGTATGCCGATAACAAAGTTTCATAATTGCGCTCCATGCAACCATACATATGGATAATTTCGCTATTCTATACAAGTTGACGGGAATTGTTTACATGAAAAGAGAGACAAATTATATATAACTGAACTTGTATAATGAGAAAAGAGAAAGGCAAAAAGAGACTTGGGCAGAAAATATTTGTATTGTTATAATGATAATTGTATAGGACGATTCTTAATTTGTATATTGTGGTATTTATTCCAAGTGATAAGTATAATATTTGAAATTTGTAGACAAATACGAACTTACTTTCCGTAAGTTTCTAAATTATATGTTTTTTGGTATGAATTTTCTTCCTGTTGTATATATATATGTTATTTTTATTATGTAAATATCATATATATATTATATGTATAATTTAATTATATGTATTTTGTACATTCCATTGGTTTATATATATGGAATTTGTATATAAATAAATTTTGTATTAGCTTTATAATATATGTCCTATGTTCTTTATATTAGACTTTGTCATTGTATATGCAGAATATGATATGTATAACTGACATCTATATCGATTTATATATATGTAGGCATACTATATATGATTTTGTACTAGTGTAATATGTTATAATAAAAACCCTCTTCGTGGGAAATAACTATGTAATTTCTTTTTTTAAACAAAAATTAGATTTGAAGAGATTAGTAGAAATCAAAAGAACCTTTGCAGAGAAAAACTGGAAAGGCTTTGTATAAAAATAATAAATATTCCGTTTCATAAAGTATGTGGGCACAACCAATTTGTTTTAAAAAACTGATTTAAAGAGTGTTAGGTTGTTTGTATAAAAATAAGTCTTCCATTTTCTTAAATTAGCGGACCATATTGAAATTGCAAAAATCAGGTAATATTTGTTGCAGACTAAAAACACATAAGCTTGCTTATATTTTTTTTATTAAATGTTTGCTATTATATATAATTTTCCCATATTGTTAATCTCCCTTTTTTTTTCATCCATTATAAATTAATGTTATAATATCTCTCTCATGTGATTGTTATTACAAAAAAGAAAGTCGAACACATGCTATTACTTTTATCAACTTTTCTCACATTAACTTGTTGTATGTTTCTTCCATGATCCTATTATAAAAGACAGTAATATACATGTATTGTTATTATAGATTCCAAATGTATTGAAAGTTGTATATAAAGGAGATTTATCTTAAAGGAACAACGACTTTTGGAAACACAAAAATCCGCAACCACTTATATGGATGGGGAAAATTATAAGTATCTACAACTCACATAGAATTAGGTCATTGAAGTAGTGAAGCTTTGATGGATAAATTCATCAATAAATATTCACATGGCTTTGAGTCTATAAAATTATACACGTGTCACATAAGTTGAGTGTATACCGATGTTTTAAATTGAAGAAGCAAGAAATAGCTGCTTTGATTTTAAGTTCAATATAGAAAAAATCAAAAGAATTTCAAGTCCAGTATCTCATTCCAAGATAAAGGGAGAATTAAATGTCATATAAAGAAAATGAAAACTACAGTCACCACCTTAGTAATCATTTTTCTTTTCATTCAAGAAACACAACACATGCAGAACAGGAAAAGTTATACTAACAATATCAAACTCCAATTGAATTCGATGGAAAAAAAATATACATAATTCAAACCATATCATTAATAGAAATATATCCCAGTCTATCCATATCAAGTGACATCAGTAAGACGGTTATTTTTAACTGTAATATGACGAAAAATTTGAATGAATGGTACTTGTAAAAGAAAAGAAATAACAGAACTCTACCTATTAGTTTTACATAGAACCTGAAAGGTAAAAGAGATATAACATCAATTTATCTTCTAGTATAATTAGGATTCGTTGTTGTATCACATTTAGACTCATTATGTATCAACGCCTGTATAAAATCTTCATCAGCTAATAAATAAAATATAATTATTCTTTTTGTTTATCTAGTCTTATAAGGGTTTTTATGGTATCAGGGCTCTAAAAGCTCATTGTAATCATCGGGTTTCATCGTTATAGGAATGCCAATAGGGAAAAATCAGGGCCGAAAATGCTTTTTTGTAGTAGTAGGATTTTCACAACCTTGTCTAGATTTTTTGAGGAATTTAGAGTCATCAAGGTTTTAGGAAATCTAGTAGCAATCCGGTGAAGTAAATTTGTATTCGATTGCTTAATCGATTAGATAACTCATTAAAGAATTCGTACAACTTTACATAATTTATTTAGATAAGTAGATCATAAGGAATCAATGTTGGCGTTAAGGGAACTTTTTGAGCATAGTGGGTTAAGAGTATATTCTAAAAAAGGAAGAAGTGGAATTCCCTTAAGGATCTCATTGCCTCGCTTAGTGACGATGCAACAGGATTCTGGCAACTGTAGCGACACCGCTGCAGCGGGCGAGGCAGAGATAAAATTAAATTATTTTGAGGGAAGATTACCGGCTCGTTTTGCCCCGTTGTAGCGGGATTATTGCCACTACAGGGACAGTGGTACAACGTATGGATGCCTCTATAGAGGGATGGCGGGTTTTAAAATTTTAAATAAAATCCTTAGATTCCCTTATTTTGTATTTTCCAAACTTTTGAGTTAAGAGATGACCCCTAGGATATTCCAAATGGGTTTCCAGTGGGTAAATACTGATGGGGAAAGATTTCTAGAAGAATCCTATGATGTAATTAACTTTAAATTGATTAGTTGGGTTCATAGGTTTGAACTAAGGTTCATGGTTTGTTTGAATTCCGAGAATTTCGTGTTTCTATATTGATTCCGGTATATAAATTATTGTTTGTAGACCACCAACAGGCGAAACGAATTCGGAAAGAGATCAACTTGTCAAGGGTTTCAAGCTTGTTTGTATCTAGGTGCTGGTTTTGATTGTTTGATTGTGTTATACACACTTGTTTTTCTATGTTGTGATACTTGTTGATGTATGCATGTTGCAATATTGATTACAGATGTTGAAATGGGAGTTTTTAATATTCATACCATGCAATCTTGACTTGAATGTGTGATCTTGATGTGTTATAGGGATTGGCTACCACGTTCCGTCACTCTAACTTGGATCGGATCGCCACATTTTGGAATGCAAACTGGGATCAGTCTCCACGTTATGACATAAAAATAGAGTCACATCGCCTGGTTTAGGCATTCCAATAGTTTGACTATGGGTTCTGTAAGAGAACCAACTATGTGATGAAACATGTGAATTGTAATATGGTATCTTATCATAGTATTGAGTATGTCGATATTTATGCTTGTATTATAATATTCTAATTCCTTGTATATTTTAAACTAGTGGGATAGAAACATGATTCTACGAGTAGACGGTGGTTGACTACTTATTCTGCATTTGCTCTTATTTTTTATGAGAACATGACATCTTCACGCGACTGTTGACAAACCTCACTTAGGAGATCGATGATCGCTTCTAGTTTAAGCATAAGCCACATCGTTCAGGATGCCATGGAATTCACTTTAGTCTGTCTCCACCTTTTTCGGACCTAGACGTTGTTTTAGTTCGATAGTAAGTTCACTATAGAATTCTTGTTAGATTTTGTTATCGTTTCTTGCTTTGGTACATTGACATTCAGATTTTAGGTTCATCTTCTATATTCTATTAGTTGTTAAATATTTATTTAGTAATTGAACCTTGTCTTGAGTTACTTAACTTGCATCCTTTACTTAAATGCCTTTGTATCAAGGTTATTTGCTTTGAATTGCTGTTGGTAATAGTTCTCCAACCGATTTTTAGTGTGGGTTCCAATCACACAGGTCCGGTTTGTGAAACTCACACGAGCATGATCCTAATTTATTCTCGTCTAACCCTACCTATTGCCTCACGCTAAAATGGCCCCCAATACGACAGTTGTTAATGTACATAGCACAATAAGAAACATTATGATCATGCAATTGAACGATGTCTCTCAATTACGCATCAAATTTTTCTGGCATCCATAACTTTACCGCCTTGAAGGAACATGCGTCGATGCTAATGCACATACATAACCTTTTTGGTTATCTTGATGTCACAATAATTTCTCCTCCAATCATACTTATATCAAAAAATGAAAAAAAATCCAAATCCAACTTATACGAAGTATTTTCAACAAGATCTGCTTGTCCAAAATGCAATCTTAGCATCGGCGAAACCTGCAATTGCATCAATTGTTGCAACACCCACATCAGCATACAAAGCTTGGGAATACCTGCATACTTCCCTTTGCCAAAAAGTTATATACACAAATTATTATTATCAAAGATCAACTAGCTCGTATTACAATAGATTATAGGCCTGTCATTGACTATTTACATGACATACGTTTAATTGCTGATGATGTTGTAATTGATGGAGCAGCAATCACTAATGTGCAACTTACTGTAAGAATCATCCAAGGTCTTTTTCCCTACTATAACACTATCTCTGCAATAATTCCGTCACGTGAAACAATGATTACCTATGAAGAACTTTATTTTCACGACCTGAGCTACCCCCGAGACGCGGACACAAAACCTAGGACCACAAGTGATCCCACGCTAACCCTACTGGCATGATCATGAGCATACTGAAGATAATAAACTGTTGCTGAAGCTAAATAATACTTGAAATGAAATGATGGGGAATACCCATATTCTATAACTGAGATATTTTAAAAAAATTAGTTTAATAAAAATGAAATATTAAATCAATACTAAGCTGAATCTAATTATTTCTAAAATAGCCAAGAAATAACGTGACAAGCCCCAGCTAAATCTAGCAAAAATTGATACTAAATTATTAAAGACTAAAATGAAACTCATGATTGTTGTCCTCAGAGAATAAGGACTCAACACTGAATCTGACGAACAGGAGATCGGGAAATTGATCTACGCGTGATCTGGATGCTGAGAACCTGAACTTACATCACGAAAAGGTATAACGCACGTATGCGTCAGTACTTGAAAGGTATTGAGCATGTAGGATAGAGTAAAGCTTAAATAAAACATTACCGAACAAGCACAAAAACAAGTATAATAATCTAAACGTGATATACTGATTTCTAAGCTAACTGGACGCAATGACCAATTTATAACATGCTGAAATTGAATACTGAATATACTGAAAAATTGTCAATGTAGGGAGTCTAATTGAACTGTGGGAGCTACTAATAACGGATAATAAAACCACATGAGCTAAATGTGGAGTACGATGTATACGCCCCATCGAGATGACCCAATATACCATCCAAAGGTATAAAGACATGCTGGCATGATCTTTAAACTGATTGCCCACAGAGGGGACTTACAACTTACTCGGCTAGTAGTTTAGGTACTATAGGGTACGCTAAACCCTAGTCCAACTCGGTATTATGCTACTCCCAATTAATTCTGTAAATTAACTAATTATATATGAAATAATGGATAGCTCGAAACTGAACATGCAAACTTAGAATGCAACCACAAATCTGGTAATTGTGCATTTATAACTGAGGCATGTATATCTGAAGTGTCTGAAATATATGATCTAGCATGTCTAATTCAAGAACTAAAGAAATACAAAGCTAGGGTTCTGAAATGCATGCGATAATTTGGGTAATAACATGATATTCTTATTTAGAACATATATTTAATAAATTCATGAAGTTATATCAAAGTTCTAGAAACCCTAAGTTTAATTATGATAAGAGAATCAATAAATGACTGAAACTAAGGACCCAATGGGTGAAAGGAAACCATAAGTGAAATCCCACATACATGGTGATGAAATCCATGGAAAAATACTTATGTTTCGGAGCTGGAACTGTTGGATCTTGTGGCGTTCGTGAACTAGGGTTCTTGAGCTTTCTTCTCCTATCATCTTCTAATTTTCTAAGTTGTTATTCAATGATTTTACTTGGATATGTTTTAATTATGTTTCTAGGCTTAAATTGACTAAAATATGATAATTTAGGGTAAAAAAAACGTAACTTAGGATTTAAACGGAGAGGGAAAGGCCAAAAAGACTCATAGGAAGGTTGCTGTCGGGCCTCATGACAACCAGGACTGACGGTCCGTCGTGCGCCCGACGCCCTGTCGTTGGGTACGTCGTGAGGGACTGTTTGACATGTTTGATTTTAGAAAGGTTGGTGGCGATGGAAAGATAATTCAATTATATAATTGTCGGTAGGTCATGGAAGATCTAATTCATTTTGTGCTAACAGTTATGATCATTTTGAGTTAACCCAACTGTATTTCCCTTTAACTGCTGCAGATTATCCACTTACGGTTAGACCTACCAACCGTAGGTCCACCTACGAACCATGCTGGTCAACCATATATCTTGTTAGAGAGTGGTTGAAGGGAGTCTTGATCGACGGTCACGGACTACAGACCATTTTTTGACCTTCAGATCGTAAGTCCGTCCGTCGTCCAAGACTTAGGCTGAAATTTTTGGGAGTTTCTGATCCGATCGACAGTTATGCAGGACAGACCGTTGTTCAGGCTACGGTCCGTCGATGCCACGGTTTATAGCACCTGCAGATTTTTCTGAAAAACTAATTTTTTGTCTGTTTTGTCTACGGGGTGTTACATTATCTCCCCCTTGGGAACATTTGTCCTTGAATGAACACTAAACTAGATGAAATAGAGGGAGAGAGATGAAAACCCCAGTACTAAACACTGAGAACTAAATTCTGACTAAATTGAGTTCGAAGCACATGCAATTATCCTAAAAATTAAAGTACAAACTGAGGGAACATGATTCTAAAACAGAATTTACGCATGCATGACTGTAAAACTGAAGAGGAACTATTACCTCAAGCTGGAGTTGAATCGAAAGGAAAAAGTTAAGGATACTTGGCTTTCATGAGTGCTTCTGCTTCCCAAGTAGCTCGTTCTACGGATTGACTCCTCCACAAAAACTTGACTGAAGCGAGTTCTTTTTTTCTCAACCTTCTAATCTAATGGTGAAGAATCTCAACAGGTACGTCCTGATAAGAAAGACTATCTTTCACCGCCACACTCTCTAATGGCACTTTAGAGGTTGATTCACCCACGCACTTCTTCAAGAGTGAGATGTGGAAGACCGGATGCATTGCTGCTAATATTGCTTGTAACTCTAACTCATATGCCACCTTGACAATCCTTTTCAAGATCTTGTAAGGTCCTACATATCTAGGATTGAGCTTCCCTTTCTTTCCAAATCCCATCACCCCTTTCATAGGTGAGACTGTCAGAATAACCCAATCATCAACTTTGAACTCTAGTTCCCTTCTCCTTACATATGCAAAAGATTTTTGACGACTTTGGGATGTCTTGAGTCTATCTCTAATTAATTACACTTTCTTCATAGAACAAAGCAATAAATCTGGCCCTATCAAATCTATTTCACCTACTTCAAACCAACAAACAAGAGATCTACATCTACACCCATATAAACCCTCATAAGGAGCCATCTGAATGTTGTAATGGTAGCTATTATTGTAGGCAAACTAAATAAGATAAAGGTGATCATCCTAACTACCTTTGAAATCAATCACACAAGCTCTCAACATATCCTCTAAGATCTGATTGGTACGCTCTGCCTGCCCATTTGTCTGTTGATGTTGTACTAAGGTTAACTTGAGTACGAAGACCTTTTTGAAATGACTTACATAAATGAGAGGTAAAATTAGGACCTCTATCTGAGATGATAGACAAAGGAACCCCATTCAACCTCACAATTTCAGTAAGGTAAATATTGGCATAGTCCTCTGCCGAATATGTAGTCTTGACAACCAAAATTGAGTCATGCTGTCTACGAGTACGAGGTAACCCTGTGATGAAATCCGTATTATTCACATCCCTCTTCCAAGTAGGAATATCGATCTCTTGACTCATACCTCCTAGTTTTTGATGCTCTACCGTGGCTTGCTTTAAAGTGGGGCACTTACTCACAAAGTCTCCTATATCCCTCTTCATGACATTCAACCAATAGACTTCCCACAGATCGTGGTACATCTTAGTGGCACATGGATGAATAGAATACCTGGAGTTATGAGCTTCTGCAAGAATATGTTGCCTCAACTCTCCTACATCAGGAACACACAATCTACCTTAGTAGCGAAGTACACCATATAACCCTTGGGAGAAAACCACCACTCTCTGATAGTTGACTGCACCCTTTAGTTCAAGCAAGATCGGATCACTCTCTTGATTTTCCTTAACCTCCACTACCAAAGACGATTCTGCCCCATTCTGAATTTATAGACCGCTGTCTGATATGCTCATAAGGCAAAATCCCAAGAGAGAAATACTGTGAACACCCTTGACTAGCTCCTTTCTTTTCTAAACATGGGCTACACTACATATAGATAAACTACTAAGAGCATCGACCACTACTTTCGCCTTTTCATGATGATAATGCACGCTCATATCATAATTCTTAAGGAAGTCAAGCCATCTAATTTGGTGAAGATTCAACTCTTCTGGGTGAACACATAATGAAGGATCTTATGATCGGTGAACACATCTACATGAACACCATACAAGTAGTGTCTCCATATCTTGAGTGCAAACACCACTGCTGCATGCTCGAGGTCATGAGTTGGATATTTCTTCTCATGCACCTTAAGCTTTCTATCTCTTTGCATCAACACACAACCAATTCCAACTCGGGATGCATCATAATAGATCACATAACCATCTGAACCCTCTAGTAGAGTAAAAACAGTAGTTGTAGTCAATCTAGTTTTCAATAATGGAAGCTTTTCTCAAAATTATCTGACCATTGTAACTTGACCATCATCTGAGTCAACCTAGTCAATGGTGAAGCTATGGATGAAAATCATTCCATGAATTTTCTGTAATAACCTGATAGACTTAAGAAACTTCTGATATCTTTAGCAGAGGTAGTTCTGGGCCATTGTTTCACTCCTTCTATCTTATTTTTATCCACGCGGATTCCTTTGCTCGATACAATATGACAAAGGAAGTAAACATATTGCAACCAAAACCCACATTTTCTAAACCTAGCGAATAACTGGCGATCTTTGAGAATCTGCAGAACAACTCTCAAATTAATTGCATGTTCTTCCTCACTCCTAGGGTAAATAAGGATATTATCAATGAAGACGAAAATGAACAAGTCTAAGTACTGCTTGAACACTCTGTTCGTCAAATCCATGAAAGATGCAGCAATATTGGTTAGTCCAAACGACGTAATTACAAATTCATAATGACTATACCATGTTCTGAAGGTTATTTTTGGAATTTCGCTATCTCTGACTTTGAGCTGATGATAACCTGATCTGAGGTCTATGTTTGAGACATGACTAGCACTCTGAAGTTTTTCAAACCAGTCATAAATTCTGGGGATGGGATACTTATTCTTAATTGTGACCATGTTAAACTGTTTATAGTTAATACACATTGTGCGAGAACCATATTTATTCTTTACGAACAATACTGGTGCACCCCATGGTAAAATACTAGGTCTGATGAAATACTTATCTAGAAGGTCTTTCAACTTCTCTTTCAATTCCTTAAGCTCTGCTTGAGCCATTCTGTAAGGAGGAATAGAAATAGGCTGGGTATCTGGAAGGAGATCAATTCCAAAGTTGATTTCTCTTTTGGGAGGGACTTTGGGAAGATCTTCTGGTAACACTTCTTGAAATTCACAAACTACTGTAACTGAATCAAGAGTTGGGGTTTCAAGGCTAGAATCCTTAACCCAGACTAGATGATAGAGATAACCCTTTGAGAACATCTTTCTGGACTTAAGGTATGAAATAAATCGACCTGTAGGCACTAAGCTAGTACCCTTCAATTTTAGGATTGGTTCGTCTGGAAACTGAAACCGAACAATATTAGTTCTTAAATTGACTGAGGCATAACAAGAATGTAACCAATCCACACCTAGAATGACATCAAAGTCTACCATTTCTACCTCTACTAGATCTGCTGAGGTGACTTTCTGAAAGACTTTGACAGGGCAATTTGTGTATACCCGTCTAGCTATAACTGGGTCACTGACTAGAGTAGAGACTTAGAAGGGTTCTAAGAGAGTTTCTGGACTACTACTGATTTGGAATGTTATACCGAGTTAAAAAGACAAAGTCATGTCTTTTGTCTTTCCAACGAGTGAACCATATGTGAGTCACATCTTTGAGTTTGTAAGATGCCAATATCAACTAAAAGTTACCGACACCACACCAAATATTTTCTTGACCTCATCAATGAACTTATGTGGGTCCTTACAAACTTGCAATCCTAAATACTTAAGGGAATTAATCCTACCACAATAACAAACTCTGGATGCCATTAATTGGTCATTTCTTTTAGTAGGAACTAGAACCTACTGATTGTTCTGGTTTGTCATACTCTCAGCCAAAAATTGAATTGGCATTCTGAAACATTGCATTTGAACTTCCTTATCATGTATTAGAGGAACTGTGTTTGAATTGCGTGCATATTCTAAGCTCTACAAGAAGGAATGATGTTAAGCACACAACGTCATGTTAGAATGGAATTTCATCATACCTTACACACGATAAAAATTACAAGAAAGTGAAGTTTTTCCTAAAACACTTTATATAATTCCAAACATAAGATGTGGTGCACTTCACACCCATGAAAATGACTCTACTTAGTGCGGCTTTTTCTGACATCATAGGACTGTTGAACCTATTTCTCTGATACCACATTTTTTCATGCCCCGAGCTACCTCCAAGACAAGGACACGGAACCTAGGACCACAAGTTATCCCAAGCTAACCTTGCTGGTATGATCATGACCATACTAAAGATAATAAACTTTTGCGGAAGCTAAATCATACTTAAAATTAAAATATGGGGAATATCCATATTTTATAACTGAGATATTTGAAAATATTGAGTTTAATACAAAAGAAATATTAACTCAATACTAAATTTAATCTAACTATGTCCGAAAATAGCCTCTAAACTAGACTAGAAATACTGGGACAAGCCCCAGCTAAATCAAGAAAAAAAAGAAACTAAATGACTATATACTGAAAAGAAACTCATGACTGTTGTCCTTGGAGAATGAGGAATCACCACTGAATCTGCTGAACTGGAGATTGTGAAATCTGTGATCGGCCTGACACTCTTCCAAAGTGTATAAATCCCACTCTTACAACCACTTTCAGTCTCTTATATACCATGAGTTGACTGGATGTCTAATTCATTTCCCTTATGAATTATATGTGTCTGAGCCTTTTTGTGTTTATGTGGATAGTTTTGGATCATGTTTTGTAGGAAAGATGTTTAGGTGCGAAAAAACAGACAACTTAAATCATAGAGAAAGGGCATCCTCGGAGGAAATTGAGAGATCATAGATCCATTGACGCCCCATCGATGGGTATCGTAGATGGTAAGAACATGTATTAGATGAAATAAGGGAAATTTGACCCATCCTAAAGAAGCATAAGCTATCGTTATCAGGTAAAGAACCCAACTGATAGGTTGGGGTCGATCCCATGAGGACTTTGATTTACACTTACATTTAACCCAAAATTATATTCATTTAGTCAAGGTATTTTCGAAACAAGTAGGTAAACAAGGTATTATCGTTATCATGGGATCGACCCCAA
The DNA here is from genome assembly GCA_027704765.1 of Solanum habrochaites. NCBI lineage: Eukaryota > Viridiplantae > Streptophyta > Magnoliopsida > Solanales > Solanaceae > Solanum > Solanum habrochaites. Next base: position 23,928,675 of record JAKWJA010002499.1, on the reverse strand, counting down.
CCTATCAGTTGGGTTCTTTACCTGATAACGATAGCTTATGCTTCTTTAGGATGTGTAATTTGAGATTATAATTTTTTGGCGTCGCTACCAAGGAATAAGAATTTTGATTAATTTTATTTACATTATTTAAATTTAGTCAAATATTTCCTAATTTTATTTTTGTCTTGTTTTTGTCTCTCTCTGATTCTTATTATAGATACCAAGTACAAGTAGCATACGCGAACCCCTCACTTCTTACAATCTGGAATTCGGTAGAACCTTGCATAGAATGAATAATCAAGGAGTCTTTATTGTTCCTATAAGACGAGGATTAGGTGGTGGAGCAGGGCTGCAACCTCCATAGGAAGTTAATGAGAATAAATAGGTTCCACGTGATAACATATTAGGAGAAGTACTAAAGCCCCATGACCCTGAAGGGGCATGTTTGAATGATAATGTGAGGGTCAACATAAATATCGTAGAGTCTCATGGACCACTTGACCTCCCACCTCTACCTCCAGGGCATACATTTGTTATGACCAGTATCTTGATTCATATTCTTACACTGATAGGTTTATTTGCGGGGTTGCCAACACATGATCCATATGCTCACATAGCTAAGCTGAACTAAGTCTATAAAAGGTGCATAGGTTGAGTAGATTAGGATATGAATGTCATAGGGCTGATGGTGTTCCCTCTACCATTGACCTAAGATGCTTCTATATGGTTCAATGAGATCCCATACAACTCCATGTATACATTGGATTAGTTGATAGACGCATTACTAGCAAGATTCTTCCTATTTCCACAAAGCTTAACAAGAAGGACAAGCTCAACAACTTTGTAGTAAAACTTGAGTTTAAGAAGCTGAAAAAGAAAGAGAAGCTCAACAACATTTTAAAGGAACCCGAGAGTGTGTGAGTAGTTCTTGGAATAGATTCACTGATTTCAAGATAGGATTCCCAAATCACCGCATTGATGATGAGTCTTTGTAGGAGTACTTCTATCGAGGGAAGGATGACAACAACAAGGTAATGTTCAATACTATTATAGGAGGTTTGTATGGTCAATGTTCGTGGGAACATATCACTAAGAAAATGGATACGATATCTAGCAAATACAAAGCTTGGTGCACTAGAATGTCAGACACTGGGATAAACACTTTCGTCATTCAAGCTACAAACAACTACGACGTAAATGAGATTCTTGAAGAGATGGAGTAGGTGAGAATTGTTCTAGGGGTAGAGAAGGTGAATGCGGTGAACTATTTTAATATCAATTCACCATCGGTGGAGGATTATTATTAGAAGAGGATGCGTTGCAGCGAATGATCACACGGGGGGTTTCTGAGCAAAGGACCAAGGATCCAACATGGATAATTGGCGCCAAGGTTTGACCTTTGGCAATTAAAACCGAGAGGGAAAATATGTTCGGGATGGGAATTACAACTACAAAAAAATTACAAAATGAAAAAATTTGGAAACCAAAATGATCTAGTTGGACGTTATCTTCCATCTCAAAAACAGAAAATATGCCTCTAAGGATGTTAAAGGTGACATGGCGCCGATTGAGAATATGATGCAGACAATGATTAGAAGGTTAGATGCGATTGATGAGAATTTTAAAGATATGAGGAATAACTTATACATTATTATTCAAAAGGTCGAAATCCACGTAGTCTCAATTAAGCATCTTGAGCTATAGATGAATCAGTTCTCTACCATAGTGAACCGAAGGCAACAAGACACATTTCAAAGAAACACAATCAAGAATCCCATGAATGATGGGTGTTTTTTGGCGATCAGTACTCTAGGGGGTAAGGGAACCATTGATCCACCTATGTCGTCCGGGGTGGATATTCATACTAGAAAAGATAATGAGGTGACAGAGGGTAGTAGACAGCATCAGAATGCGGCTGATAAAGTGGATATGGTGATATAGAAAATGGTTCCCTTGACAAGGCCTCCGCATACTTTTCATCAAATATTTGGAAATAATGTCAAAGAAGGAAAATACCAATGGTTTATCAGTATGCTAAAACAACATTCCGTCAATGTTCCGTTGATAGAATCTATAAAGAAAATGTTGGGTTATGCAAAGTTTATGGAGGATAGGGTTACAAAGAAGAGATGTCTGATTTTTTAGGATGATAATAAGATTAAACATTTTACTGATATTGCCACAAGGTCCCTTGTGCAAAGAAAGGAAGAACATGGAACTTTAACTATTCCTTCTACCATTGGGTTATTGCACTTTGTCAAGGCATGATGTGATATTGGCACTAACAGTAATCTCACATCATTGTCTATTTATAAGAAGCTGGGATTGGGTGATCCAAAACGAACTACGTTGTGGTTGCTCATGGAGGATAGAACTGTGAAGAGGTCTATTACAGTGCTCCATGACGTGCTAGTGAAAGTGGAGTCATTCATTTTAATGTTCTACTGAAAGTGGAGTCATTCATTTTTCTGGTCGATTTTGTTATTCTTGATTGTGAGTACCACGTTAAGATTCCTAACATCCTTGATAGACTGTTCCCTTCAATGGGGCGTGCATTGGTTGACATTGATAAAGGGAAGGTGATGTTCAGACGTGACAATGAAGAAGCAACTTTCGATATATTTTGATCCATAAAGCATAGTTGTGAGCTCCAACTGGTATTAGTGAGGAGTAGTTTGATGGTGCAAATTGAGGAGAGATTGGGTGCTGAGGCATTAGTAGCAGTAATTATGAACTTTGAGAGTGATTTAATCAAAGAGTATGACAATTTGGTGGCTGAACTTAATGGGTTAAAATGTCGTCCAATGCATAAAAAGTTTGACTTTGATATGAAAAATGGCGCGACATCACTAGCGATACCACCTGTGAAAAAGGCACCTAAATTTAAACATAAGTCTCTACCCGCACAATTTAGGGATGGACTCATATATATGGACGAGACACTCCCGGTCATTTTTGAGGCAGATCTTAATGGGAGACAAGTTTAGTGTTATGTAATAGTGCTAAAGAGGTTCAATCAAGATATTGGGTGGACTATTGAAAGTATTATCAGAATTCACTCTTGTATTTGTTCTCTCAAAATTAAGCTCATGCCAGATTATAATACTAGTATAGAGCAGCAATGAAGATTAAAAATCCGTCAATCCAAGAGGTAGTGAAGAAGGTAATTATTAAATGGTTAGATGTCCAAGTCATCTACCCCATTGCATACAGTAGTTGGGTATGCCCTGTTAAGTGTGTGCCCTAGAAGAATTGTATTACCGTCGTCCCAAATGAGTGAAATGATCTTCTACTTATGTGATTGTTGATGGGATGTAGAGTTTTCATGGATTATCGGAAGTTGAATGCTTGAATAGAGAAAACCATTTCCCTATGCCCTTCATGGATCAGATGGTGGATCAACTTGCAGGAAAGGGATGGTACTGCTTCCTTGATGTGTATTTGGGCTAATAATCAAATCCCTATAGCTTTGGAACACAAATAGAAAACCACCTTCACTTACCTTTATCGAACCTTCACGTTTAAACGCATGCAACTTGGGTTTTGCATGCCCAGCATACAATATCCGTGGTACATGATGGTGATTTGCCTTACATGATGAGGCACTTTGAGGTGTCCTGAAGATTTCTCAAATTGTTGTAGTGACTCTTTTGATAGATGTTTGGACAATCTGGTTATGGTACTGAAATGGTGTGAAGATTGCATTTTAGTGCGAATTAAGGAAAAGTTCACTTTAGGTAAAGAGGTCAATATTGGTTGGATCACCATATTTTAGAAAAAAGGTATTGAGTTTTATAAGGAAATATAGAGGTAATACAAAATCTTTCCCACCCATCTCAATAAATGGTGTGAGAAGTTTTTTGGGCATGCATATTTCTATCGAAGGTTCGTAAAAGATTTTTTGAAAACTACACATCCTTTGTAAAAAATACTTGAAAATAGAGTAAATTGGACTTTGATGATTCTTGTGTGGTAGAATTTGAAGATTTGAAGAAGAAGTTAGTCTCTGCCCCCATCATCATTGCTCAATATTTGGTGGAAGCGTTTGAAGTCTTGTGTGTTTCTAATGGGGTTACCCGTGGCGTGGTTTTGGAGAAAGGGAGTTTGAAGATACTTTACCATATTTACTATGCAAAAACTCACAATGTATCATAAAAGAACTACACAGTTACAGATAAGGAGCTTCTCGCTGTGGTGTTTGCATTCGAGAAATTTTGCTCTTATTTTTTAGGACTGCGGTCACACTGCACACGGACCATTCAACTTTGAGATATTTGATGCCCAAAAATAATTTGAAAACCATGACTAATTATATGTGTTGTTCTTAAAAGGATTTGATTTTGTAGTGAAAAACCGCAAGGGGATAGAGATTCTAGTCGCCGATCACTTGCCTAGATTGGACTATTAAACTTTACTCGATATTTGTGATAAGAGTGAGATGAATGATATGTTCCTAGATAAAAAGGTCTTGTATGTTTCCCATGACCTTAGTCCTTGGTTTGCCGACTTTATATATTATTTGGAATGCGATGTGGTACCTCCGAGTTTATCATCTCACCAAAGAAAGAAGTTTATGAATCATGTAAAAAATTTCTTTTGGGACAAACCATACTTGTATCGTTGTTGTGTTATGGTGTTATCTCAGTGTGTTCCCCGAATTTAAAGATTTGATTGGTCTTAAGTGGGTGTCATTTTCGCCCGTTGTGGTCTCATAGTGGTGTTGGACTACACACGAATTTTACACTATGGATACTATTGGCCAACCATACACCAAGACTCTCATGATTTTGCACCAGAGAGGGTGGGATTTCAATGAGGCAAGAGCTTCCGATGAACCTCATCATTGTAACCGCATTATTTGATGTATAGGGTATTATTTTTATGGGGTCAGTTGTGAGTCATATGGGATAAAATATATTCTTGTTGCAGTTGATTATGAATCAAATTGTGTGGAAGCAATTACTCTCCCCAATAAAGAAGGAAAGAGCGTCACCGCATTCTTAAAAAAGAATATGTTCTCCAAATTTGGCACTTAAGGGAAATTAGCACAATGAGGGAGGTTCCCCATTTTGAGTGTGTTTTTTTTTTTTTTTTTGTTTCAAACATTTCTTTTCTTGATTTTGGTACCGCCACAGTGTAGCTACTCCTTACCATCCACAAACTAGTGGACAAGTCGAAGTGTCCAATAAAAAGATAATAAAAATCATGACAAAGATAGTGAATGGCAATAGAAGAATTATTCACTTAATCTTGATTGATTCTCTAGCTCCTATTGGCAATGCAGTACAAGACTTTGATATGCTCAAATTCCACCTCCCTAAAGAAGTATAAGCGGTTGTATCAACTAAAGAGCCCAACTGGATATGTTGGGGTAAATTACACGAGGAAAATGGTTTAGACTTAATATCAATGTACAATTATGCCTATTTAGCCAAGCTCTGTTCTCCGAAACAGTTAATTAAGTGGGGGTGGGGGTTGTGAAACAAAAAATAATGTATACTTGGTCCAAGTTATTAATATATTAAAAATAATTTGCGTATAGTAAGTGTTCAAACCAAAAAAATATATTTATTCTTACATGATTTTCTTGTTGCATATAGTGTTATTGAGACTTTTGTTATATAGAAAATTATATTTGTGTGTTTGGTATGAATAAAGAAAAATAACTATGGAAAAAATGTAGAATACATTGAAGATATTTGAAATAAATAAAATCTATATAAAAAACTTTTTTATCAGTCATCAAGAATTTTTATGATTGTTAATTCATTTTCTAATTCACTTTGATTTGAATTGTTAATTGATATCCCAGGTGAAAGGTTAGATCTAACTCTCCTTCAGAACCATTTGCTAGCAGGAAAAAAGGGTAATTTAAAGTCCTTTGTTTAATTCTTCAAAGTAAACAAGTAAGAAAATGTAAAGATTATGTTTTTATCAAGTTGTGAGATAAACTAGGGTGTATATGCTCCCCACATTCTCATAACTCCGTATTCCTAGAAATAACAATTCTTCCCTAGTGTTTTGCATGCAAAGTAATAAGTTAGGTATCTCTAAATCCTTGGTCTTACATTTAGAGAAATTCACCCTGTAAATTTGTCTGGCTACATCTGTATAAACTATTAACCCTTAGCCTAACTTCATATTAAGCAATATAATCGATGTATGACTTATTTCTTACTTCGCACCAATCGACACTAGCCTTTTAGATAGTATCCCACTACATCTATGTTGATAATTCTTTTTAGTTTACTACCACCTTGGTCTGTCAAGTAGTAATAAAGAGAGTTCTAACGTTGGCCACCGTTAAAAATGATTCTAAATAATAGAATTATCAATACATGCAAGAACCTATTTGAGAATTATTATTTAGCTAAGTTTACTTTGTTAATGACCCATGGTTCCCACAACCCTAGTTGTTAATTTAGTTAACCATGCAAGAAATAACAATTCATCATTGTTAATAATTAAATCATGAACTTACTTTTACAATTTGATGATGAACCCATAAAATAAACTTTAAATTGCAAGATAATACTTGAAATCAAATCCAGAAATTAAATTATTGCAAAGTTTGCAAAAATCATTCTCCAACACAAGACATGAACATTACCAACATTGTCTTACCCGAAAAATGAGGTGTCAATCCCTATTTATATAAAATATAGACTTTAATTAAAAGGAACTGAAATAAGGTAATTTTGTATAAAAAACACAGTTGTAATCGACGACTCCCACAGATGGACCGTCGATGGAACGAAAGTCTGTCGACAGCTTCTGCTTGTCCAGACATAGAATAATTTTTTTGTCCTTCGGATGGTATCATCTCTGAATCTATCAACGGATCAACAGCACGGCCCGTCTATGCATCTACGGTCCGTCGATGCCTTCTGTCGCTCCATCCTTAGAATTTCTCAAACATCGGGTACTGGAACTATCTCTAATCATATCAACGATTTAGCAGTAGGGTCGGTCAATCAATCGACGAACCATCGATCCTCTATGTAGCACCAAACTTGCTAATATTTCCTCGAGTTTTCTCAATTTATCTAAACTGCATTTAACGGCTACAACCTTTGGGCCATCGATTGAACGACGGGACAACGATGGCCTTTATAGGTCGCCTCTTCACTATTTTCCAGCTACATTCTGAGTATTAGTTTTCGAAATATTTCCTGTAAAACAACCATAAAAACATGTTAAACTACTACAAAAAGAATCTAGACACACACAACTCCTAACGAAAAAGTAATGAAAGCATCGTGAAACCAAGGTACATCAACACCGTCAACTTAAATATGCTTTTTTCCTCAAGTAATACACTATGAATTGAATCCACACTTGTACAAAAGTATACTTTTTGAAGCTTTTGCAATCATACCGATATCAATCCTGACTCTTTCTCTTATTTAGTGTATGCTTACGCTTTCAAGTTTGAACAAGATAACTCATGTGGATCACACCATTGACAAAAACTCACCATGCACATACACTTCTACTTTTTTTGTTTCTTCACGAAGGTACCATAACAATCACCGTCAACTTACAGTTTTTTTATGAGTTGATGTACAGATTATAAGGGGTTGGCTAAGTGCCAAGACGAGGTCAGTTTCTTCATTAGCCACCCTTAACTTAGGCTTTTGGCCTATGTTGAGGTGCACATGTCTCAGGAGGGACCAAGACCAACATAGTAAACCTATGGAAGGTGAGTTGGTGAAGAAAAAAAAGGTCTATTATAGTCCCAACATATTTGGATAAAAAAAGGGATGAAACTGTAATTTGGTTAACTTCTTTTTCAAACTAGATAATTTCTAATTCGAGCAATGACCTATGATCCTTTCCTAGTAGTCCAACACTAATTTCTTTTGCACGACCAATAGGGAAAGTTCTCGCTATGTACCAACAGTTGTGCACTAAAATTTACTCACACATTCTTGACACTCTATTACCTTAGAAGATTATCACATTTAACAATTTAGGTGTTATATTGAAGGTCATGCAGTGGGTGCCTATCTATGTCATTTTTAGAGACAACACATTCAACACATTTTCACCTATTCCTGCAAGCACTTTCTTAGGACGGGGTATCATTCATACTCAGCCATCATGCTTAATATTTCATTCTATTATATTTTGTACAAATTACGACATACCGGTTTAACACAAAAAGTAACCAGTCTATTGGGGAAAAAGAACACAGGCAAGAAAACCCCCGAAGAGAGGATTGTGAGTTGGGATACTCAGATATCACCTTATAACTGACTTTATATTTACCCTTCCCCAACAAATAAATAAAAGTGTCCCCAATGCATAATACTACTGACAAAATAGGGTGGTAGGTGAAGCAAACTATGGTGCGTAACACCGAAGATCTAAAAACAAGGGGGATAGTCCGGTTCCACGGAACCTGCAGCATCTGTACATGGGTCACCCATAGAAATCTACAAACCATCAGTGATTATTCTCAAACCGGTCTCCGTTCTGGAATTAGATGACGCAACAGCCACCTCTCGAGCCCTCATCTTTTTAGTCTCCTCATTAATCAAAGAGGCTCTCCTCGTAGCATCAAGGTCCATCAATTTTTGTTAAACTGGTATCCTCTACCTTAGTAATGCTTCTAGAACGGTGCCTCTTTCTATGTCCACATGGATTAGGCTGTGTCTTATGGGATATTGAGAATAGTGCAGGAAACATAGTCTCCTCCACTAGCTCGAAGGGTGCAGTCTCAGGCTCAGTTCCACGCATCTCCTAAATATTGTCTACAATTGCTATCAAAATAGACACAACATACTTAAGAGTAGTAGATCGAATAGTAGGGACTGGTGTGCAAGGACCCGCAACTCAAAGTCATCAAGGCTCTAGTGAACCACCTGAATTTTCTACTCAGTCTGTTGGTCCACCTTATTATTTATTCGGTCCTCATCCTCGTTGATGAACTTTTGCATCCAAGGTTGTATGTTGTGCAGTAAGGTGGCCATTAGGTCCTATAACATCCGGACCCGCGCTTAAAGGACTAGTGCTGCCCAATGGGGAGTGACTGGGAGGAACTAGGTGCTCTACAAACGGCATGGGTAGAGTCAGTCGGGATGGTATCAACGCGCTCTGAAGTAGCAGGGTCATCCCCTTGGGCTAACTCTAGTGTGGCCTCCAAGTTCACACTCACAGCTGTAACTCTACTCTTGGACTTCTCCTCGATGCTCCTACATTGGCCTCATCCCTGATGAGACCAGTATCAATCGTCCCAACCAGAGTGTTGAGTGTATCAGAGTGCAAAATTGGGACTGAAGAATCCCTACACAAATGGAAAATTAGACATGCAAAGGGTTAAGTAGTAGAGGCCTTGAAAGAACTCTCATGTATCACCGTGATAAATTTATTCCTAAAGTCCATCTCAAAACCTGCTAGCAAGGACACTACCAATACCACCCTATCCCATGTAAAAATATTATCGACACTCATCGGTGATAGGTTGTGGCGAACTAACAACCAAAAGAACATGGTTGTGAAAGTTAGGTTGGCCATCTTGATCAGCGATTTTAGGTATAACACCTAGTCTACCCCCTCACATCGATCGACAAATATTGAGAAAATCATCTTTTACTGGCTTACCTCTACTTTGTGATCATCTGAAGCTTGCAACTTTTGACCATTTCCCACAAGTAGTCGAGTTCTAGAGTCACAGAACCCCGTTGGGTGTCAGTGGTAGGACACATAGTAAATGGTGAATGGTGGCCACAGAAGGATCAACCTTGCATCCTTGAAATAGTACTACGGTGAGGGATCCTATTTTGTTGGTCTTGCCCGCCTATCAAAAGGTCCTTTGAGAGTCACCACATAAGAGGCGTAGAACTCTCGGATGACCTCCTAACTGTACGAACCCAAACTCCTAGCCATCCACTCTAGCATGAGTCAGGTTCACAACCTATGTAAATTGGGTACAATGTGAAAACTACTCGTAAGAACCCGATGATAAAAAGTAACCGACCGGGTCATCACCCATTTTTCATTCAGCATTCTGGCAGCTCTGTATACCTAATAATAATCATCTACACACCATAGGTTAGGATACTTAGGAATTAGTGTGGGGATATATGCTTGGGGTGTCAGGGCAGACACCGAGCTAGTAGCCTCATAAGACAAGGCTTGACATTCAGGTCCCTTTGACCGAGTGGATCCTTGAGATGCGGAACTGGATCCATGGTTCCCACAACTCTAGTTGTGGATTTAGTTACACATGCAAGAAAGAAACAATTCATCATTGTTAAGATATAAATTATGAAATTACTTTGACAATTTGAAGAAGAACCCAGGAAATTAATTTGAAATTGCAAGACAATACTTCAAACCAAATCCTGAAATTAAATTATTGTCAAATTTTGCAAAAATCAATATCCAGCATATAACAAGAACGATACAAACAATATCTAACTCCAAAAGCGAAGTTTTAATCCCTATTTATAGAAAACATAGTCCTAAATTAAAGGAATTGAAATAAGGAAAGTTTGTCCAAAAAACGTGGATGTATTGATATACCCATAGACGGACCATCAATCCATCAATGGTTCGTCGACTACTTCCATGAGCCCAACATTAGAATAATTTTTTTCCTCTGGATGGCATCATATCTGAATCAATTGACGGACAAATATCATAGTCCGTCAATGCAACTACGGTGCATCAATCCTTTCGTCGCTCCGTCTTTAAAATTTCTCCAACATTGAGTACTGGGACTATCTCTGATCATATCGATGATTAGGCAGAATGGTCTGTAGATCAATCGGTGGACCGTCAATCCTCTACATAGCCCCAGCCTCCCCCCTACTCCCCCCTCCCCCGACCCACCACTCCCCTTCTCCCCCCCCCCCCCCTCTCCATCTCCCCCCCATCCCCCCTCTCCCCTCACCCCCCCCCCCCCCTCCCCCTCCCCTTATTTCTCCCCCCCCCCCCTCCCCCCCCACCCCCCCCCCCCCCCCCCCCTCCCCCTCCCCCTTTTGTTGATTTTCCTAGTTTTCCCAATTTTTTGAACTACAAAAAGGCCATTCACCTAGAAACCATCGATTCAATGACGGGTCATAAATGGCCTTTGTATGTCGCCTCTACAATATTTTCGATCTACCTTATGCATTTTATTTATGGACATATTTCTTGTTAAGAAAATGTAAAAATAGGTTAAAATTACTACTAAAAGGCTCTAGACACACACAACTCTTAATAAAAAGGTTTAAAAGCACTGTTAAACCACGATATATAAGACTTCCATTGGTATGTCTCCATACCAAATTGTGTATGGGGTCTTGCCATTTGCAGGTAGTGCTATAGCATAAATCCATGTGGGAAATAAGGAATCTTAAGTTGGATTGCGGTGCCGCATAGACTCAAAGAGTAAATTAGTTGAATCTACTTGATAAGTTTGGACTAAAATCCTGTGAAAGTGATGCCTTGTATAAAGAGAAGATGAATAAGTACCATGATCAAAGGATTGAAAAGCAAGAATTTATAGTTGTAGATCTTGTGCTTCTATGTGACACTAGGTTGCCTATATCTACGGGCACAGGATCAAGAACCAGTGGTCGGACCAAATTCTACTAAAAAAGTCTTCCACCATGAGAGGGGAGACTTTAAATAGGAAGGACAACAAATTCAGGGACATGGAAGAGGACCCAAACTTTATATGGGAAGTGTAGAGAGTGTGCAACAAGAGGTTGAGGCATATTATCTTAATGAAGTCTGAGTAATCAAGAGTTCTATGTTGTGCTACAACTATAAATCAAGCACTACATGGGAGGAAACTCAAGGTATAAAATCTAGCCAACCATAAGTTTAAATTCATGTCAAGTAGCTTTAATTTGTTTATTTGATTTCTTATACTAGAGCAGTTTGTTGCTAATGTTTAGTTTTAGTATTTGATAGATATAGAATAGAGTTCGTGTCTAAAAAGTGTTCATAAAATACAAAAAATAATAGCATAATTGTTGTTACTTGTGCAAGAGCTTAAGTCAAATTTCTACAGATAATGGTCCGGTGGAGAGGTCTATTGACCCCATCAACAGTCAGTCCACCAATCAATTGACCGTGAATGGCGTCAGTAGATCCCAAGTTAGTACCTAATTTTCTCTAAGTCAAATAGTGATTGACGATCACCATTTATGGACCATCAATGATTCATGGACCATAGCTGGGGTCTATTGGATCCAAACATTTTTATCTTGATGACCCGACACGAAATCTCTTATTTAAAAATGCCACCAGGTCAAATATTAACCCCACTTCTATTTGTACCCCAAAACCGTTTCTTGAATCCCATAACCTCTATAACATCTCCAAAGATATCATAACAGTACATTAATACCAGACCAAATCTCCATCTCCCTTAACTTTCAACGTCTCTCATACAAAAACTCACCATCTCAGCCACACGTTTGGTGTTGCGGTTTTGGCGGGTGACACATTCTTCTCTCTGGTAGTGGAATCATTAGTGCCATCACCAATCAAACGTCCTATTTTTTTGTAAGGTAATAAGACTTTATCTCAGTTTCAAATTTGATTCATAGATTGAATATAAGAAGTTGGGAGTCAGATCTTGCCCATAGGGGTTTGTTTACTCAAAAAGCATGATAGAACTAAAATTGTGAACACCCTTGGCATAATCGATAATATTTTTGTCTAACTCTATTAAACGTAAAATATGTGTTTAAGTTTAAAATGTATGTTCCGATGTAGGGTTCCATAGTTTGTATAAAACAATCGTAAACATTGATGAATTGGAACCCTAAGAATGATGAACTAGAATAGGATATATTGAAATACATCACTAGACTAGGAGAATGTTGAAAATAATTAAAAAAATTGACTTTTATTTTAAAGAAGTTGAAATGTGGCACATGCCTCATACACTAGACCCTATGTATGGACCATCAATCAAGAGATGGACCATTGATTGGGTCCATTAATTGATACTCAAAGAAAACTAACGAATGTGAAATGATAGATGTAGACTACAGTCCGAGTGGTTATCGACGAACCATTCTGTACACCTTTGATTTCTATCAGAGGCTAATACTTTTGGACCTTTGATCCACAAAGCGGTTCCATGGACCGTAGATAAGTCTATAGATTGCCAACCCCCATCTTAAATGACAACTAAAGCCAATGTCAGTAATTTTTTTATTTTATTCTTTTTCTTCCCTCTTTGTTTTAAAATTATTTTGAGTGTATATTTAGTTAGTTTTGGTACTAATAACCCTTTCACATGACTATGGTACCCAAGAGGCAAGTGGTATACACAATGGGAAAATCAAAGTTGACCGCGCCAACTCTATGGTTGATCATAGAAGGAACAAATTAAGAGAGGGATGAAGCTACCCCCGAGCCCAAGGGAATCACTCACTGACCGCAGGTCACTAGGGGCACCCCTCGGAAGGTGAACTCTGAAGTAACTACTTCCTCCTAGTATGATAAGGAGCGCAATATGGTCGTGTCACAATCAAATCTGCTTCCAGTTCTTAGGGTGGTTCCATATCTAGCTCCAAGTCATCTAATGTTCAAGCTCTAGGTTTATCAATTGTTCAGGGTCTAAGTTGGACAATGCTTCCTTCTCCTATTCTAAATGAACACAACATGGGGAACCACGAATAAGAAGCATTGTAGAATGAGGCTACTAGCTCGGAAGCAGCACAAGAACAAAGAACAGATGATCCTACTGGAATGGCCGGTTAGCCAAATATATAGTGTGTTGAGGGTAAATGGTAGTTTTATCTATATGCAAAGATATTGAATGATAGGGAGAGAATATACTGATTGATCACTGAGGATCGTCGAGTCCTCACAAGGAGATTCCATACAGTGCCAGAGCTATACATATTCTTCAACCTCCACAAGTGAGACTGGATACCTTGGGACCTTGGTACATACAATGAGGATATTATGTGTGAATTCTATGTTTTCTATGCTGCCACTCTATAAGTGTTGATTTCCAAGTGAGCCTAGCCCGCAAAACAGGACCTTTTCATTTCCACCGTTGTGCTGAGCTATGGGATTAAACATCTCAATAGGACACCATCGACCGATTATGGATTATGGCTAGACTATAGATCCAGAATGCCGCCCTACATACCCCAAACGAGACTCACGATTTAGAGGCTGTAACATAGTTGGGCTTTGTGACAGTTTAGGAGTAAATGGCTGAGAATGTGGAAGTTATTAAAGTTGTGTTTATCCCAATACATTGCGACGGATATCGAGCTTGCAAAGTTGGTCATAGCCTTCGAGGGGGCATCAGAAAAGTCATGTTAAGTTTTATCGCCTAATTTTTATGGTTGTTGGTGCGGGAAAAATCTCACCCATGAAAGCCAAAAACAAAGTCACAGGGATATGGCAGTCATGGTTGAAGCAATGCTAGTGGGTCAGAGATTAATTTTTCTCATATGATTCTAGAAATACTCACGTCAGGGAAATCAAGACCTCTTCGACTTACCCCTTTCTTTATTTAATTTTCCAGGTGTGCAAGGATTCTGCAGTGCCGATCTAGCACTGTTATTAATTGATTCACCCGATTGGGACATTGGATATAGGACTCATCATAAATTAGGCTAATGTGAGGAACCTCTTGAAGTCTAATTCATTTTACCTTATGTATATATAGGGTCTGTGTATTGATTTTGATGGTTTTGTATAATGTTAATCAGGAATGATGTTCAAACGCGAAATTAAAGAGACAACTAAAAGAGTGCAGTAAAGGGCATCCACGGAGAAAATCAACTGATAGTAGATCTATGTCGATGGGTATAGTAGATGGGCAGCCTAGGCAATGGATGAAATCAAGGAAATTTGGTCAAGTGTTGAACTATGACAAGCATTAACTCTCCGTCGATTGATTGATCGACCGTACTTATAAACCGTAGAATGAGACTGCAATTTTTCTAGTACATGATTTTTTAAGATTCTATGTATGGAATCATGGAGAGATATTGAAGGACCGTTGATTCACTCACTGACCCTACTGGTGGTCCATCGTTTGATTCAGAGATGGTAGACATTGGATGCTGAAATAGTTTGTATGTCCTTGTTGACGCAAGGACGACGGATTTGATTGTGAAGTCCCTAAAAAAAAAAAGTTAGTCTCGTGAATTCAAGAGTGCCTGAAAAAACTTTCCATATTTTGTTTCCTTTTTAATTAAGAGTTTGGTTTCTATATATCGGGAGTGTAACCCTCATTTTTGGGGTTGGTGCACTATCCTGATATATGTGTGAGAATTTTGGAGCATTAGTTCTGAAAAAGTTAGAACCACTATTGATTTCTTGCAGTTGAATTGAACATTTGCACGGTTGATATTAAGTTGTGGATTCTAGGTTTGTATTTTCATTACGGAAGTTACTAACTTCTTTCATCTAAAGAATAATTGGATTTATGCTGTGGGTAACTAAATCAACAAGTTAGGGTATGTAGAAAACCATGAGAGCTTAACAACATAAAGTAGAATAGAAATCTTTATAATTTTTGCATGCATTGATACATCTTTCTCCCAAAGTATTTAGCGGCTTGGAAAATGTTTAAAAACTCATCTTGTTGCTCCGTGCGACTTTTCGAACAAAGACGCCGTAGTTAAAGAAAAGAATTGTAAACTAAATTAATTGATACTACCTACTCATACTCTAGTGTCATGGAAGAGGGTGAAAATACAAGCATACATCGACAAGATGTCTAATATAAAGTACAAGTAGTTTAGAAAATTATTCACACATAGCCGGACCAAGGTGTTAGGTGAAATTATTTAGATGCTGGACCAATGATTTAAAGAGGCATAACTTATCACTTTGCATGGATTAGACTAGGAAGAGATTTCAATTACTAGGAGTACCGCGTTATGAGCTTGTGGAGAACACATATACCCTAGTTACTTTCTCATATTGATAAGTACCAAAGTTAATTCGTGCTTACCTGATATTTATTTAATCTTAGGAATTTGTTTTACAACCCCCGCCCCATTTACTTACTTTTTTCGGAAATACCTTGAGTAAACAAGTATGATTATGGATTAAAGTTAAGTCTAAATAATGTTCCTAGTGGGATTAACCCAACCTACTAGTTGGGTTCTTTACTTGATAACGATCGTTTATTCTTCTTTAGGTAGGTGTAATTTAATTGGAGAACCTGCTCATATTATGCTTCTATATTTCGACAGCAATAAGATCCATGGATTGTTGATTCTTGGGAAAACCGTTACATCATAACTGATGCTCGCAACTCAGCCACTTCTCAAGACTACCATGAACCCGAATAGATCTCAATGGGAAATGGTAATACCATTACCATTTCTCACATGGGTAATACTCACTTATTTGTATCTAATAAAAGCATCGAATACACACTTGATAACCCTTGCTCAAAAAACATTAAAAAAGAATTTTCTTTCTGTCTTAGGACTGTTGTAATGACAAACAAAAAAATCTCTGGATTTTTCTCTTAATTTTCGTCTGGAAGACCTTGTACTATGGGTGCGCCTCTTGGCTAGATTGACTACTGGGGGGCCTATGGTGTGCGAGCAGAACAAAGATGCCCGCGTTGTACGACGAGGCTAGACGAGACTTACAAGCATTAGATCAAACTCCATAATCTAGTCGTCGTGAATCCTATAACTTGTGCATCCAGACGATGGGGGACTTCAAATCTCATCGTGTACACAAACTGAGAGAAGTTTCCAATTTCATTTTGATTCAAAATTTCTTTGAGTATTGTAATTATTGACAATTAAAATAAATGCATGGTGGCCTTTTTCTGAAAAAATATAGTGGGACGTGCAAAAGTACGCAATGTATCTCAGTGATTATGGGGACCTTCCTTCGTGTATCCCCCTGATAGAAAATGTTATTATGCATATTTTGTTGGTCAATTCTAAAATATATATTGATATTTACTCTGAAAAATAAAAGTAAACTTCCAGATGTTATAAAAGTCTACATTCGTGACGTGAACGTAGATTTAATACAAAATTTGTCTCATTTTATACTAATGGTGTTGGTGAATTAGAAGGATTATCTCATATTTGAAAACACAGGGTATTGAACGTCTTGTTTCACCTCCATATAGAACTCAACGTGTAGTTGTAGTTGAACAACGTCATACACATGTTGTTGAAACTGCCAAAACCTTAATTCATCAAGCCTCTCTTCCCCAGAATTATTCGAGTTTTGCGTGCCATTCAGCCATTTATCTCATTCACAAAATACCCTCAAATACCTTAAACAATAACTTCCCCATGAAATACATTTCAAGGAAATTTTGGGCATCGACCATATAATAAAAGAAGATTCATACCTGGGTACTTCCAAAAAATATTGCTTCCACTAGTGCTTTGATCCAATTTCGTAAAAAATAATTTTCTCAACGGATGTTTTAATTGTTGAGAATAATTTTCGTTTGTCAAAATATTTTCTCTCATTTATCAAATTTTCAATTTTAATCATGGGATAATACTATGAAGGAAACAAATCAGAGTTTCACATGTGAAGCTATAAATTTAAAATGGATATTCCTCTGGGCTGAAATTAATCAACAAGGTTCTGGAAATTTTAGTTACATTTTCAGCTTCTTTTACATTGGATTACACGTTAGTTCTTAGGGGAATTCCATGGTGCATTCAAAACACTTTAGGTGCATTTTCATGGATTCGTTTAGCAAAGATACTATCACTCGAATCAGACACATTTCTTTGCATATGAACATCACGATTTACCCCAACATATGTACTTGAAATTAAAGAACTAACATGCCTTTTCAATTCCTAATCCTTAGCCAATAGACATGGCAACACACCCAAACGCACCTAGTTACATTTTAAAAAAAACATCAACATAAGTTACATAATTTTGAACATACATATAAACACATTAGCATCACAAAAACACATTTTATCCCTAATCTTGTATGAGCAAACATAACCAACGTATGATTCAATTGGAGCTAGTGACAGGAACATGAAACGTGGAAAAATCCTAGTTTTCAGACTGAATATACTGAACTTTAAGGGGTCTCTTAGAAAAGGGACGAAGCGAGAAGAGAACCCATACCATATTGACGTTCAAAACTCAACTTGATTCCCAAATAACTACTCCAAATACACGTCCAATAGAAAAAATTCAACACCAAAGTCGACGAACAATCTTCTCTTTGCCTACGTGATTGATTTCGTTGATTGTTTTTTATCTTTTGTGGTGAGTTCTTCAAGTGTGAAGAACTTTATATATATTTCTGTTCTTGAAGTTATTTTTGCATAGAGAACGTTAAATAGAAGAGAGATTGAACGTGTGTTGAGAGATAGACGTGAGAGGAGAGATTTATGTAAGGCTTAGGAGTCTAGTTTAGGACTTAGTCAAATAAGGTTTAGTTAAATTTTAAAAATATTATTTCCCTTTTATTTTTAACTCATCCAATAAATAATAAATATTAATTTATTACATTAATTTACCAACTTAAATAAAAAAATAATTTAAATCATCGTTTCCACCTAGGTTCGAACCCGGGTGGAGCAAGACTTCACTCTAAGAACCAATTTTCGTCCCTCTCTACCTAAAACCCTCCACCGTATTAATTAAATAATTAATTATATATTTATGGTAATTATTATATTACCCTTAGCCTGGAAAAAGACCATTTTACCCCTAGACCCTCCAAACCTGAGATTTTCACTTTTTAAGTCCTCTAAAGACTCATTAGAGTAAATCTTCGTATTCGAGAGCCCTACATGGATGGACCCAACCTTTTATAGATCAAATGAATCCCCAAGTTAGTTGGCTTGGTTGTAGAAAGGGTTCAAAGGTCTAGTTCTACGTGCATCGATCCATGTGAACCCGGTTTAATCATAGGAATTTTTTGTCATATTAAACATTACTAAGCATATACATTTTTATGGTTGTTACAATATTCCCCTTGTTCAAAAGCATCACTTTTTTCTTATGAACTTTTTCCTTTAACTCAGGCAAGATAGGGTCGTAGTCTTGCATACGTTTTATTTATCACACTCATGGTGATTAAGCTCCATTCATCACCACTATCTTCCTTTTGTTGAATCCATTCATCGAACTCCCGATCATGCAAGTCTACTCACAACTTTTTTCTAACTGAATCCTACCTTCCTAGAATGGGTGATACTACACATAGATAACGTACTCAAGGCATTCACAACAACATTAGTCTCATCTGCATGGTAAAGAATTCTCATATCACAATCTTTGAGTAATTCTAACCACACTATCAGTCTAAGATGTAACTCTTTCTAACTAAACACAAACTGAAGACTTTGGTGAACAATGACCACATCCTCATGAACACCATAAAGAAAATGACGCCATATTTTCAAGAAAAATACTACAACAAAAAACACTAAGTTATGACTTGTATAATTCTTTTCATAAAATTATAAATCTCTCTCTTAGTGTCATTTTTTATGGCAGAATAGAGATAGGACGAGTATCTGGAATGATGTTGATGCCGAAGTCTATTTCCATCTGAGGAGGGACTCCAGGAAGATTATCTTAAAAGTATTTTGGAAAATTTTTACTACTGAAATTGACTTGATGGGAGGTATCTCAAAAATAGAGTCATGAACTTGAGGACTAAGTCATAAATACAACCCTTCGAAACTATGTTTGTCGCCTTGAGGTAAAAATTTAAACGACCCTTAGGCAATGTTGAACTAATACTCCACTCTAAAACTAACTCATTTGGAATGTCAAACTTGAATACTTGAGTTCTACAATTAACTAAATTATAACATGGTTATAATTAGTCCATAGAAAGAATTAGATCAAAATCCACCATGTGTAACTCAATCAAATCAGTCATGATTGTGTTTTTATTCATTGGTATACGACAATCAAGATAGTCTCTCTATGCTAGAATTGAATCACCAATATGTGTAGAAACAATAAATGGTTCACTAAGTTGCTCAAGAATACCATCAAAACTCAGAGCAACGTAAGGATTTACAAAGTATAAATTCACCCCTAGATGTATCGAAGCATATATAGTAACGTCAAAGACATGGATCATACCAATGACAACATCTAATGAATAATCTTTCTCTTGGTGACTAACAATAGCCCATAAATAGTTTGTTCATCTACATATACCCTTTCCTTGTATGTTCTTTCGACACTCATTCAAAAATTGACCCTCTTCTCCACACTTGAAGCAAACTTCTTTCCCATCACCAAATATACCTTGGTGGTGCTACCACACCTAGCACATGCAGCACCCTTAATACTACTTTGATCCATAATGCATTTATAATATGTAGGCTTAGCTCTTAGACCCTGAGAATTATAAATATTGTATTCACCTTTGTTCTTAGTTGTACGCATACTAGCAGATGATGGAGTTGGTCTCTTCTTTTTCTCTAGGAGGAATGACCAGTTGAAATTCCACTTTTGCTGCCTGAATCATTCCCTGTTGTCTTAGACCTCTTATTCTTAAATTCTTCTCTATCCTTCACCTTATCCTCCTCAACTTGTTTTACATGGATCATAAGCCTTGCTAGGTCAATATCCCCTATCAGCATAGTTGTATTGCCTTCCTTTCTTGACCGACAAAACAGAAATACTCATCCTGGTCTGAACGTCAGCAACCATCTTCGGAGCATAGCAAGAAACTTGTGCAAACTTCAAATTGTACTGATGAACACTCATAGAATCCGGATTAAGGGTGAGAAACTCTTATCTTTGCCTCTCGCAAATCTCGGTTAACGAAACTCCCCATGAGGGGTCTCTCAAACACAGCTTAACTCACTATTTGTGCATCATAAACCTTATTCTTCTTTCATTAATCAAACCTAATTCAAGTGACACCCTTCCTTTGCTATGCAACTAGTTCCACCCTCTCCACCTCATCAATAAGTATCACATCAAATATCCTTTTTAGCTCTTTAATGAAGTTCTCCTGACTCTCATTGACACTTGAACCTTTGAAGCTTTGGGGTTCATCCATAAAAGCTCATGGATCTTTGAAATATCATCCACTCCTTGTCGATTATCTGTCAGCCCAACTTTATAGGTCAGAAATAGATAATACCAACGGATAACTTCACGGAATTCAGCATGGGTGACCTCTTATTGAGGTGTCACTTCTTTTGAATTAATTAAGTACCCTTTGCTCTCCTCGACATTTCTTTTAGTAGGGCGACATCTGACAACTTTTCTTGGAGGCATGAGTCTATCAAAACACAAGCAAGCACAAATTAGAATGAAACTTTTTAGAGATCAAACTCTAACGCACGAAATGAGTACGAAAGAAGTGGAGGAATTCCTAAATGTTGTAGCCTGCTAATTGTGGATGTGATGAACTTTATACCAATAACTAAGAATCTACAGACACGCCTTCATAGACTCTCTAGGACCCTTGAACACTATGCTCTGATACTAATTTTGTTTTCCCCATCCCTACACCCTAAATGTGGCCGACTCTGGAAGATCATTTCCTGCACCACAAAACCCTTTCTATCTTTCTTAATTCATCGAAAACCTCAAAACATTAATACAATGATAAAATTGCACTTACGCAATTGCATAAAAGATAACTTAGAACCTTTTTTAACAAAAATATTCAAATTAGAAAAATGGAAACTTAAGTATTAGTATTTAATGAATGACAACGTAAACACAACTTACACCTAATGTCACGACCCAATTAGTCGGGATTGGCACCCACCCAAACCCACTGGTGGGAGAACCACTACAACCAACCAACTAAGTAAATAATCTAAATCTAAGGTATTTAATATGTGCAAGAAAGTTAAATAAACTAATTTTTTTTGAAAATACACCTATAACCTAAAAGTCATTGTACTAATACTAAACTAACAACAAGACTAAGAACAAGGGATACAACCTTAAAAGTAACAACAACTTAAGCAATAGTCTGAGTCGGAAAAAAGTAAAATTAAACAAACAGAACTGAAGAATGCCTTGAAGAACTATCTCACCCTTGAATTGAAACTGTCATTGATATTCTAAACGAGATCTGTCAGTAGTCGCATTAAGATGCCCTGTACTCAACAAAAGTAAGAGCAAGTGCACAATCAGTACAACCCCATTGTGTACCGGTAGGATCATGTTGCTACTCCAATAGTATAACATGAAAGACTCTATACATCATTATGACATATGAATAAATAGCAAAATACTCAATACAATTATAAGAATCAACATCATAATTCACATGCTTTATCACATAGTTGCTCCTCTCACGGAACATAATGTCAATCATTTAGTATGTCAAAATGTTGAAATTTGACCAAATTATTACGTCGGAACATGGCAACCGGTCCCTGTTATCATGCTGGAGCGTGGAAATACAATCCATTTTTTATGTAAAATGTGGGAACTGATCCCAAAAATCATGCTAGAATATGGCAATCCGATCCAATTTTTATGTTGGAATGTGGCAACCGATCCCAATTAGCGTGCCTGATTGTAGTAATCTGATCCCAATGAAAAATAAGAAGAACACATCAAAATAATATATTTGAGTCATGATTTCAATTTTAACATCTATGATAAATATTAAAACATGCATATATATACAATTATCATAATGAAGAGAGAACAAGTATATATCACACAATCATAAAATCACAACCATCACCTACCTCGAATCAAACCATGAATCCCTAAGGCACTTGAATCTTCACTTTCTGGATACTTTCTTCTTGTTCTAGGGCTACAAAAAATTGATATACACAAAGTTCAAAAACCAAAGAGTTAAGTATTCTGTTTATAACAAATCTTATAACCCTGAACAAAACTCAAGATCATAATACCCAAAGTAGGGTTTTTTCCAACATAATACATATATCAAAATCCTTCCCTAGAAATAATAACCCAAGAAAATAGGTTCTACGGATTTGAGGAATTAAAACCTTACCTTTAGCCTAAATATGGTGAAAAGCTATTAAGAACTTATATAGGGTTGACTCCTTAGTCCTAAAAGTTAAAGAAATATCCAATAGGGTCGTCTTACAATTTATAAGCGACTTTAAAAGCCATTCTGTCCTACTCCAAAGGACCCATCCTGATGCAGCAGCACCACACAAGCATCCTAAATCCAGCTACAGCGGAGTCACCATGGACAGAATGTACCTATTCATGAAAAAATCAATTTCAGGAGTTCTACTTGTCAAAATTACATTATGAAAAGTACTACGGGTTCCTTATCGTCTTAGATATCCTTTTATGTAATAAAATCCACAATCGTATCTTTTATTCATTACTAGATTTTTCCTACACCTTAATGAATCTAATTTCTTCCAAATATGGATTAGTTTTTGTAATTCCAAGCTACTACGAAAGAGTTTTCTGGACCCAATTCTTTCTTCATTAACCTTTCCATAACAGCGGAATCAGGTTATTACCACTAATTATCTATCTATGAATCCTCTAATAAATGAGATGGATGTCGGGACAACACCCCCAATCATCCTAAACTGAAAAATAAAACTAATAATAATGAAAAAAGAGTTCTTCAAAATGCAATCAGGCTCACCAATTGACTCTAAGCTTCTCACTAGATCAACGTTACGATGGATATTGGCCCTAGTTACTATTTTCCACGTTATAATACGATGCAATTCAACTGGCATTCGTACATTGAATGTACTAGTATGCGAGTTTGAATGTCAAAATAACATAGGATTGAAAGAAATTATTAAAGAAACACTTACTTTGGCTCTTCTCAACTTATCAATATTCAACCGAACTAATTTTGTTATAAAGTAGTTTAAAACCAGAACAATAAAAGGAATAGGAAAACTGCTTAAAACATGATGTCCATTCATAATCATAATATAATAAAGACTTACCATGCATCCTCTCAAATTCTATTTCTGCGATGCATGAATGAAATCTCATACCCCTATTCATACTAAGAAGAACCCCTTGAGTAATAATGCAATTACTGTTGTGGGAATCTCTAATTGACAACCATTACTCAAAAGCTATAGTGATAATACAACATTATAAGGCCCACGCCGCCCGATCATCCTACACCTTATGTGAGAATATAAACTTCTTAACTTAGTGGATGCACTAGCTTAACTTAAATAATCAGCTAAAAAGTATAACCCTTTAATGCCCATCATGGTTATATGGTTTATGGATACTTGAGTTAATGTGAACTCACATCCCTAGATCAGTGCTCAAGACTACTCCAAACAAATATACTTAGCCAATATATTTAAACAAAATTCTTTCTTTAGTTTGAAATAATTATTCAAAACTAAGCATTAAAGATCTATTGTGGAATCAATATTCCCTTTATTTCTAAAATGTGAAAACATTTTTAATTCTTAGGGAATAGACCTCATATACATCTTTTATGAAGATACTTCAACCTTTACTCTTTACTCATCTTGAACTTAAAGTATTTAAAACAAAATTATAATATTTGTAAAAGACCTTTTGAAAAAAAAATATTCATGAACCTCAGTTGAATTTACTCTTAACATTACTTGACTTGACTCTTAACTTTACTTTAATTGACTCTTAACTTTCCTTCAATTGAATTATGGATTCAAGGAACTAAGATTTGTGATAGGAAAGGTCTCTTGATGTTTACAAATGATTTCGAATAGTTAAACTTTAGAAAATTTAAGAAATCACCGTGTTTGAACATGTCTGCGACGCGGAGATGCTCCAAAAAAATTATTCGCAAAACTTCATCTTAAGACAAACGAGTGTGTGTCTTGTCTACGACGTGGAGCAACTTTATTCCTTGTGAGGTTTTTCTTCTTCCTTTTCAAGCCCCAATTCGCCTAAACTCAAATATTTTCCTCAAATTCATTTTAGATCCCGATACCCAAAATATATAATCAAGAACCTAAGTCCAAACAACTCTAAATTTCAATGGAAAGATCTTATAAACTCCACAATTCAACCAAATTCAAGAACAACATTCAAATTTAAAAACTCATGTCAATAATATCAACTTTCAAAACTCTTTTAGGGCAAAATGCGCCGAACTAATCATGTTCGGTGCGTGGGTTAATTAACCAAACTCCATGAGAGACTCATAAACCTTGTAGGATCAAAATCTTGAAGAAATTTGCAATCAAAACCGATCGTTCTTGACGAATCTTTCTTGTCCTTTTCTCCTTTCTCTTGTGTTCTTTCTCCAAAAACCCTAACTCTATTTTTAAAAAGCCTTAATTGAACTAACTCAGCTTTAACCCCAATTAATTTAGTAAAAATTAATTTTATCAATTGGTTAAGGAAAATGACAAATTACCTTTTTAATTTTTTGATTGGACATGTCCTTAATCCAATAGCTCAACTTCTAAAGGGCATAACTCACTCATCCGAACTCAAAATTTTGCAAATTTGGCAGAGTTGGAAGGATTGTTCCAAGGTCTTTCTAACCATGTCTTGAAATACGCCTAATGCATCCTAAGCTGGAGTTTTGGCTGTTTTAAGTTGACCAAAGAATCACATTTTCCCAACTTGAGTAAATTTCAAGATTTTAATTTTTTTTTTCTAAAAATGACCGATTTCCCAATTAACCTTTTCTATTTTTATTTAAAATTATGGTAGATGTTACAAATAAATACGATTAAGTGTATCTAGATAGTCATTAATTACCAAGGATATTTAAACACCATCAATATCTATTAAAAATCAATAACAACAATTTTATTTTCTTTCACCATTTATGGAAACAAACGAATGAAGTAAATCCTCTTTCTTTTATTAAGAAACTAAGATGTTTTTTTCTATTTTACACTATAAAGTAAAAAATGATTTATCCCTAAACTGAAAAAAATACTAACAACCCTTTTCTTTTTCGAACACGATCAATTAATCTAACATAATAGTGGCCGCAAATATATTAGCAGATGCTTTGAATTATAACATTTAATTTGTATAAGCAGGAATTAACCCTATCATAATTAATCAAAGATTGTACCACTAAAAATTTGTAATTGCATTCCTCTTTTTAATTATAATTTTTTTCGTTGCAACTTATTTAACTCCCCATGTTTGAATTACCGACACCAATTAATTCAATCCAACTTCTGGAAAATGTAATCAATTGGTTAGTTTAATTCTTTATCGTTATGCTTAAATTAATTAATGTGACAGTTATACATATAATCCACCTGCAAGATTTCAGGTGACTACTTATAATCAACCATAAATGGGTGTCTCTTGTTTCAATATCCCAGAGATTGCTTCACCATTAACTAATTGGATTTCCCGAATGTAGATTTTTGTATTATCCATTCATAGGATATATGATTTCATGATAACGTCTCAACCTTTTAATAGGACTTGAAATAATAACGGGGGTGGAAAGAATAGTACACATATGATAATGACTACATCAAGATTAAGAGCTTAAGCTCATACAATAAACTAGAGAAATTATTTCTGGAAAATCAGAACCTAAATACATATCTGAATTCGGTCTGTTCAAAACATTCAAATTGTACCAACACAAGAAGTTGGAAGTTTACCATTTATTAAATAAAGATTGAATTATATTTAATATCGAGTTATAATCATCAAGATATTTACCCAACCTCATCTTTGATTGTGAACATCTAATTTATAACTTATAAGAACTGACAATTTGACTTCCGCTTATGAGTTAACAACGTCATAACCAAAAATTGTCTACTATATAAGTAACAGACAAACATGTAAACAGAATGATCAATTCAAACAAAGAATTTATTGTAATAATTAACTTGAAATGTAAAGTTTTTACAAGTGATCAAAATGAATGCTACGACCGAAGCATATGTTAAAGTATATCCCAAAAATCACCCACTTATACTTATAACCATGCATGTAAAATGTTAACACCCATTATATCCACTTGCTTATCAAAAGACTTCTAAGGTAAGTGATCTTAGGCATATTTATATGCCTAGAAACCTAATAATACCCGCATTTAAACAAAGATTAAGTTTCATTGATGTTATTTTATAGTTTTATCGAGTCTTTTAATTGTATATATGCTAACAAACATGATTTGTGGCATATGTGAGTTTGAAAGAAGAAACATACACTTAAATGGGCATTGAGAATCACGAGAGGGCCCAAGTAAAAAAAAAACAAGAAAGACTAATGAAGAAATGCAATGCAAATTTAATTTGTATCCTATATGCGTCACAGAGCAGAATTGTATTTTTGGTTGCAAATTGAAATGGGACAGAACAAGTTGTGTCCCCTCCGCATGGATAAGAGGGAATATTGAATTTTTGTGGGATTGACCATCCAAGTAAGTGTGGTTTGTGTAGTAGCCACATCACAAACAAGGGGAAAATTCTCAAACCTATGTTTAAGAACCACCTCCATGTCGCGTAATAGGTTGCCAGCTTTTGCCGTTTCAACTTCATTATAAATTGACTCAAATCATTTTCATTTATTTTTCTTTTCTTTATCTTTGAAGAAAAAAATTTGGAGTTATTTCATCAGTTTTTAGGGTTCTTTCCTGATCTCTTGTATTTCTAATCTCTTTATGATATTTAAACTTTGTTTGATTGAAAATATGACTATGAGTAGTTAATTCCCTAGTTCTATGGTTGTGCCTACAATCTAATTGTAATTTATTGAGTTTTTATGGTTTTTCATTGACTATCATATAAATCTTTATTATGTTCTTGTTTTTCATCTTTCATGCATGATCACCATTAAAATAAACATATTGCCAGAATTGAACGAGAGAGAGGAATAAGAGGATAGAATGTGGGGGCAATCGGAGCATGATTTTCTTGTAATAATTAGATATAATTTTATGAAGGGATAAACCTAGAAACCATGCTTTGTCATAATACAAGAATAAATTTTAATGCTCGACACTTGGACATTCCTTTGTCCTGCCCATTACGTCCAATGTGTGTTATAATAATCATCGACGATTAGAGGTCGGGACATAACAATCATTATTTGGTATTTCATCTTCCTTCACAGTAAATTGGTGATAGCCTGATCAAGGGTTGATCATTCATAAGTAACTCTCTCATTGAATTTGATACAAAAAATCATCTATATATGAAAGATGATACTTTTTGTTGATGGTAACCTTTTTCAATTGTTTGTAGTTAATACACATGTGAATGAACCATCTTTATTGTGAAAAAATCAAAAGTTTAGCTCCCCGTGGAGAGATACTAAATCGGATGAAACCCTTATCATACAAATCTTCTAGTTTTAGCATTAAATCTTTAGATTCTGCCAGAACCATACAGTAAGGATCAGTAGAAATAGGTTGCGTATTGAAGAGAAGTTCAATACCGAAGTCTACTTCCTTTTTGGGAGGAACACGGATTTGATCATCTTGGAATACTCACGCAAATTCATTTACAATGGGGACCGATTCAAAAATAGGGGATTTAGAATTTGCATTCCTAATTCGTATAAGATTATATATGCAACCCTTAGAAATCATTTTTCTAGATTTAAGACAAGAAACAATCTAACTCTTAGTTATAGAATTTCCAGCTTTCTACTATAGGATGTGCTTATTCGGAAATTGAAACTTAACCATTCGAGTTCGACATTCAACCGAAGATTAACAAGAATTTACCCAATCTATACAAAGATTAACATCAAAATATAAAATATGAAACTCTTAACGGTCAACATAAGTAAGTCTGTGGTAAAAGAATACATGACAATTATATCGACTCTCTTAGTAATAGTGGATTCACCAATAGGAGAAAAGATATAAAAAGAGTCTAACAACATATCCACATAAATGTCCAATCTCGTAGACACATATGGCGTCAAAAAACACAAAGTAGCACCGCAATCAAGCAAAGCATAAAATCAATATGAATGAATTTCAACATACCGGTAATTAAATGGGGAGAACTCTCTTGCTCTTATCAAGTTTGAAGTGAAAAAATATGGGTTATTCTTTGGAGAATATGAACCCGAACAACTAGGTGGAGATTACCTACCATCTCTTTCTTTAGCAGAAATTGATGGAAATCACTTATCTTGTTAAAGATATTCCTACAACAAAAATAGTCATCTATATTGGCTAAACATTTACCATTTATCATCCACACCTAGTACAAGTAGACAAAGAAGATCGACTATCATTTCCTCATTAGGGATTAGGCTCAGACATCCTATCTTTGTTCCCTTTGGTACCACAAAAAAAGAGGAAGCATTAATCAGGAAGACATTTTCGAAATCTAGAACACCCCTGTCCATTGGACTCAAATGTTAAATACCATCACTGGTGTTTTCCTACACCCCTCGTTCCACAAAGATCTTTACTCAATCTCGTCTTCTTTTATTTGTTGAACATGTGTCATTAAACGAGAGATATACATTCCCCTTTATGAGCATGGTGGTATGACTTCTTGACCACACGTTGAACACATCCTAAATCATTTAGGGGTCGATTGTGACTGTTTAGAGTGTACCGCATAGTTTGATGATGCAATTATAGTTATGCAAAGCTTCGGTATGCAGGTACTAGATACGCGAATTTTAATTATGCAGGGATTGGTTATTTAGGGTTTGGATTCGTTTCATGTAAAGATTAATCCTTGTCTCCACTAAATAATTAAGAAAAATAAATTCCCTTCTATAATTATCTGGACCGTTATTTTTTTTTTTAGATGTTTCAAAGGCTATAAAAATAAAATACGATAACATATTTCAGTACATTAATATCTTATTTTAAACGTAATGTTTTTTTTTTAAAATATTTTTTAATATGTTTGTATATATTGATTGTACATTTTTTATAATAGCTAAATATATTATGTCTAAGTTTCTAACCTAAAACAAAATAATAAATATATGTTTACTTAAATAAGTTGATATATATTTAATAATATATACCCCTTCATATATGATTAACATATGTCCCAACAACATACATACAATTCAATTTGTAATATCAATAAAATATTACATTTGGATTTCGAATGAAAACAGGAAAAAGATTATTTGTGATTTAAAAAAAAGGAAAATTTAGAAATATATCTCTGAACTATCATTAATGGTATCTATATACCCTCCATAATACTTTTTGAACTCTTATGCCCCTACTATCCCATTTTTGGAGTGTGTATATCCTTTGGACAAATGGAGGAGCACATTTCACTATCTTAACAACTTATCCAAAATTTATTTAATTTGTATTTCCATTTAAAAAATTGAAACGAATAATAAAATACCCACCCGAATAATATTGGATCGGACCAAAATAACCAAAACCCAATAGACCACCTTTTTTTATTTCTTCCTTTCTAGCAGATAATCCACTGGAGGTTTTCCTTTGTTTATTGGTAAAGTCTCATATTACATTCTACAAATTAAGATATTCTCATAAAAACAACATTTAATAAGATTCCCTATTTTTTTAATAGAATAAAGAATAAAACTGAGTTAAAAACTCATTCATTCCCAGCCTACAAATTAGCTATGGGATACAAAGTATCGTCTTGAGACCTCCATTGTTAAAGCTCTGTAAAGAGAGCTAGAAGTATGTTTGTTCATATCCTGAGATATTTTTTTTGTCTGATTTATGACTTGATATTTTATATTTCTCATTGTAATGTTATTGTTGAATGTATTGTTGATTTTCAGATTTTCACAAATCTGTTTTCTTGGCTTTCAGCCCTACAATCTTCATTAAACATTTCTGCTATGTAAAAAAGTTATTGAGTTCTGCAACTATAAATTCATTCCAAGGTCGCTGTTTGGTTCGTCTGAGGTGTTGTGGCCAGGTTCGAATTTAAGTGTACAATTAGGGTCACCGTGGTTATCGGCAACTCGAATATATCATTGTAGCCATTCTTAAATTGATATTAGATATTAGCTAATGGCACCGATTCACTAAATGAGAAGATGGTTCACTAGTTGGAGGGATAATTATCAAATGGGAAGTCGTTGTTCGAATCCATCCAAGCGTTTTATTTGCCCCTTTATTTTTATTTTTTAAAAAGAACAGGTGTATTTTATTACTTCATAATAAAAGACTTCCTTTAACTTTTACTTATCCAATGGATAAAATAGAAGAAACAATATATTTCGGTTAATTGTCTTCTCTTTAGAGAATAAAAATAACTTTAATTTACTTTAATTTATTAACAAATCATGTCGGGTGTCCATGATTTTTGTAATATTGCATTATTTTTTCACTTATTTAATTATCATTTTTGAGTTTCTTATTTTATTTTATTTTCGTTCACTTTAGTGTAAAACTAAGAGAATCAAAAGAAAGAATGGTTAATAGACAAGTGAAAAAAATATATTGGAACAATTTTTTTTGGGCTATATTGGAGTTTAAATATCATTTTTTTTTTGTTTGCTATATTGAAAATATTTTTTCTAATCTATAATATTGTATGACGTCTATGATAAATTTACAAAAACTGTTAAAGACATAAATTAACCACTAAAATAAGAATATGACAAGGATCAAATATACCCCTATATTAATTTTTAAAACAAATTAATTTGTGTATTTATTAGAGGAATAGTGTATAGGTGGCCATTTATATGAAATTCAGGGAATATATGAATCACTTCCATTTCATAACAAAGTTCATATCAACTCTAAATTTGAAAATTT
Source organism: Solanum habrochaites (assembly GCA_027704765.1). Taxonomy (NCBI): domain Eukaryota; kingdom Viridiplantae; phylum Streptophyta; class Magnoliopsida; order Solanales; family Solanaceae; genus Solanum; species Solanum habrochaites. The sequence goes on along the minus strand of JAKWJA010002499.1, from coordinate 23,897,111 downwards.
GAGGGCTATATTAGACTATTTCTCCTGCAATTTTAAATGTTGTTTTTAATGTAATACTGCACGCATCTTCTTGAAATGCTGGATTCGCCTCAGGTTTAACTGATTTCGCTGAAGCAAGGGAGGTTAGTTTTGATAGTAGTTACAGATGGCTTCGTATTTGGAGCTTTGCTAGAGAAGAAGTAGTCGATGTAGTTCTTTGTGTGACTAGTTCTTGGACAAGAGAAGAAAGGAAAAATTAGATTAAAAATTGGTGCAGTACTAAAATTATTTGGGTGGGGTTCTATTTATTCGGTTATATTTTATTTATTGGGGATAAAAATTAAATAAATTTTTGATAGATTCTTAAGATCGTGACAAAGGGTATAAACGTTCCAAAAATTAGACGGTAGGGGCATCATAGTTCTAAAAGTATAACGAATGGCATTTAGATATCCTTTACAATAATTCTGGAGTATATTTATCTGTTTTTTCCCTTAAAAAAATTAGGAAAATTTTATAGTTAGGTAAAGATATAAACAAAAAAAATAAATTAATAGAGGTAATGTGTAATTTATTATTTTAATATATGTATAGCTAATACCTGCATAAGTTATTTCACCTTCTATCGTGCATAACCTATATATAGATTTTATCTTAAGTTAATTAGGGATCAATTATGCAAGACTAGAAAAAACACGACCAAACACCGCATAAAATTACTACATGAAATAGTTTTATACAATATTTGAAATCCTACCAACCAGACATGTTATATTTTATATTGCTTCTTTCTCCAGCCTATGTAGATTTCTAGCAAACACATTAAAACGTACGGAGTAGAAAAGTACCATACAACAGACAGACCATCAAAGTTGTTCCGTATTCGCATAAAGACACCTTAACTTTCAAATGTCCTATTACCATCTTACCCCACCTAAACTATTAATTTCTTTTTAAATGGGCCTTTTGACCCATTATTTCTCATCTATGTAGTGGCGCATGTTGCTCAACTTCCCTACCCAAACCCTACCACGACCCTATTCTTTAAAAGAAGTCATCTTCTCCCATTTCTTTTCTTCTCTGTTTGGCTTGCAACCTCAAGACATTTTCTTAGAATTGCCCTTTTACTTATAACAACAACTATAAAATGAATTTATCATCACATGAGCTTTAAACTCTTTAAATAAAGATATTTTATATGAAATTTATTTAAAATTATTTGAAATTTTTATTAATATTCTTTTTATATTATTGTAATAGAAAATTCAATTAAATAAAATCCCAAATACATCTATATTTTGTTTTTAAACAAAATATCAAAATTATTACATTTTTGTAAAAAAGGCAACACCAATACAACACCTATTAAATTCAGATTCCATTCATGACCCAAACAAACAACAGACCAATAACGACATATTTAATCATTTAAATCTACAACTTTCATTCATTTAATCGTATGCAATGATCAAACTTCCTCTGTTTCAACTATTTTTTAACTCGCACACTTTTTTAAATCCTTATTCATTAATACTCCTTCGGACCTCCTTCAAACACAAAATCTAGGGCTGTTTTTAACGTTAAATCGGAACACTTTTTTGGGTATTTTGATTTCGATATTTAATTTTTTCGTTCCATTTCCCGGATGTCTGTTTTAAATTTTTGGCATCTCGGAATGTGTTTTTGTATTTATCATCATTATTTTAGATAGAAATATATATATATATATATACATACATGTATGTATGTATTCATTTACCTTTTAAGTTTTACATCTTTTTAGACTTAGAAAATTAAAATATACAAGTGCCATCTAGCATTAGGGCTTCGACTTATTTTTTCTTTTTTTCCACTTTTCCCCTCACTTTTTAGATTCCAACTACCCATTTTTCAAGCAAAACCAGTCACCAAGCAATCACCGCCACCAGCGACCGCCACGACCACAGTAACAAAAAGTGTCACGACCAGGAAAAGAACCAGTGCTACGATCATAACTATCAATAAGAAACTAATGAGTCAACGACCATCAATTTCAACAGCGACCATTAGTATTTTTCATATTTATGTGTGAATTGTGAAATTGATTTTTGTACAAAAAAAAATTAAATTAAATTAACAAAACTAAAATAATTTGGTTATTTGTTCATTAAACCTATTGGAAGAACTAAAAACCAAAGAATAAATCGAAACTAAACCAAATTATCAAATACCCAACCTCCTATGTGAATCTATACATTTTTTTAAGAGAAAATTTCCAATCCCTTTTCATTTTTTTTCTTCGTTTATTCATTTAAAGTTAGATTTGGATAAATAAAAACGAAGATCTGAGAGGACTTTTCATTATAAATTGTTCCATGAAAATGGATATGAAGATATAAAAATATATGAACATAAATGTTTAAATACACGTGAAATGGGGTAGTAATGTTTATTTCTTATCTAAATTACTAATGATTCATTTCCATGTTTATATAATTTATTTTGTTTTCAATTTTTGGAATTATTTTTGAAAAGGAAAATTATGGTGGAGATTACAAAATGGGGATCAAACTCTTACCTACAATGCAAAAATTCAGGTAATTAACTAACTAAGATACCAAATTTTCTCTTAATACATTAGTTTCTTAGTTTAACAATTTGTTTAGTTATTTTTATAAAGTGTTATCATTCCTTGTACATTATATAAATCATCCAAGAAATTTGTTGCTTGTGTGGAAAAGCATCATTCACCACGATATAATGGTGACGTGATTCATGCTCTTATAAATGCACCTTCTCTCCAATTGAGTACCATAATTATAACATGATCCTAACTAGGGACCTAAGTGGCCCAACCTAAAAGATAACTCACTGATCTTTTTCATCTTCGACACTATGACTCGAGACAGACTCTACTCGCCCTTAATTCTCATTCTTGCACTTGTGTGATCTTACTATATGATTCCCAAACTGAGATCTAAACTTGACCCGACTCAATCAGATGTAAGTATCAAGGAGAGATCCTGGTATGAATATGTATATTTATCCTCAATGCGAGATTAGAGTCTGAATAAGGTCTTGAGTCAACTTCGTATCTTAGGTCATGGTTGGTGTCGGTGGTCTAGTTTTACTGTATGGCATAAACATGTTGAGGATCAAGCTTTTGGGTTGAGTCGAGGTCAGGGTGAGGTGTGTGTGTCCAGATCAGGGTAGATTGTTATTCTTTCTCTTTATTTCCTTGGTTTGTTATTTTGTGCTAGTTGTTAACTTACAATATTATTATAACAACTTTATAATTAAAATAACGGTTGAAACTCATTTTAACCGCAACTTTGTTTTAACTTATCAAACTCCCTTTAAAACTTTTTAAAATAATCAAACCCCCACACCGTTTATCTATGCATTGTCTATTTTTATCCTTGTTATATCAATATAGGGTAATGCCTCTTTGAAATATTTATAATTTAATTTTTTAACATTTTAAGTTTCACTACACGAAACTTGAATTTTAAGGAAAATTAATTAACTAAGGAAGACAAATCACTTTATTATAAGTACATTTACAACGACAAAACAAATTCAAGTCATCAAAATCAATTTCTAGTTAAATATTTACAAGGGTAGGCATCGGGTTCTTAAAATATATATTACCTCGTCTTTAAAACACCTAGGACCTAGACCATCATAAGTAGAACCCACACTAACTCTCTGGTGGAAAAACCATTACTACAATCCAAATTAAGCAATTTCACTAAGAACAACACAATTAAAGCTATGGAAGAAGGTTTAAAAAACATAACTATCTTATTAAACGATTTACAATAACTCCCAAGTCTAACGAAAACAAATAACCTCAAACACTAATTGCCGAAATAACAATCTCACACCTGAAAGTCAATGCACCAAAAATCTAATTAACAAGTCTAAGAAAGTCTGTATAACCCAATCTAAATAACATAATTATATGAAGAACTTCCATAAGTCTGATGGAAATAGACTAACCAAAAAAGAGAACTCATTGCAGCCTGGAAAAACTAGATCACCCTTGAATTCGATTCAATCACTAATCTTGTCAATGTGGTTTGTCAATAGTCGCCTTTAGATGTCATTTACTCAACAAAGAAAGAGCAAGTGCATTATCAGTAAACAACAACAATGTACTGGTAGGATCACACGACTTTCACACTAAGAGCAATATAAAAAAGTCATTACAACATATTTAACAGTCATACACTGAACATATACAATATTAATATCATTTTAGGATTAATGTACAATTCCACATTTCCATAGTATGCATACATGACACGACATTGGTCTTCTAACGAATCTCATACTAAAATACTTAGTGTACCTGATCGTGACATCCGTTCAAAAAAAATTTTGGGCACGTGAAATATGATCCTTGTCAGTGTGTTTGAAAGTGACACTCGTTCCGTTCAACATACCACAATAACCTTACAATGTATATTCTCACATTCATACAATTAATACATGCTATATAGTTATTCTTATATATTCATTTGCGATTAGTGTGATCAATAATGCAACATTCAATCCAATGAGAGAATTACTAACATATATACCACAAGCATGAAATCACAATCATCACCTACGTCGAACAATCTGATCCCCTAAGAAGTTTGATTTTTCGTCTTTTTCGAATTCTTTCCCTGATTGTTCTTGGTCGACCACAACTCAAATAAAGTGTTCACTGATCAATAAACGAAGCATAATTACGCAAATTCGAATAAAATTAATCAAACCTTGGACATATCCTTGATTCCCATACAAATTTTAGGAAATTTCACCATAATTCTCAGATCAAAACCCTCCTCTGTTGATCATTACCCAAGAAACTATGTTCTACGGATCTGTAAATGGAATTGTGAATAAAACCTTTACCTTTGGTGATAGAAGAGGGGATAAAATTCATGAAATATCCATAGGTAATTCTTTAGCTTTCAAGATCAAATATTGCAAAATAATAATGTTTTTGGGGGGTTTTCGACTTAAATCACAACAGTCATGATGTGGCAGCCCAATCCCGCTACATTGATCTCACCCTGGTGGGATTAATCCCACCCTTGTGGCTTTCTTGGAGACACAAAATAAAATTAAAAGGTCCGAACCCCTATTTCACTACACACCTTCATCCCATGACAATCCAAAAATAATCGTTCCTGCTAAGATCAATTTTAAGAATTCTACTCGTCCAAATTTAATTCCGTAAAGTCATATGGTTTCCTTGAAATCTTAGCTATCTACTCATATGGTAAAATTCACTATTAGACCTCCCGCTCACACCAGATTTCTTTATATCTTACTAAATCCAATTTCGTCTAAATTTGGACTAGGTTGCGAAATTCCAAGTTACAACAAAAATGTTTTCCAGCCTAAAACTTATCCCCATTAGTTTTTCTATAACAATGGGAGAAGGTCGTTACAAAAACCAAACCAATTAATTAATAAAAAAATTGTTAACTTTTCCTTTTGTATCATCCCTGTCACCAACTTATAACTCACCCATGCAAAAGAAAAAATCAAGTCCTATAAAAATTAATATGGTTAAATAAAATTATGGAAACAAAGAGGATTGACTTTGATGATACTCAGAAATGGAAAATGATTATCAAAAAATTCAAATTATATCGTCGAGGTTGGCAACAAATCCATCAATGAGCATATGGGAAGCACAATGTGGTAAATGCTTAAAATGAGGAAAAATCATCATCACTTGAAGAAGTTTTGAAGAAATAAATACGTAGGTTTTTGTTAAAGACAACTTAACTAAGACAGCAAACCAATGTTTTCTTGGTGATTTAACATCAATATGTAGGCGGTGGATTTCTATCACAACATGGAAGACTTTACAAGTGCTATCCGGCTCTTCCATACAAATAAATCCTTCGTTCATGTCTTCACGGAGTAATGACTATATCTAAGCCCAGACATCATCATCATGAAAAAAAATGGACCTATTATAGTCCAACGCTGTCTAAAATCCCGTTCTATCTTTGTCGGATTCAACACTACGTGTTCGGAGGGCCCTTTTTCCTTTCTTTAAAAAGATTCTTTGGGTTGGTTGAAATCGCAGTCTCAAATTTCAATTTATCAGTAAAGAATTTATGGATAATACCTACCCACTACTAGTTTTTTTACCCACTCTAACATGGGGGTAGCAAAAGATATCACAATGCTCCTTCAACCTTTTGTGAGGAAAGGAATTTTAATTTTGACTTAATGTGTTACTATTTAACACCTTCATGTTTTTGATTTTGACAAGAAAGAGAGTAGAGAGAATCGGTTGGGAATGTTGTGCGACCACTACCAGTCAACGACCAGGTCCCCCTTGACACAGCAAGAAACAGTGCGGAAGATTACACCTTAAATACACAACACAAGCAGTTTACGTGGAACCCGCCTTGCTCAAGGAAAGTAAAACCATGCCTGTTGGCACAGGATTTACAACCGTCTTGTCACTCATCTTCCGCAAGCCAAAAGCGAAACCCCGGTTTACAACAATGTGAGAAAAAGTTATTAATCTCCACGATCAAGTATCTAACCTATTTACTTGGAAGAGCCTAAAGCGGATACCGAACACCGCCCACTAAACCACCTAATTCTAGATGACATAGAAAAATGGACTAAGCCACAAAACAATGTTGCCCACTAAATCAGTTAGCCTTAAATTGATTTAGACTTTCAAACCCAAAACAAATATCTGAAATCTTTATGATTAGGAAACACATTTTCAATGTAAAATTACAATAGACACAAAGCTCTAAATACAACAAAGAATTCTTCCTTACTCCTATCAGTTCCCTCTGTTGAGTGTGACGCAAATGTTCTCCCTTGATAGGCCTTCCTGTTCAAGCTTGTGAATTTTTTCTGAGAAAATTCAAGTTTTATTTGCCAAGTCCTGAATTTGGTTTTGTTTGGAAAGAGAAATATAAATGCCCACAAATTCGTTGAAGTGATCCCATTGGCTTTGGAAGGCCTGCTGTGTGGAAAAGCTGTGGCCACCTACCGCCAAACAAGAGATGACAAAGCTTTTCTTCTTGATGCTGTTCTTTCCGTCTTTTCACGTCAACGTCTTGCTGGTAACCCGAGGGGTCCCCTTGCTTGCGGGAACAGGTTCCCTTGCCAGAACGTCTATTAGAGTTCTTGAAAGGCTTGTTGGCCTGACTTCCTTTCTTTGGATGGAATGAATATAAATGGTGTTTTTGCCATGCTAAAGTATCAACATAAAGAGTTTTATCCGTTGGACAAACACCCTCCCTCCATTCTGCTTGGTGTAGGTACACTGACAAAGCCTTACACCCTCTGACGTGACAGCTTTAACAGCTGTAACCAATGATGTATTTGAAATGGAGGAACTCCCCTGCCCTGGTAAACCAGGTCCCTGCATTAGTTGAGATACTGCAAACATACAATCTCGGATCCGCTCTTTTCTTATTGGTGTAGAATTAGTGCACTTGTCAAACACCCCTGAACAAATGACAAGCTTTTTATGACTGTCCCCATTTGTAAATCTGGACCGAGAGCAACTCTGCCAGGAACCACAGGTCCCCGATTTGTGGTGGATCACTCAAAAACAACCTAGAATATAACTTTTCCTTCCCCCCTCTTTTAGATTGAATGCAAACACAATAGACCTCACATACGGAGGTTTATCCATTCAATCTTATTGTCAGCAGTTCCGCCATCACAAGGATTTTTGGTTCCTTTGTTAGATCGATAAGTGTGTTAAAATCACATCAAAACTTCATATCAAAGTTTTTCGAGCTATCATCTTAACCTAGCTTCGAACTAAACATTTCCTTCCTCCCCCCTTTTTGATGATAACATACTTCTTCAATCAGTTTCCCCCTATCAAAAGAATTCTTGGGGTAACTAGAGTTTTAAATCATGCCCTAAAGGTTTTGTTCAAATCACATCAAAATATCACATAGCATTTGTTCTTCCTTTTTGATGGATGACCTACTTATTCCATCAGTTCCCCTGCCCCCTAATCACAAAGAATTCGTGGGGTACTTGGAGTTTAATCACCCTAAAGTTATTGGTCAATCCATCAAAACATCAACATATTATCTTCCCCCCCCCTTTTTTGATGATGACCAAACATCTTCTTCCCCGTTATCGACCGGACCAGGTCCTCGTCAAGGTAGCAAAGATTTCTTCCCCCTTCAGCATGACCATATCTCTTTCAAGTATCTTTCTACCATTTTGATTCTCCCTATCGATGTGACCAATGTCTCTTCAGCAGTTATAACTTCTATTGAATCTCATACCATTTACCTTAACAACTTTCCCCCTTTTGACATCATAAAAACGGGTTAAAAGCAGTAGACCCAGTTGACAGCTATAGTTTCTTTGAAATCATGGCCACTTTGGGCAACACAGAGCATTAGCAAAAAGGCTAAGTAATGAGACAATTCAGTATAACAAGACATTAACATCCATAACAAAATTAGTTATCACAGCATTGGCCCATGTCTGATTACAATAACCCCAAACAATGGCCCACGAGATAAATAAGGACTTAAATAGAGCGGTTGGGAAAGAGAAATGGAAGATTTAGAGCCAAAGGGATTGAAAGAATAGAATTAGTAGACATATCCCTACCTAAGATTTTCAGAATCTTCCTCTTGCGTACACTTGAGGATGTGCAAACCACAACCGTTCTTTTTCAAGGCCTTTACTTTAACCTTCAGGGCTTCCAATTTTTTTAAATTTTTTTTTTGGTAATAACCTTACCTTGGGTCCCTCTGAGTAGTGTTTTTTTTTGTTTTCAGAAGCTGACTTTTTAAACACCCTTTTTAGTAATTCCCAGTTAAACACGAGCAACTGTAATAGCTTCCAAACACAGCCTGAGTTTTTTCCATAACAGAAAGATTGGTAACACAAACACTTCAGGTCTTCGAGATAATTGATCAACAATTGAGGAACCAAAAATATTTTCTTTTTTTTTACAACAACCTTCCGCTTCGAAATTTGAGCTCTTAGAAATATAACTTCCCTCCTTTTTTGAGCATCATCTTTTTCCACTTCTTCTTTCATTTTTTTTCCATGGAGGAGCAAAATCCCCTCTTCCCTCCTTCATCACACTTAAACTTTTTCCATCAAAGAATTTTCTCCAGCCCAGATCAAGGGATTAACAAATTTGAAGTTGTGTTTGAAAAGAATAGAAAAGAAAAATTTTGGAAGCAAAAACCTGATATTTTGGAAGACAACCTCCAATTTTTTCTGGGGACATAGAAAGAAATATGGAATTAAAGAAAGAGAAACTAAGGTATCAAGTTGGTCACTCAAAAGATGAGACAACAGCAGATTCCCTGAGGACAGACCTGTGGCCCATTTCAAATGGTTTTCCTCATGCATAATTCAAACTGCAATTTTTAAGATTGCTAAAACTTCGAGAACGGACCGTGCCCTCTCTTTATTTTTTTGGAATGTCCTTGGCCTAGATCTAATTCCGTGAACCTCCTCCCTTTTTTCTTCATCCCCTTTTCCATGTGTGTTTTAAACCTACAAAAGGTATGAAACTTGAATTTGCTAAAACATACATACCGAAAAGCGAAAAAGGATAACCCTGCTTGCTCCCTTTTTTCATTAGTCATTACAAGATTGATTGCCTTCAGATAGGATCCATTCAAGAAGGTTTTTTAAGCATTTCCATCATCATCTTGATTAATTTTTCAACCAGAGTTTTATGAGCTTCAAGATGTTTTCCCCCCCTGATCCACAAAGTTGAGACCAACCATCAAGCTGCACTTGCTACATTTTTAATTACCAATTCCGGTAACCGGTCAGTTGATGAAAGAAGCAATTGAATCTTGCCTTTTTAAATTTCACATGAGTGAAAGATCAGCCGCAATAACACATCATCCACCTTCCAGGTACTTCCAATCTATTCAGCTTTATACGTTAGCATAATCAAAACCACCATCATGTACTTACAATCAAAAGTCTCGCGAATGGAATAGAATCTGACCCATGTCCCTCTATCTTTCTTCTCTTCTTTCAAATGACTTAAGAATTTGTTTTTTCTCATCAGCCTTCAAAAAATATTTTACTTTGTACTGAGTCAGAGTCCTTGAAAAACCAGATTTACAGCATCCAGCTTCCTAGTTAGTGGCCCAAGAAGTAATGAATTGTCCCCCTATACATACAAACCACACAATTATGGAACTCTTTCCCGCAGCTTCTTGAAACTGGCCCAGGTTCTTTCTTTTGCCTTCAGACATCAATGGACCCCTGAAATGTTTTTGGTATCTTTTTTCTTCTGTAGCTAAGCTCCTCTATATTAAAATTCGACTGGTCAATGCTTAGAGCTTCAGTAAAATTCATCCACTTGACTTCCTTTCTGACAAAGCTTTTCATGGTGGGGTCGTTAATCTGTGTAGCTCTCTCTTGAAGACATTGTTGAGGAAGAAACTTGGACAACCGATCAACTTGTTGGTGGATCGACCTATCGAAGTTTTGCTTTTCTTTCAACCTGCTCTTGATTCGCTTCTTCATTCTCACCTTCAAATTCACATTTCAGTTTTGAACTGCAATCATCGTTTTGTTTCAGCACTTTCTAGAGGGGACCCAGGTCCGTTTAACAGTTCATCATCTGCATCTCTTCCTTTGTCCATTTTTGCATATTTATTTTTATGCAGACCTGGACCCGGTCCCCTGACACGGTTTGTGCACAAGCAACACTCATGACACGTCTCCTTAACATAAAAAAACCTCAGCCATTCAAACCTTGAGCATTAGCATGAAGTTTCGTGAATACTATCACAATGATGAGGCAGTTAAAACATATAATCAATATACTGTTTGTTCTTGCATCTTTTTTCTTCAAAAAATCCATCGCCCGAGAGAGCAAGTTTGTGACAAAACAGTTATCCTATCAAGAACGTTAGCTTCATTTCATTCATCACAAATCTACACCAAATGTTGTCGCGTTTTCTGGCCCATTCGCCAAAGACAACACCCCACCTTGAAGTGTCTTTGAGAGAGAGGGAAAGTTTTGGGGTAACTTCTTAATCATTGGTGGTTTTTTGGGAGTCACATTCTACTTTTTATAAACAAACACTGACTGCTTTTTGCTTTCCCTCTCTTCCGCAACCGAATTACTTGTTTAAGACTTAGGAACCCAACTTTTCAAACAGAGTTTCCCAATAACTGTCAAAAGGCTTACCAAGAACCCCTTTCCCTGTCCAAGGGGGCAAAGTGTTCTTGCTAAAACAGATGCCGAGACCAGGTCCCTTGCGATCTGTTTCCCACATTCCTGTCCGATCCTGACAATTTAAGCAATGAAGACCAGGTCCCCCTTTCTTTTCTTTTCCTAATTATTTTCAGATCGGACAAACGTCCAACTTTCTTTCCCTTTAGCTCTTTTTCAGCTGTTTTGGAATAATTGATTGAGAACGACTTCCCTTCAAATTTTTCCAAATTGGACAATCTTTCGTATGAAAGTTTTCCATCTCGAGAAACAAATTTCTCAAGACACAGATTTGTCAGCAATCAGGACCACTTTTTGCTTCGAGGATGTAAGAGATTTTAATCTTTTGTCACACAGCCTAACCCTCTTCTTACTGTTGTTGTCTTGAACCAATCAAATTTGTAAGAATCTTAGAAGGAAAGTTGGGTCCATTTGGAGATTTTTTTGCAGTTCCTCTTTTACACGGACTCATGTCCCTCTCTAACTCAACATTTCTTTCTAATGCAATTTTTGGTCCCTTCATTTCTCAAGCAGTGTGCACATCTTATTCTCTTCCCCAAGCTTCCAGCTGCAAGTTTGCTTGCCCTCATTCTTTCCATTAAAGTTTTATTAGTTTTACCACCGTTCCCCCTTTCCATCTTTTTTGCTTCAGTTTCTAGATTTTCCAGCTTTCTAGAACAAGCCAATTTGACTTTTTAATATCAAGATATTTTGGGCAACTAAGTGCAATTTTTTCCATCTTGGAGATATCTAAAGAACTGTTTGCTTATAGGATCCTTCTCACTTGTCAACTCACTTATCAAATCAAAGTAAAATACAATGCCAAGCTTTCTCAACTTGCTAGTAGAAAAGGTCAATTCAAAGTTTTTTGCTTGAAATAAGATGAGTACCTTTTCATACAAGAATCTTTCCTCGTCTGCTTTGCCATGAAAAAACATTATCTGTGGTTTTTCCAGAATCAATCTGAATCACTTGAGGATTTTTTCCCCCATGCAGCATTCTTCTCTTTTTATTGCCCCCCCGAAGAGACTGTCTCTTTCTGCTTATCTTGGGACAAGACCTGGTCCCTTTCTTTTGTCTTTTACTTCTGCAGTTCTTGACATAGGAATTTTTCTTCAAGACATGAGCTCATCTGTTATGTTTAGAGAATCTGGTGCGCACGCTTCCATGAATGAGTTCAAACCATACAATTCCATGGGGAAATCTTCAAACTAAATTAGAAAGATATCTACTTAGATTTTCCTTATTTTCCCTCAAGTGCCATCCGAGAGTTGTTTTCTAACATATCCCAAATTTCTTACTGATTCACAGAATGAAATCAGATTCGATATTCAATTATACTAAGGCCAGCAAAACTCAATACTTTTCCCTTGCTTTAATGATTTTTTTCTGACTATAGTCTGTCAGAGTCATTACAATTGGTTTTTTCTAGTTTTGGGAAATTACTCCTTGTGACCTCTCCAACTTTTAACCTCATAAGTTTTGGCAACATAAGGAACTTTCCATATGACATCCCTACTTTCACTGTTTCCCTCAGCCCACTAGAATAAGGTCTCTCACATCCGTCTCTTCCAATATTTATAGAGCTTACGATCAAACAGTGGAGGGTCTTATGGGAGACATTTCTTTTCTTTGCTTATCCAGTAGTGATGCCATTTTCTTTTCTTCGTAGGAACTTTCCTCTCTTGTGTGAAGCAGATAGCATAGCACCTGCTCATACCACTTTGTTTGGAATGTGTGGCGACCCACTACCAGTCAACCGGACCAGGTCCCTGACAAAAAAGGAACAGTGGCCCTGAAGATTAAACAATATAAAGAACAACAACACAAGCAAGTTTTACCTGGGAAACCTCCTTGCCTCCAGGGAGTAAAACCAACACTTTTTGCACAGATTTACAACGTCCTTTCACTAATCCTTCTCAAGCAAAGCGAAACCCGTTAACAAAACCATGTTCGAAAAAGTTTAATCCTCACTATCAAGTAATCTACCTATTACTTTTTTGAAGAGCCCTAAAGCTGATACAACACCGCCCACTAAACCACCTAACTCTAGATGACCCAAGAGAATTTGACTAAGCACCAACCAATGTTGCCCACTAAATCAGTTAGCCTTTAACTGATTTTACGACTTTTACAAACCCAAAACAATTTCTGAAATCCTTTATAGATTAGGAGAACAAAAATTTACAATGTAAGTTACATAGACCAAGCGCTAAATACAACAAACTATTTCCTTCTTTAACTCTAATCCATGTCCCTTCCTGTTGAGTTTAGAAATTTTTTGCTTCCTTGAAGATGTCCCTTCCTGTTCAATCTTGTGAATTTCCTTGAGAAAACATCCAAAGTTTAATTTCATTGCAAGTCTTTGAATTTGGTGTTTGTTGGTGGAAAGAGATCAATATAAGTCCCTCCCACAAATTCGTTGAAGTGATCCCCATTGGGCCTAAGGCCTGCCTGTTTGGAAAACTGTGGCAATTACCAGCAGCATCTGAGATGAAAACAAGTTTTTTCGACAGCTGGCCTTTGTCCGTCCCCTTTTCACGTCACATTCTTGCTGGTACCCCCAGGTTTAACCTTGCCCTTGCGGGAACCAGGTTTCCTTTGCAAACTTCTATATGAGTTCTTGAAAGGCTTGTTGGCCTGACCATCCTTCTTTGAATAGATATATAAATGGTGTTTTTTTGCAAATGCTAAAAGTATCAACATAACAATAGTTATTATCCCGTTGGACAAACACCCTCCTCCCTTCGCTGATTGTGGTAGTAACACTGCGCCTTACCACCCTCTGTACGTGACAGCATTTACAACTGTAAACCATTAATGTTTTGAGTGGAGGAAAACTCTGCCTGGGTAAAACGAGGTCCCCCCTCATTATTGAGAATACGAAACCATCCAATCTCATCCGCTCTTCGTTATTGGTGTAAAGGATATTGCAAACTTTTTCCACCTACCACCCTGAACATGACAGCTTTTATGACTGTACCTCCATTTGTTAATCTGGAACTAGCAGCACTGCTGCCAAAGGAAACCAGGTCCCCCCCCCCTCATTGTGGTGAGGATCATCAAAACACCCTCGAATATAACATAATAGTTATCCTCATAATTGTGGGAAGTAGTGGAAGAATGAAATTTTAATAATTTAATACCTGAACTCGATATTTATGAACAAAATACGCATTTACCTGTGAAAGGAGTGTGTGTTTTTTTCAATGAAGGAGTGAAATTATAAGAACCCATTTCAGAGTAATGTTTCCTAAGGTATAATTCTCTCTTGAATCCATATGGACTTTAGGAAAACTGGGACCATTAATAACTCAAGTTTGACAAGATTCACAGGCAATATGCATTAGGTTTGAATCACAGACCATCCGGTTTGTTTCCAGACGTTTATCAATAGGGGTATTTCAAAAGATTCTTACTCTGAATTTCTCAGCTTCTTCCCTGTTTCGGCACAAATCCTCTATTGCAAAAAAGCATACTAACACTATGTTTCAACATATATTCCACTGCCCTGGAATTTTTTGTGTTTGCCCACACTCGACAATGACTTTGTAGTCTTGAAGATTCATTTAACCTTTTTTTTTGGTGGGAAAAGGGAAATCCAATCCATTCCTCTTCATCATTTGAATGAATCTTTTTACCAAATAAAAATAATAAGTCCCCCCAATAAAATTAATAACCTCTTATTATTTTTTTTGAAGCCTCCTACTTCTAGGAATAACTAAAAAAATAACAACACTCAGTAATTATTTTAAATCTTTTAATTACCTAAGTCATAATTAACTAAGAATATCGTGCAATATATTGACTTTGGGTAGAATTTCCTAAGAGGTAAACAAATTACCTGACACACTACAAATATACATAACTTTTTTTCTTTTTCATTTCTTATGTGTTGTGATAGATTTTGTGGATAGAGGTAATTAATATAAAAAAGAAAAAAATCACTGTTTTTTTTTTTTTTTTAATATTTTTTTCTTTTTTAAAACTTTAAGAAACTGAATATTATCGTTTGTTCGTTAATACTAAAAATTAATTCTAACGACCGGAAATTTTTTGTCGCTAAAATGTACTTATCACGATGGGATTTATCTTTTCCCTTCTTCCTTCAAAAGTGGGTCCCGTTAAACAGTCCAAGTTTTCTTTTACGTGGTGTTCCAAGGTTCCCATTTTAGAGAGGCTACTGAACATTACGACCCAACCTGGCATTTTCCTCCCTCTGTTTATATTTAGAGAACAAAGACATTACCTTATAAATGATGTGAACTGAATTACAGATACCAATCCACCATGCTGCACCATAAAATAGTAAGCTTCCAACGCTTGATGCTATCCCTGAGGTCCTTGTGATGGGCGGAGTGACACTGAGCAATCAATACTTTTTGTGTGTTACATTATGGTTAACACTACAGACCCTTATCACTCGGGTTGATCTATGTGATAAAGTAGATGGTGCATCACCAGATATGACAGCCTTGAAAGCTTGTTTAGGAAGGTTGGGGAGGGATGTGCCATCCTTGAAACCTCTACCAACACTCCTTGCTTTGGGGGTTGTGGTTACCCCTAAAGATTGATCCTGCCACACAATGCCTAGAGTGGATGTGTCTCAACTCTAGACTTAGAGAGTGCTAGATGAGGTTGATGAGGACAATATTCTGGAGAATTTGGAGGAGTTTGGTGTGGATGAATAGCAGAGTGTGAAGGCTATTGTAGAGCTAAATAGTTATGAGGAGTCAATCATGCATCATACTCTAAAGCTATCCTATTAGGAGGTCTCTGAGATTGATTCGAGTGGGGCCCCCTTCTTTCAAAGTTAAACCCTCCTCCAGATTACCATTCTCATAATGCATAAGGTTGATAAAATGTCCTCCACAGTGAGCCAATAGGAAATTCCCAAGAAAATGCATTGTGGTCCAGAGGGAATTTTTATCCACTTCATTTGTGCAAATTATATCCACATTTAGGACATTGCAGATTTCTTTTTTGTCGGGTGTGGTCCTTTTATAATTACCCTTTTTATTTTTCATTTTAAATTTGAACAATAATTAATTTTGCTCCTTCTTTATTTGAATATTAATTCCTTTAATACATTTTTGTCTTTTGGTTTTGGTTTGTGATTATATCCAGTAATAAAATTTCTCTTTTATCATCAATAAGCCTAATAGGTTTTTGAAAAATGTTTTTAGTGATTATTTGAAATCATTGAGGATATTTTGCACTAATTTTTGAATATTTGACTATAAATCAAGATCAATATTGATTTATTGGATTGTGATTTTTATGAGAGATGTGTTCGTGTTTGTTTTGCAAGGAAATTTATATTTCACAACTCTTGCATGTTATTTTAGCATTCTATTGTGACCAGTCTCTTATTGTCATGTCTTGCAATGATCAATGCACGCAATCTTAATTTTGTTATGTTTTTTTTTGCAATAATTGTATTCGAAGTGTCTTTTGTGGTGAAGAGTTGTTTAAAATCATGTATGTAGATTCCTAGTAATTGCCTTGTTAGTATAATTCTTTAAGCTGTAAAAAAATGATCTTGTGCACAAGTTTTGAGAGTTAGCCTATATCTTCATATTTATTTTTTGACTACCTTGTGAGTGTTTGCAACCATGTAATGCCCAACCATTTTTGAGACTCCCTAAAAAGTTTTTTTCGCCAACCCTTCTCAAAACCTCTTGAATAAAAAATGTCCATACTTCTCAGTCTTAATTTTTTGAAGAATTTATTAATTTTAATATAAAACAGAGGCTAGAAGACAAAGTTGTGTTTGTGGTAAAGATATAGAAGAGATACCATGTGAAAAATATAGAATGATTACACTCTTTGGTTAAAAAAATGAAAAAGAAGGGAGATCTCTTCATAGGTTAAAAAAATGTGTTCAAAGGCGATTCAATGATTGGCATACTAACATGAGGTAGTAAAATTTGTCTCCCAATAAAATGGATAAGAAATGATTGTTGTGAATTATTTGAGTTGAGTCTCTTGGTCAAAATACGAAATAGTATGACATAACATGAAGATGAAACATCAATTCTTTGAAAAGGTGAACTCAATAAGATAAATTGACCATACCCTATACCCTACAATCCTAAAAAAAGTCCCTTATGATCTTTCTAAAATCGGGTGATGTAATTAATTGAAAATATGGGTTAGCTTATAGGATGAAACATGTATGTTTCCACACCCCGAGCCTACACCCTAGAAGTGGCTAGCACTCAAAGACCATCGCTGCCCGTGAGCGGACCCTTGGTATGACTTATTTTAACCAGCCCTAAGACTTTAACTAATTAAAAATAGTTCATTTTGAATAACTAATGAATATAACGTTGGAAAAAAAAGCAACCACTTAATTAAGCCTCATAAGAAAAATTGCAATACAAAGATGAGAGAATCAAAACTAACTGACTGAATGTCTATGAAGCATCTATAATAAAAAGGGATGTTGGGAAAGGAACCCAATCATCCTAACAATTGAAAACAAAGACAATAACTGAATGATAAAGATGTTATACGAAATGCAAGGATGCTCACCACTCACTCAAAGTGCTCGACTTGATCAACGAAGGGCTGGTTGATGATGCTCCTTTTTACCTGCGTTTGCATCATAAGACGGAGCAGGACAACTGGCATGAGTTAAACTTGAAATCTAACGAGTATGCAATGTTGAAATCCCTCAAAATAACTTTCCGCATGAAAATGATTAAGAACGAACACTTACGTTGGATCTTCTAAACTCATGAATATCTTGACTGAATATAAAGCAATCAGACATATAAAAGCTTATAAAATAATTAAAACACTTAGTTCGTTAAAGAAATGCAATAACAAACTCAACTTTACTTATATATAAAGTAATATAGTATATGTGGAAGATTTTCTAACCGATAACCATCACTATGATCCTAAGTGATTGTACAACGTCTTACCTCACATTGCAAGAGGACCGTCCTATTCCTTGCCGTCGACATCGAACCTGAACTACTAAGTCGATCCGTTAGTCTATGCAAAACACCACTATGAAATTATCTAAAAAGTATGACCCTTCTTCTTTCCATGTTTGTTGCATGGTTTATGAGGGATTTAGTTAATATGAACTCGTGTCCCATCTCGGTGTTTAAATACTACTCCAAATTACTACCTTAGCTTTTAAAAAACCATTCTTTCTTAATTTAGAGGTAACTTTTGCTCAAACTTACTTTAAAAAGCTCTCTTGGAAATTATAGTTTTTCTTTTACAAAACTAGTAGCCCACAAGGCTTTTTTGTAATCTTCCAGCTTCCTTTACTTTTCTTTTTCTCAAAAATGTGGAAAAATATTGTGTAAAATCCAAGCGGAGAAATACTTAGATTTCTCCAACTATTGAGAAATGAAGTCAATTCTTTACTCTTTGCTTAACTTGCAACTTGAGCATTAAAACATAGTTAAATGTTTTGTTAAAGACACTTGAAAACATAAAGATCTTCCTTTGACTTACTTCTAAACTTTTAAAGTCGACCCTCAACTTTTTTTACTTTGATCATAACTTTCCGTGAATTGGAGTATAGATTTAAGATCCATTGTCACGTTTATTGATGATTTCATGATGTGATCATGTACCTTAGAGTGTTTATTAGAATAAACTAAGAAACATAGGTACATTACTTAGGAACTAGTGCAAAAAGGTGGGGGAAAAAGGGAGAATTGGTGTCCTTGGCGCGCTGAGGGGCGCAGGGCACCAACCCTTAAAGTTCTGAGAAATTTATGTGGCATCTGGTTGGCACAATTTTCCAGAGGTAAAAGTTCAAAGGAAAATTTATGGTGCTCTGGCAGGTGCGGTGCCTCAGCTCTTGCCCAAAAAATCTCCAACTTTTCTCCCTCCTTTTTAATCTCTAAACCCTGTAAACTTCCATGGTTCTTTCCCCCAAACTCACAGGATCATTAGTATGATGAATACACAATAGATTTAAATAAAAAACAACCTAGAAACACAAATCAAATGTCAACAACCTAGTCCGTCCTAGAAACTCACAAACAAAAATTCGAGAATGTTTTCTTCAAAAACTTCTCATATAAACACGTAAACAACTCACCAATCACTAAATTAGAACAAATTTGGTGTGTGGGTGAACATACCCAACACTAAAACAAGTCACATACCTTTTAAATGGGGATTCACCCTGACAACTGTCCCACTCGAACGCTTCGATGTTCTTGGAAAAAATTCTTGAATTCCTCTATAAACATTTCTCCTTATTTTAATCTCTTTCTTCAAAAACACTAAGCGTAGTTTTGATTTTCCAAAACATAATCAAGAATTTCTATTATCTGAATAAACCCCTAAAAGGAATAAGAAATTAATTGGTTAAAAGACTAGTTTGTCCTTCCCTAAATCCGGATTTTTACTTTTCTCAATCCAATAGACCAACTTCAGGTATAACTCATTAATACGATATTGAAATCGCGCAAACTTGGCGGTGTTAAAATATTCTTCCATGATATTTACACCCATATCCACAATTACCTCTAACTCATTTTAATGTAGAAGTTATGACCATTTGAAAATGACGAAAATTCACTTTCTTAAAACATATATTTGTTTTTTGAAGATTTCTTTTTTTGTGTTTTACCAAAGATTAGTTTTATAAGATTCCTTAGCTTAGTGTTTTAGATATTTAAAAGTTGTGATAATGTAAAAAATCCTTCTTGGGACATTATTTCGATGAAATTTTATTTCCAACTAAGCCTAAGATTATTAACCATCAAGTTCAAACCACCAACCACCAAAAAGCAAGTAAACAACAGATTACCTCCATATTTTTATAGTAATAAGAAGAGAATTTAGTTCATTGGATTACCATTTATTCCTTCGGATTCAAAAAGATGTTGGCTATCATTTAATTGATATCCTTTTCAACATCCCAAGTAGCTTCTTTAACAAATTGTTTCCTCCATAGGACTTGTACTGATGCGACCTTCTTTGTTCTCAACATGCACTCTTGATAATGTAAAATATGAACCGAAATCATCTCATATAATAAGCTATTCTCAATCCCAAAATTTTTCAGTTTATACAATCAATTTAGGATCCCCTTGCACTTTTTCAATATAGAGATAAGAAACACCGGGCGAACTGGGCTGACTAGTTTTTTTTAATGGTAGATCTTCTTATACATCTAACCATTGTCAAATCTTTGGCTATTTGTAAGGTTCCCTATATACTCGAAACTAGTCTCCTCCCCCCGTTTATTATCATACCTTATACACCTTTTTCCATAGGTAAAACCCAAGTATACTCCCATCACCACTTTGAACTCCAATGGAAACGTCTCCTATATCTTATGTAGGATTTTTTGAACGACTGTTTTGCCATTTTCAATTTCCCCTCTGAATTCCTTCACCTTCCTCCATAGCTGTTTAGTGGAACCTAGACAGGTTCCTTTTAATCATGCTTCACCAACTTGGAAAAACGTCCAATATGGCGAAACTATAATCCTTCTCCCATAGGAAAGCTTCTTAGGTAGCCATTTGATTTCCTCCATTTAATAATTGTTGTTGTAAGTGAACTCAATGAGAAGTAGTTGATAATCCCAATTACCCTTGAAATCAATCACAAAAGACATAATTATATATTCTAAGGTCTAGATAATACACTACGCTTCCCCATTAGCCTTAGAATGAAAGGCAGTACTTAAGTTCACCTTTGAACCCAACCCTTTCCCAAAAGATTTCTAGAATTGTGCACCTCTATCTAAATTAAATGAAATTAATAATAAATGAAGTCTCACAACCTCCTAATCAGTATTAACCTTGTCATAATCCCTAGTCACATGGAAGTCCTTACTGGCAAAAATTGGGGTTTGATTTTGTAGTCCTACTAAATTGACAATCCACCCAAATGAATCATGTTTTTTTCTTGCAAGACCTTTGGTAAAAAGGCAATGTGATGAATCCTTGTGGTATTACTAATCTCTCACTTCCATTACGAAAGTTTGATGTTCTAGAGAAGACCATCGGGCCTTTGGTGTTCCACTTTCACTTGCTGGAAATACAGAAACTTGGCAACAATTTAATAATACCCTACTTTATATCGTTCCACCATTATACCTCTCTCAAATCGCGATAAATATTTTTGGAACCTAGATGGAATGAATATCTGGAGCTATGCACTTCTTCCATGATCCTCTCTTTACCCTTCAAATATTGTGGTACAAACAACAACCTACCAGATTGATACTTTACTTATCGCAGAGACCATTTTCTCATTTTTGAACGCTAATAGTCTTTATTTATGAACATTTGTCTTGGTTTTATTACACTTGATACACTAGTGCTTATTTATCCCCATGTTTCCCCCACATTTTTTTCAAACCACATCTCCTCCTTTTGTGGAGTCCCCTCAGTTGTCTACTTCCCTGGGGTGTAAAATCTTTTGCACTCTTTGGCTAAATCCCTCTTTTCTTTCGCAATATAGGCGGTACTTCCCTTAGATAACCTTCTTAAGGAATCAACAACAATATTATACTTACCTCGTGGTAAACAATACTCATTGCACAATCATTGTGTAATTCTAAACACCTCCTCTAACTGAGGTTGAGTTATTTTTAGGTTAACACATATTGTAATATTTTGTGGATCATGAAATTTTCCATATGAACACAGTTAGAAGTAGTTGTCCCCCGCCTTATAATATTTTTTTTTTTAAAAAATACAACAAACCCAATTGTAAATGTCATTTGTTATTTGGAATAATCTCTCATTAACTTTAAAAAACTATTTAATAAGACATAATCTAATAAACCTTGTTTTCTTGGTCTTAAAAACAACCCACATCAACTCTAGAAAAATGCACTACACTACTAGACTGCCCACTACACTAACACCAGAAAAACCTTGATAACCTTTCAAGTTGTAATCCAAAAACCCAGGGAGTTAGTCAAACGTTATTTTTTTTCAATTCATGAAAAAGCTTTATCTAAAGCTTAAGAAAGACCAATGGAAACATATTTTTTTGATGTTTTCTAAGTCATCTTAGTTAAAAAAGAGATGATATAGACGAAAAACCCTCAACAAACCTTTTATTATAGCCAGCCAAACCCAAGAAACTCCTTATATCAGTTAGAGACGTAGGTCTTGTCCAACTGTGAACTGCTTCTATCTTTTGGGTATCTACTCTAATTTCATGCCAGAAACAATATGGCCTAAGAATGCCGCTCACTTAAGGAAAAAACTCAAACATTGAGTACTATGCATATAACTCCTTATCATTCAATGTCCAAAGGACTATTCTTAGGTGACTACCATGATCTTCTTCATTCCTTAAAAATATTAGTATGTCATCAATGAATTCGATAACAAACATATGGAGATAAGGTTTCAGAACTCTATTTATAGGTCTATGAATGTCACAGATGCATTGGTCAAACTATAGGATATTACCAAACACTCATAAAGCCCACATCTAGATCTAAATGTTGTCTTTGCAATATCGCATTCCCTAAGCTTCAAGTGATGCTACCTTGATAGATCAATTTTCGAGATGCAGGCAACAACTTAATTCTAGTCGAAAAGATCATTAATCCTTGGAAGAGGATATTTATTCTTGATGGTAACCTTGTTCAATTTGTAGTACTTTATACACATCCTAAGGGAACAATCTTTCTTTCGCACAAACAAGATCGGGGATCTCCAAGGTGAGACACTTAGTCTAATGTAACCCTTATCTAACATATATTTCAATTGCTTTTTAATCGTTTTGAACTCTGATGGTGCCAATCTATATGAAGGAATAGAGATATGACGAGTATTTGGAATAATATCTACGTCAAAGTCTATTTCTCTCTCAAGAGAGACTCGGGGTAGATCATCATAAAAGACTTCTGGAATCCCTTTTACGATAGGAATTTGTTAGAGGGATACCTCAGCAATGGATTCATTAACTCGAACTAATTGATAGATATAACCCTTAAAAACTAACTTTCTCACTTTAAGGTACGAAATGAAATGACCTTTAAGCACTATTGAACTGCTACTCCACTCTATGAATGGCTCATTAGGAATCTGAAATTTGACAATTTGAGTTATGTAATCTATTGATACATAAAAGGAACGAAACCAGCCCATACCTAAATTTACATCAAAGCCTACAATTTTTTACTCAACTAGGTCATCCATAGTGTTCTTGTGATTAATAGAAATAGGACAATCACGATAGACTCTTTATACTACAATATACTCCCAATAGGTGTAGAAACATAAAGTATTCACGAAGTTTCTTAGGAAGAATTTCAAACTTATTTACACCAAAAGATTTATTAAAAGAAAAGCTTGCCTATGGGTGTAGCAAATTATATACATCAAATGTAAATACTTTGATCATACCAGTGACAACATCTGAAGAGGTCTCTTACTCTTGGCGACTAGTGATCGCATACAGACGATTTTCCCCTCGCATAGTACCGAAAGTAGATATTTTAGAGCAAGCCTTATATCGTTGAAGACAACTGATTTGTGATTAAAACTAGGCTATGGCCCGGACTTTTCCACTATCTATCTTAAAAGAGTCCAAATACTTTCTTGTGCCACACTAGCTTGGGACAATGTTGGTCTAGCCTTAATATTCTTTAAATTCCAGACATTATACTCACCCCTATTTGTGGGGGCAAGTGCACTAGCACATGACAACCTGTATATGTCCATGTCACCTATAAACATCAACCTGTATATGTCCATGTCACCTATAAACATTGCAGCCCTGCCCTGTTTGCTTGACGAACAACCCAAGCAAGTGACAAACAAGCTCATTTTGCATCTCATGTCCTTAACCATTTTAGGATCATAGAGAGACAACTCGGTGAACTTCAACCCATACTCATGCACACTCAATGAGTCTTGTTTTAGTGAAAGAAATTCATGTGACTTAGCTTCTTTCAATTCTTGGGGAAAGAAATGTCCCAAGAAAGCTTCTTCAAAACAAGCCCAAATTGGATATGCTGCATCCTCATATCTACCCTCCTTCAACTAATTGAACGATGTCCTATCCACATTTTGTAGCTGACCTGCAGCTGGCTAAAACCTTTCACCATTAGCAACATACATCACATCATAAAACTTTTTTAATTCCTCATGAACATTCTCTGAATTCTCAGTAATGATCGAACCCGTGAATCTTGGAGGATTCATTCTCAAGAACTCACGTTTCCTATAATCGTCAACCTATTCTTGTCTAGCTCCTCTTTTCTTCCTAACTTGATTAGTTACAACTTATCTCATCATCTATATAGCCTCACAGAATTAATCATTAGTGACCTCGCTTTGAGGTTACACGTTTGGTGCATTAGGTACCCCTTGCTCTTGCGGATCAACATTTCTCCTAGCATGATGACCTCGAACAACTCATAGTGGAGGAATGGTTGTCTGAAACACGTGCAAGCACAAATTATAGAGAAAATTTTAGAGATAACCTCTAACGCACGAAAAAAGTGTGAGAAAAGTGATGGAATTTCTAGATGTTATAGCCTATAAATTATTGATATGCTACGCTTCTCATTGATTACTAGGACTTGATAAGCATGGATTTATAGACTTCCTAGGACTCTTGAACTTTGTGCTCTTATACAAAGTTTGTGATGCACCGAGCCTATACCTTGGATGTGCACGTCACTCAAAGACCATTGCTGGTCTCAAGCGGACAGGGTCCCCTAACTTACTTAACTTAGTGGAATACTTAATTCAATAAAACAATCTCATTTAATAACTTAAAAAATAATAAGTTGGGCAAAACATGACTTGAGTCGCTTAACAAAATGTCTTCAATACATAGATGAGAGACTCAAAACTAACAATCTTGACTGTCTATTAAGCCTCTATAATAAAGAGGTATGGTGGGAAAGGATGAGCAATTACCTAACTACTGAAAACTAAAGACAATAACTAAACTATAAAGAAGTCCTCCTGAATGCAGAAGCTCACCACTGACTGTGAGTGATCGACTAGATCAATGAGGCGTTGCATAATTCTAATCATGGTTAACTGCATTTAAATCATAGGACGATTCAAGCCGACAAGCATCAGTACACTGAATGTACGAGTATGCAAGTTTGAATGTTGACAACAACTTAAGCTTGAAAAAGAGTAAGAACGAACATTTAGCTTGGGTCTGCTCAACTCATGAATAACTTGACTTTATATAATGCAATAATACATACACAATGTAAAACAATGAAAACACATATTTTGTGCAAGAAATGCAATAACAAGCTAAACTTTACTTATATATGAAATAATATAGTTTCTATTGAAGATTCTCTAAACAACAACTATCACTATGAGCCTAAGTGATGGTACATCTTCTTAACTCACTTTGCAAGGGACTACTGTCTATACTTGTCATTGGATAGGACATGAACTACTAAGGGATCAAGTCTATGGCAAATTCACTAACGAATCATCTGGAACGTAGACCTCTTCTTTCATGTTAGCTTACGGTTTGTAGGGTCTTGAGCTAAATGAACCCGGTCCCCATATCCGATGCTCAATACGAATCCAAAAAAAACTAGCTCATTAATTTTAAAAAACCGTATTCTGGTAGATGTGAGGAATTTCTAAAATTATATTAAAAAGCTCTCTTGGAAATTATAGTTTCCTCTTTATTAAAAATATTCCAAAGGCTCTGTTGGAAGTCTCAGCTTTCTTTTTTGCCAAAAATGTGAAAACGCTTGTAACTCCTAGGGAATACATGATTCCCTTTTAACTTTGAGAAATGAAATAAACTCTTTACTCTTTGCTTAACTTGAAAATTGATCATTAAAACAAAGCTAAAACGTTTGTTAAAGACTCTTGAAAAGTTTAAGAACTTACAATGACTAGCTTCTTAACTTCTACAGTAGACCCTCAACTTCTTTGACTTTGATCCTAACTTTATTTTGAAAGAAGTATGGATTCAAGGTTCATGATCTCATTTTATGGATTATTTCATGATGTTTAGATGTACGTTAGAGTGTTAGAATAAATTAAGAAACATAGGTACACATCACAAAGAATAATGGGGAGAACTGGCGTCCTTGGCGGTCTCAGTTGCGCGGGGCACCAACCTTGAAAGTTTAGAGAACTTTATATGGCATTCTTGATAGTATGATGCGCCAGAGGCCAAAGTTTGTAGGAACTTTTGTGAAACTCTGGCAGGCGCGGCGCTGAAGCCCTTGTATAGGAAATTTCCAACTTTTCTCCTTCGTTGTTCATCTCTAAAACCTCTAAACTTCCGTGGGTCTTTCCCCAAACCGTTAGGATCATTATTACTATCAATACCCAATACATTTAAATCTAAAAACTACTCGAAAATATGAATCAAATCAACATTAGGTATCCCACAACTCAACCAATAAGATTCCCAGAATGTTGTTCAAAAACTTCACATATTAACATGTTGAAAACTCACCGATAAATAAATTCAAACAAGTTTGGTCTGTGGCTGAACTTACCCAACACTAAAATATCTCACACACCTTGATAGGGATCACCCTCGACGAATTCCACTCACAATCCTTATGTTGTCGGTGACATTTTTGAATTCTCTCTACCTTACACTTCATTTCTCTCTTCTCTAAGTCCTAAGCGTAGTTTTGATGTTCTAAAACTTAAATAAGACTTGATTTTATCCAAATAAACCCCTAAAATAAAATAGGAATTTAATTGGTCAAAAGAATAGTTTTCCCTTCCCTAAATTAAAATTGGGACTTTCCTTAATGCAACAACCATACTTTCGAAAGGTATAACTCACTCATACGAATCTAAATCGTGCAATCTCGGCAGTGTTGGAAAGATTATTCCAAGATCTGTGCTCACATATCAGAAAGAAGAACTCTAGCTCAAGTAGAGATATAGGTTATGGTCATTTGAAAATGACGAAAACTCACATTTCCTATTTTTCTATCCAAAAAGGATTATTTTTAGTTTCTTATCTAGTTCTTATCTATTTCAAGTTGGGAGATTTTACATATGTATCTCTCTCTTAGAGAGTGAGAGTTTGTATTGATCCCTCAACTTTTCTATTGATATACTCTGTGAGGGCATAGAAACGTCTTCTTCATCTTGTGAGGGCACTAGAATGACTTTGTTGTAGTGCTATTTTACAACTTGAGTGGGAAATCATGATCTTGCATTTATGATTTACAAATGATAGTCATCATTTAAGGCTTGTTTACTTAATGGATATTTTCATTGTCATGATATTATGCTGGTGTTGGCACTTTCATGTTGGCTCCTAAGAAATACTATTGTAGTTGTCCTTGTTAAAGTAGTTAAATTCTTGATTTACTTGAGGACAAACATTAGCTTAAGACAAGTTTGTTGATTAATCTGAGACTTTGACTCATTTGAGACCTTTTTAGTTACACTTGGTGTCCTTAGTTCTTTATAAGTCCATATATAATGTTTCATTGTCTACTGTAACTATGAAATATCAAGGAAAAGGAATTAATGAAATCACACAAAAAGAGGAAAAACATGGAAAAAGAGAAACATTTTGTCATTGATGCTCGTCATAGGGCACTCGAAGAATCACAAAATAAGACAAATCATTTCGAAAATGAAATATCAGTTGACTCAAAATCTCAAGACATGTTAGTGAGAAGATTTATATGGTGACATGCCGAACTGAATTGATGAATCAAAAAGTGATTGTCAAAAGTGAAAGTACATTTAAGCCACGTGGAAGGCAAAAAAATACAAAATTTGGTGATGTTTCGCGACTTGCTGAACTTGAATGACAATATCCATTGAGTTCGTCAATACTAACAAAAACACCTGAAGCCATGAAAGACAAGAAGATTAAAAAGTCAACTTCTCGCAGAATGTGTCGGTGAGCATGAATAGCATAGCCTACTAAGAATTTTGATGAAGTTTTGGATATTTTTAGGGAGATATAAATAGAAATAAGTAGGGAGAAAAATGTCACATTTGGAGAGCACCCCCCAATGCCACCTGCATCGTCGTCCTCTCAGAGGTCTTAGACAAGCCCTTAGCCTTCATCGTAGCATGTCATCAGTTAATATTTGCAAAAAAGATAAAAAAAAATTCATACTTATGTACATTTTGAGGTGTACTTAAACCACTCACATAGAAGTTTACTTGGGATTTACATTAGCAACATGTTAACATCACTAAGTTATCTAAAACTTGTCTCCAATAAAAAAACAACTATAGAGTATAAGTTGACTTAGTCAATAAAAAGGAAAGATGCATATAGGCCTTATACAAATAAATCCAAAGACCATAAAACGAAAAAAGAGACTTCTTAACAACTCGAGGAAAGTTCGTAAGCTAGCATAACGGAAGATAGCATCCCGAACATCTAGAATCTATCCAACATTTGGAGAAGAGTTCCCAAGCTATTCAATTGAACTTTTTAATATTCAATGCGTTCGGACACTACACAATGATTAATATAAGTAGGGTTTAGTATGTCACATGACT